>CAJNDT010005870.1:15000-70000 GCA_905221615.1 Symbiodinium sp. CCMP2592 | reverse complement strand
TAGGATTCAACACTTTTGGGCCTGCTCATGGAACCCCCAAAAGGTGTTGAGTCCCAGGTCGGATTCAACACTAATTGCCCTGTTTGGCGGTGTTTTGATACCCTTAAGTTTCTTTTTAGCAATGACTCTTGGCTGAAACCCACTGAAAGTGTTGAATCCCACCTCGGATTCAACACCAAACGGCCTGCCCACGGAACCCCCCAAAAGTGTTGAATCCCAGGTCGGATTCAACACTTTTTGCCCTATTTGGTGGTGCTTTGATAACCTTAAGTTTTTTTTTTTAGCAATGACTCTTAGCTGAAACCCACTGAAAGTGTTGAATCCGAGCTGGGATTCAACACCAATATCCTTGCTGCTGTGCCCCAGTAAAAGTGTTGAATCTTGCGGGCCTCTGCCAGCGGTCGTGATGCTATCCTCCAAACCACCCATCTTCATACTAATGTCCATGCCGCACCCCAATTTTTTTGGATTTTGAAGGTCCGAAATCGTAATACGCACGGAATATGACCATTACTTGCCCCGACTGGCGGCTCTCCTAAACTCAAGCTCCACGACCCCTGCCGCGGCCTTTGCCCCGACCCTTGTGGCCTTTGCCACGAGCAGCCCCTGCGGGCCGGTCTGCTAAGGCCCTGGAAGCGATGTCCTTGGCTTCATCCCAAGGCACACCTTCAGCCCAGGCTTCTGCCGCAGCACGATAGATAATGTCTTCCTTCGCACGTCCAGCCTGCGAGCAACGCAGATCTCTGGCCCTTTCAACCCCTTACGGTCGTTAAGTACTATTTCGAGCAACCCTTCCTGAATAATTATTTACCACCCTGCAACATGCCAGGAGTCCTGAGGCGGTTTTGCCGCGGCTCCAACACACTCGCAACCATGACAGAACGAGGGCGCGCACTGTCCGGAATGTTGCAACCGTCCACCTTCAGCAGAGGCTGCTGGAGCAGTGTGCCGTTCACCCAAGACTCCAGGTAATCTGCTGCAGCGTGCAGATGGAAAGGAGCGGCTCTGAGCATGGGCGCAAACTTTTCAATCTGCTCCACCATTGTTTTCTCAATGGGCTTCTTCTCTGCCACAACTGACAGGGATTTGGAAGCACATTCTCTGCGAAACTTTGAAACACTACCGTGCAATTCCGAGTCTTTCATTTCACGGGATAACAAAATTAATCGAAACACATTTCCAGGGAAACCTGCAGATACACGGCCTGTGACATGACTGACTGTGACATGGCAATTCCAAATGCTCCGCCTGTGGGCATCCCGCGAGGCAGCTTCGTCAAAGCCACCAGCCGAGGGTAAAAGCGGAAAGCATGAGTAAAGCTCGTGTCCCTCATCCACTGCTTCGTCCTAGGTGACCGGGAACCGGAACACGACCGACTGTTTCTGACTGCTTCAACATCCATTGGCCGAGCTGCTGCAAAACAACATCGTCTGGATGCTCTTGCACATCTCGCCACAAGGTGTCTTGCAGCTGGTCCATGCGAAGACCTGTGCAGCCGGCATATGGGCAACAGCTTCGATTAAACACGGGCCAGGATCCTGTCTGCAGTGGAAGATCTAATAGATGTGACACCCTAGCCCTCAGCTCTTCAAATTCAACACGCGATCGCTTGCGAATCTTCCTACTAAACTATTCTTACCCCTTCATTGATCCTATCAGCTCATTATTGAAACATCTCTGTATTGTCACAAGCCAGAGTGTGCAAGTACGGAAACCGAAAACACAGGATTGTAAGAAAATCTGCTTATCGGAGTTCAAAGTTCTCGAAACTCGGAAAGTTCAGACGAAATTAGCCTAAATTTAGGGATTGCCTAATTGATTCCGTCGTATTCAGTATCTCAATATCTAGAGAGCAATCAATGACTGACTGTCCTTTTATATCCTTTTTATATACTTCAGCTTGCTTTTAAGGAGGGTCTCGGGAGCCAGTTGCTACGTCACACACTGCCTGTGTCGCGAATACGTTGCAGATTGAAGCAGTGGGGAGCTCCGGCTCCACCAATGCCCTGCATGCCCACCGGGACTGCAGACAAGTAGAACCCTTTCCTGCCAAGAAACTGAGGATTTGGATTCTGATACCACTTGACACGGAGCCCCGAATGTTAACACAAAACTTAGAATAAGAAGTTGTTTCTTGTCCCTAGACTCTGGCCAGCATCACCCCATGGTTTTCATACGAGGACTGACTCGCGATGAAAGGTTTACTCGTCGAGTGACGGAAAGATATACAACATAAATCGAAAGCTTTCCAAATGCGACGCCAGCACCAGTCTCGAGTGCCGTCCAACTTCACTGCAAAGCTCTGCGGCTCGAACTTTCGATCTAGCTTGTCAAGAAAAGCCTGGCAGTGCTGCACGAGGTCTTGGGAAGTCTCGCAGTGACGCACACGTCGGAGGTAGCAGGCTAAAGACCCAAACAGCTGGTCAACATCCTCATGGGAATGGCCCGATCGAAGGAAGTTGCATTCGGCAGAGCTCAAAAGTCCAGCTGACACTTGCCCGCATAGCCACCTCAAGACCATCCCGTTTTTGACTTCACGGCTTGTGTTGTCAGCCTGTACGTGAAGTCGGGAATTGGAAACATCGACGCCGTTGTCGCGAAGTCGCTGCAATGCGTGCGCAATGAGCTCTATGGACTGATTGCTGTCTTTCGGCAAGTCCGGATCCGCGATGGACAGCAATGTAAAATGCCCGTGGCAGATGAGTCCAACCACATGCATCCTCGGCCGAGCGAACCCATCGAAGCTCTTGGACCGGACAGCGTTGCAGCGCGGCAACCCGAACTTTCCTTGGTCCATGCCATCCAAGATGATACAGATATCCAAGGATCGCTGTCGGCTCAGTCCTCGCGCTCTCCAGTACTGTACCCGGTCGTCGAATTGGGCCTTGAGATGCTGGTAGTACATAAGCTGTTGTGCTTTGCGAGCTCGTAGATGATGACCCAGAGCAGCAATGAGCGCTTTGTACTTACAGCAAGACGAGCATTCGGCGTGCGACGATGCAGATCGGAAGGTCATAAAGCTGTAGTCTCGCCGCCAGACCTGCAACTAGCTAGAACTTGGACGCCCCATCCACTGGGCAAGCTAAGCTTGGCTTACGATTTCGCGTACTTGTGATCGGCTGTTCGGGTTAACCAGGATTTAGACTGACTCAGGATGGTTATGATCCTAAAGGACCTGTCACATGACATGCCCATGCCAAATCAAACCAATTCAATCCGGCGAAATAATGATAATCAATGATGAATGACTATCGAATTATTGTAAGATCTCGGGAGCCCTTTGTGGCAGCCAGGCCTTCCAAAACGTCTTGAAGCTGACCTTGACATCGGTTTGCAGCAAGAACTGCTCGTAGCATTCTTTCATGTTGCCAGGTGGCAACAGGCGCTCCTCCCGCTGAACCGCTCGTTCCAGATCCACCTCGACTGTCCGGTACTTCTGCTTCTCCCTGACCGGGGCTTCCGGTTTCAGGTCTGTCCGCTGCAGCGCATTGCAGTAGGGATCCCGGTCATCATCTGCCGTGTCGTCCCGAACATCTGGCATGGTTTCTGCCACGCTGTTGTACAGCTGCTCGAGAAAGGAAACCACTTCGGAAGTGCTCTCGCTGGTCTCGGCCAAGGCCCGTTTCAGGAACCGCAGGTCAGCCGGAGGAGCTGGCAATTTTGCTCGGGCTCCCTTCTCCAGCCGTTGCAGTCTTCCAGAACCTGGGATGCGGCCAGTTTGACGAAACAGAAAGAGAAAAACAAGGCTCCCGAAATATGAAGAGAAGTTGAACTTCACTGACTAGCGCAATGTTCGGTGCTATTCGAACCTAGGAGACCTTGAACTTGCCTCCTTTATAAATGAAAGACTAGCCTTCCAAGCCTACGTCAAGTTCAAGAATGATGCACGCCTGCGAAAACGCGAAAGAACGCTGCAAGCTTGAAATCATCTGACGACTGAGTCTGAATTGCCGCTGTTACAAAAGATACGGACGGTCCATCAATGGAAAGGAAGAACAATTTAAACTGGAGCCACGTGCATGACATGTCGGCTTGTTCATGCGCTCGTTCCCAAGAACTTCACGGAATCACGAAGCTTCAAATCTGATACGGTGCGACATGCTTCAGAAGTCCAGCTTCTTCGCGCGATTATTTCTGTCAACTTCACGAGACTCGTCATGAAACTTGAACTTATTCAAGCCTTACGTGTATTCGGAACTGCATACTGTTAGTGCAGTGGCAGTGAACTAAGGATGGTAGTGAATTGCAATATGCCGAGTCTTACCCAAACCATTACATTTTGTGAAGAACGGAATCTGATTTGCTCCTCCTTGCTTCTCTCCGTCACACAGATTGCATCGCCCTGCAAACGAGAATGCTGGTCGATATCCTCATGGGAATGGCCCGCTGATACTTGTCAGCATAGCCATCTCTTTACGCTGAGGACATCACTTCAAGATCGAACCAATGCAACTAAGCTCAAGATGACTGCGCTTCTTATTTGAGTGCTGGACTCGGGACTACCGGGCTCGTGCAGCATCTAAATAATTGCGAGTTTAGATGCAACACCAAATACCGTAAACTCAGCTCTAAACCAACTGCCCGACACCTTCATACACTTCCGGTCCGATTCCCAGCATATGATTCTAGTATCTGAATCCGGGCTTATTATACGACAGGCGAAATGCTAAATACTACCTGTGGCTTGAGTTCTATATCATCGCTTGCATACCAAATACTACCCCAAAACGTAGCTCAACACGAAAAGCCCACACCTTCAACTTTAAGTACACTCCGAGAATTTGATTCTACAGCATCTGAGAAACGGTTGCTGATACGACACGTGAAAATCTAAATACTACCTTTGCCTTGTGAGTATAAATTCAACACCAACTGCCCCAAACCATCCCAATCCAAAAAATAATGACTAACGAAGTACCCGATACCCTTAACTCTTCAACTTTAAGCAGACTCCCTGCATTTGATGCGAGGCCAACGACCCTTGCTAAGAATTCTTTTAAAAGGACTCTCCACAAACTGCTGTTACCTGCCCTGCTTAACATGTACCTGAGCTTTGTGCCATCTGTGCCATTCCAAAACCTTCAGACTCCCAGTCTAAAACACTGATCAATTGCAATTGTAAGTAATATCTAAAACTACTCGACTGTGGTCTCCCCGAACCCCCGAACTCCCAACCCAAACCCGGAACCCAAGAGCCCCAAAGCCTATAAAGCCTACTACTACTACTACTACTACTACTACTACTACTACTACTACTACTACTACTACTACGACGTGTACTTTCTTTTCATCTGCCGCCGGGTTCACGGCAGACGAAAAGAAAGTAGAACATCGTCATCATCATCATCATCGTCATCATCGTCATCGTCATCATTATCATCTTTAAACAACTACAAGTTCTACTGCTACTACTACTACTACGAAAGTCCCAAATCCCGAACCCTAAAGTTTTAAACCCTAAAACCTTAAACCCTAAACCCCTAAACCCTAAAGCCCTATACCCTAAAGCCCCAAACCCTAAAGCCCTGAGACCTAAAGGAAACAGCTATAACATTGCCAACTCTATCTGCAAACAGAATTTAACACAGCGCTGGAGCCCTCAAATTATTATTATTATTACTACTACTACTACTACTACTAGTACGAAGGTCCCAAACCCCGAACCCTAAAGTTTTAAACCCTAAAACCTGAAACCCTAAACCCCTAAACCTTAAAGCCCTAAACCCTAAAGCCCCAAACCCTAAAACCCTGAGACCTAAAGGAAACAGCTATAACATTGATGTTATTCGATTTGTAGCCCGAGTCCTTATATCATCACCATCCCCAACTCTATCTGCAAACAGAATTTAACACAGCGCTGGAGCCCTCAATCCTCGACCCCAGACCCCTCAAGTCCTTGTTGAGATGGAAAACCCTGGTTCCCAAAGTTTAAAGCCCGAATCATGCGAGTCGAGACACCCACTGCATGTAGCTGCAGCCACGCGCGGCGGCAGACGTTGTGGCCCAAAAACGTCCACTGGGGCCGACGGCCGGTATCCTCAGCCTTCTGCATGAAGCCTCTGACGTTGTCAAAGACCTGGACATAGGGTCAGGGTTCTGCGTGAACAGGGACTGCTTGCTTTGGCTCACAAACACTTTGCACGAAAACCCAAGCTCTGAAGCACAACGACAGAGCCATCAAACTCAGGCCGAGGTGCCGTTTGGTCTTGATCCAATTTGTGATACCCAATCCACTCTTTCCGAAATTCCATCAAACGCTGGAAGCCACTGCGTGTCTGGAAGGGCTTCTTGCAGCCCAGCTTGCATACACGGCCACACTTCGTGGCCAGCATTTTGCGCACCATAATTTCATCATCAAGTTTGGGCCGCTTCCTCCTCGGCACAAACCTCTTTCGCTTGCGCCGCAGAGGCTGCTCGACCACTTCTTCAGAGCTGCTACTAAGTTCATCCACAGGGGCCGGCAACCGCACGACACCAGGTCGGATATCGGAAGAAGACGGCTCTGCGGTCCTCTGTTTTTTCTGTGGAGGCTGCTCAACCACAGCATTCAGGGAAGGTCTGAGCTCCACGATGGATGCCGGAACCGGACGATGGCTCTTGAGCAGTCCTCTGCTTTTTCCGGGGAGGCTGCTCATCTTCAGAAGAATCGCTAAGCTCATCCACATCGCGTGGCATTGTTGCAGGCAGGTGCCATCAGAACACACCCGATGGATCAGCTAAACGGCCAGGCATATCTAAAATGACTGGCTCAGATGGAGGCTGCAATGATTAATGCTGACTTTGGATTGCGCAGGAGTGTGATATTTAGGCACTTCCAACAAAACTTCGCTTGTGGGGGGTTTGCTGGGTTGGTTTGTAAGGCGCTGACTTCCACGTTTGCAGTGCAGATTGTAAGGTTGGAGGTCACAACCTTGCAAGGTTTTAGGTCAGTTGGTTTGAGGATTGGGCAATAAGTTTAAGGCCGAATACATACGTGGGCTCCACTTTCTCAACTGTTTGCCCTCTGCGTCTGTGAGCACATCAAGTCACATCAAGAGCTGTCCATGAGGGTTCTTGTTATCAAGACCACGAAACAAACGCGCATATTTCACCGTTCTTGTTCATGTATTGCACCACCCATCACCATCATCATCATCAGCATCATCGCCAGTCACGGTATAAACATATATTTAAAGTTTGCTGCTACCCTGGGTGCTATGAGGAGGGCTACTTGGAGCAAGCTGTTCAGTGTCAGGCTCACTGGGTCTGAGCGGTTTGTCATATGATGTATGATGAATGCCAAGTGATAATGATCGTGCTTGAGAAGCGATGATGATAGCAAAGAATGATGTTGATGATGATTACGGTGCTGGTGGTTGTGAATACGCCATAGATGATAATGCTCATCATGACGAGAGTGGTGATGATGATGATGGAAGATATTGATGATGATCATGATGCTACTGATGGTACCTGTTTGGTGTTGACGGTAACCCGGTAGTGAGGATGATAATGATGATGAGGATGGTCAATGGCGATGAGAACGATTTAACATGACCCTGCCCCCCCAAACTCAAGAGCAAACCTGCCCTGATACCCTGAACCCATATCCAAATCGCAAACCCTCAGCCAATGAAACTCCAACCTGAAGAAAACCCTGTGCAAAGTCTCCTCTCCCAGAGCCCTGAGATACAGCGGCAATAGCAATAGAAGGAGCAGTACCAGTAGCAGTAGTCGAGTAGTAGTAGCAACAACAGCAGTGGTGGTAGTAGTAGGTAGTAGCAGCAGCAGCAGGAGAAGCAGTAGTAGTTGGAGCAGCAGTAGCAGCAACGGCAGCCGTAGCAAAAGCAGTAGCAGTAGGAGTTGTAGCCGAAGTAGTGGTAGCAGTAGTTAAAACAAATCCGGCAGCGCATGAGCAGTAGGAGCAGGAGTAGCCGTAGTCGTAGTAAATAGTAGTAGTAGCAGCAGCAGTGGTGGTAGTGGTAGTAGGTGTGGTAGTAGTAGTAGTAGTAGTAGTAGTAGTAGTAGTAGTAGTAGTAGTAGTAGTAGTAGTAGCGGCAGCGTAGTAGTAGTAGTAGTAGTAGTAGTAGTAGTAGTAGTAGTAGTAGTAGTAGTAGTAGTAGGAGCCGGTTGAAAGGACACTCAGCCGTTGAGGTATTTGTCGCTTAAAGGTGATCAGAGTGCTGTTTTGTGTCCTTCCTTCCAGGCTTGTAGTAGTAGTAGTAGTAGTAGTAGTAGTAGAAGTAGAAGTAGTAGTAGTCGTAGTCGTAGTCGTAGTCGTAGTAGTAGTAGTAGTAGTAGCAGCAGCAGCAGCAGCAGGAGAAGCAGTAGTAGTTGGAGCAGCAGTAGCAGCACCGGCAGCCGTAGCAAAAGCAGTAGCAGTAGGAGTAGTAGCCGAAGTAGTGGTAGTAGTAGTTGTTGTGGTTGTTGTAGTACCAGTAGTAGTAGTACTACTAGTAGTAGTAGTAGTAGTAGTAGTAGGAGAAGTAATAGTAGTAGTAGTAGTAGTAGTAGTAGTAGTAGTAGTAGTAGTAGTAGTAGTAGGAGAAGTAGTAGTAGTAGTAGTAGCAGTAGTAGTAGCAGTAGCGGTAGCGGCAGCATCAGCAGCAGGAGTTGCAGTAGTAGTGGGAGCAGCAGTAGCAGCAGTAGCAGCAGCGGCAGCAGGCAGCAGCAGCAGCAGTAGGCGTAGCAAAAGCAGTAGTACTAGTAGCAGTAGCAGTAGCAGTAGAAGTAGCAGTAGCAGTAGCAGTAGCAGTAGCAGTAGTAGTAGTAGTAGTAGTAGTAGGAGTAGTAGTAATAATAGAAGAAATATTAAAAGTAATAATAACAGTAATACAATGCAGCATTATCACGCTGGCTCACCTCCGGTCCCCTTTTTGCATGTGAAGGACTGCAACTCGAATCTTCGGCCGCCACACCAATTACAAATTTAAGTTTCCAGACTTGCAATCTTCACACCTGCTGCCAAACACCGCGAGACATGCGCAACATCACTTCGTTCGCGAGGATAGCGCACTGGGGGATTGCGATGTTTCCTAGCATTCGCAGCCGGGCGAGCTCTTGGTCGCTGATCGTGGCTTGGAGCCACTGATGCATCGGAAGTTCGTTGAGTGGGTTCCATCTTTCCGGCAGGAAGGAATTCAACGGTCTGAGCTCAATGTCCTGCACAATACACTGTACTGCATAATGATATCTGAGCTTTGGAACTGCTCCGCTAAAACATGCATCCTTGAAGAGCTCGGGCTTGGATGTGGCCCAGAAGAACACTCGGCTGCGTCTGGCCTGCAAACACGACAGGCTGAGCACAGATCCATACGCCCTCAAGGTAGCTGCAGGCGAGTCACGGGCAAACCGACTTGGTGAAGGCATGACCGACACCAATATAGTTCCAGGTGCCGTTTTGCACATTCCTGGCACGAACAACTTACAACGAACACGGCGGGTGCCTGCAGACAAGTCCTGCAGCAAGTACTGCATCACACGCTGCATGGCCGTCTTGGTGCCCAGAACGGCTGAGCAGTTCTCCAGGAAAATGAAGCATCTCCTGGCCAACATTGTTTTAATCGACGAACATATCACAAACACCTAGTGCTCACTCTTGAAGACAAACTGAGACTCCTAGACGCATTCAAGGAGTCATAGATTCGAAATATGTGCTTCAGCAGGTTGGAGCGATGATCCTTCAAGCCGGCTTGCCAGCCGGCTCGGCTGATGCCCTTAGCAGCTCTGCCACCCATCCAACATGCGCCACATGCTCGGCCGAGTGGCTTGGCACGGCCAGCCTCCACCGCACCCGCGGGCAGTACAAGCATGTCCAGCCGAAAACGTCGTGACGTCGCTGTGGATGGCGCCAGCATGCAGGAGTCCGTCCCGCATCCTTGCCGCCAATACTCGCTGGCACTGGATGTCGCGTTCCACCTCGGGGCGTCTCGATTTGCCATACCAAATTAATCAGTATAACTCCATGGCACAGTACACACTGAACTGCGGCAGGTACGTAAGCGGAAGCGAAGAGAAACCTCAGAGCATTCAGTCACAGTCACATGACACTGGATCTGGACCCGTCTACCCTACTTGACAACGAAGCGGGCACTTTCTCATGATAAGGCCTTATTATGACATACAGCAATAACTGAACACGATTCTTGGGGTCTGGCTGGGAGAATCCCAGGTCTAGACCTCCTACGCCACTGAAAAGCGATATGACCTCCAGCTTCTTGTCCTGGCTGACAATCAATCTTAGACTTATCGATTCGCAGGCGAGAAATTAATGCGGTGGCGAACCTGTCGGCCGCGGGCATGGGGGAACATTTGGTGGAATACGTCTGCCTGCACTGAGCCTTCATCTTGGGATGTCCAGCCGAGAGGTAAACCTGCAAACAGGGATCGGACTCAAACTTCTCCTTGACTTCCACCGCACAAGACAACCTGTGCCAGCGCCTGAAAAGTATTCCCCGGCTGACACAGAAAGGTATCGACCAGGAGTCGTCGTCGGGGCATCCCTAAGGCTGTCCTTGTAGGCTGTGGACCATCTGATTTGATTGGCAAGGTCCTTGATGGAGAGAGGCATGAGTAGCAACAACTATTCGTGCCATGACTGCTCTAACTAATGTAAGCCAACTTCCCTGATGCCACGCTGGCTCACGTTGCCCTTGGCCACTCTTACTGTGGCCCCAAAACAGCCTGGGTCGAAGACTGAAGGTCTGTTCAGTTTCAAATGATATGAGGAATACCATTCACCCGACACTGAGCCCACAGCGAATGCTGCTCCACGCCGTAAAACAACGGGAGCCACTGAACGTCTTGGCACCCTTCTTCGTGCGGGACAGCTTGGGCTTCTTCACGACCTGAATACTCATCCGAGTCTGACATATCAAACTCAATCTCGTTCAGAAGCGGGGCAGACAAGTTCAATCTATCTCAAACAATGACGAGGTTCAGGCCTGATATGGTTTAAGCCTTGAAGCCTCTAACTTACTTTATGGCTGGGCTCCCGGGCCACTTTCAAAGCAAGAGGTGGAGCCTGGGGCAGCTCCAGTTCAAAGTGGCCGACATGCGTAGCAGAGCCCTTCTTGAAGACATGGGCCACGTTTGGCCAGGATCGGTTCTTGTTCAGCGGCAGATAACCCTTGAGGCGCAGGATGCCCTTCTTCAGATGCACCTGCAAGTGCAACTGATGTGTAGGGAGCATCCGAGTTGCCATGCTGCCGGCCTTGTGGGCCGGCTTCTTCGTGATTGAGGATTTCCTGAGTATGCTATGGAAACCGAAACATGACTTGCACTTCCCAAGCAAAGTGTGTCACACAACGTCAAACAGTCAAAGCCAAAGATCGCTGGCGGGTTCTCTTCTTCAGAGTCGGTCAAGGCGCCAACATGCTGCGAGACTGGCATCCTAAAATATATCTTGGGGATATGGTTTGCGCAGTCTCTCGAAGTTGTCTGCCCAATACTGGATGATTTGGTCCTTGCATGTTGTGCTTGGAACATCTCATTACGCAAGTCGCTCTTCTACATGTTGCAAGACTGGCATCTGAAAAAATAACAGCTTGGACATATGGCGGGGCACTCTCTAAAAGTTGTCTGCAAACACAGGATGCGGTCCTTGCAACAGCCCTTGGAACATCTTCACATGCCAATGCACACGACATGCAACACTTCAGTTTGCCACATGAACTTGCTCTGTCACCTGACCTCAGCACGGAAAAAGACGGATGCTGTCTGCGTGGTCTTTATCTTGTCTTCTTGTCTGGCTCTGAACATGAAGCGGCGACCCTCGCCACATGATGTGATCTCCGGACCGATGAAGCAATATTTGTACTGACCGATGGTGAATTGCGCACAAAAACAGAAATCAACGTTCGGAAGCACTAATCATCTGTAACTGTTATGGGTACAAAGGGTACAACGATACCACCCAAAAGCGACCCCATTCCTGAGCACAAATTGAATGAATGAGTGGCAGTGGGCGCGGGCGCGAAACCTAAAATTCAAATTCATCAACTAAGCATGGATAGAGTGTGGCGTCCCAAAACCGAAGAAGGAGTGATGGCATCCCAAGCCGAAGAAGGAGTGATGGTTTGTGGCGCAAACCCGGACCCCAGAAAGGCAACATCAAGCCAACAAAAGCTCGACCACCAGTTCATTTTCGACACCCGATTGCCGGGAAATTTCTTTCTTGTTGGCATGAAAGAAGGCACCACATGACCAGGAGAATTCATCAGTGCCTCGTCCGCCCCTAGACGGGGTATCCGAGACAAGTAGCTCATACAAGTGGCAAATGCAGTCGCGCCATGCTTCGTTGCTGGCTGACGCTCCCAAGTGGAGAGCATAATGCGAGAAAGCTTCGGGGTCCATCTGGCCGTCCTCCATGATGGCTGAGTTTCCATCATCCTCCGCCTCGGCATTAGGGGCAACTGTGGGATGCGACACAGGTGTGGATGAGGCGGCTGAGTTACTTGAGCACGATTCCTGCGCTCCAGCTGGCACAACCCCAATGACACTCTGGCGCAGGATCCGAGTGCCCGCGGGAAGCGTCGGCAGTGAGGGCGAGCATGAGACACAAGGTGGAAGGGGGGTATCGGCTTCCAACTTACGCACGCCGGGAAAGAGGGGTTCAGGACTAAGAAGAACCACAATCTGCCGAAACTCGGGCACAAGGGGTGGCACGCGCTTGCTGCGAGGTTGCACACCAGCTGCAACCTGAGACTCACGCAGGGGAAGGGCAGCACCAGGCGCAAGGTATGAAGCGGGTGCAGGGTGGCCACGTTCGGCGGCAGCACGGACAATGATGTCGGCCATACGTTGGCAGAGCACACGAGGGTAGACCTTCTCGGCGGCTGTGTCGAAGGCACCTGAGGATCGCGACCAGGGCAGGTGGCGATGAGATGTTGATTCCCCCGGGCAGAGAAGGGATAGCTCGTGTAGCAAAGGGACATTATGGGCTAGGCGGGTGAGCTTGGCACGCTCACCGCCGTGTTGGCAGTTATGAAAAAGGGTTTCCTCAAACTGCAGGTCGGCAACGGCAGTGAGCCACATGGTCGTTTGCCAGAAGTAAGAGCGGCCTGGATTCTCGCAAGAGACGAGCTTCCCAGAACGGATGCAGTGTGCAAAGATCTTGCCAGTGACGGCATAAAGGTCGTTGGCCTTAGCAACGCGAATGCGGAGCTCGCCAGTGAGGTCTGGTAGCCCATCCGGGTGGGCATCACTTCTCGCGGGAGCAGGTAGGCTTTCACCGCGACGAAAAATTTCACGAGCACGACTCGCTGTTCCACAAGGGGGAGCGATGTGCACATAAAGGCAAAAGGGAGAATCGATCAGATCAAGAACCATCTTTACATGTTCGGGATCAAGGAGGTCCAGCTTAAGGACGGGAGAAATCATTTGCTTTGGGGCAACATGGTCGATTCCGATGCTATCTCGGAACCCTGCACGCCGAAGTTCGGCAGTAAGCCTGCCTGAGCCTGAGAAAATTTCAATGCAGAAGAGGGAATCAATCCTGAAAGCATCAGCACCGCAAAGAGAGTGCCCGGCATCAAGTAGCGGCCCCTCCACAGGGCTCGCAGCCTCAGCAGGACGAGAAGGAAAACAATGCGATTTGCTGGATGCAGCGGCCGATGCTTGCGGGGTTGAGGCGCTCAGTGAAGCATCCAATGAAACACTGGGCGATGGAAAACACGGTGCTGGCACGCTGTCGGGCTCAGGCAGGCATGCGCTTCATGGCTTCTTTGGACACGCATGCGCGGGGTGGTGACCGCCACAACGCATGCAGTTGTGCAGACCCCTGGGGCAGGATTGGCCGACCTTGGCATTAGGACACCCACTAGCCATATTGAATCCCCAGCAGCGGCGCTTTCCGGTCTTAGTCCAAGACGAAAGGCCCTTGAGTTCTTCTGGAAGATTGCTAGGCTCTCGCAATGTCTTGGTTTTTCCCTTGCCGGTACCTTTGCGCTGCTTCTTGGTCGGGGTGTCTGTGGGCTCAGGTTTGAGCTCGGTGCTCTCCCGCTTGAGGGCACCACCTTCTCGCGGGAGGAGATGAAAAATCACCTTCGGGTCAGTCTGCAAGCGGGCCCACAAACTGTCAAGAGGCAAAGCCCCGGCTGCATCTCGACGAATCCCGTCGGGGGTAAGCTCTGCCAGGCGCATCCAGGCAGCACGGTCCGCATGCAGAATTTGTTGCACAGAAGTGGCACGGCTGCCAGCAATGGGCTCCTGATGAAGGTGGCCCAAGAGGAAATCCACGAAGCCCTGAACCCTAAAGTAATCAGTCACACCGATCAAGTCAAGAGCAAGGCTTCGACGGTGCATGGCATGGTGAAGGCTCAGTGCAGTGGAAGTATCGCATGACTGATCGGGGTCACGATCTCTCACGACCAGTGTTGAAGCCTGTACATCCAACTCCTTCCGCGGTTTCTCGGAACGCAGCTCAGCTTCACGAGTGATGAACTTGGCCGGGGAAAGGTAGCTGATGCAGTTATCAGTAAGGAGCTTCATGCAGAGGTCATACGAGGCGTAGCTGCACTCAGTCTGGCCAGACATGGTGATGCCTCTAAGTTTGTTGGCCTGTGCTCGGATGCGCTCGCGGCGCTCCGCGGGGGCTAACTCCTTGACCTCGTTCTCCTTGTTCTCAACGAGTGCCTTGGTCTGGCTGACCAAGAGGGTCTGTGCTTCGAACACCAGGTGTCGAACCGCTGCGATGGATCCCAACGGCGGGGCTGCACCTCCCACCTTGATGAGGGCCGCCAACGACTCCTCGGTCGGCGTCTCGCCGGGCTGGCAAGGGGCGAACGCTAGCTTCGCCATCGTGTCGATGGTCTGTGCAACAAGGCGATCCACTGCTTCCTGAGGGAGGCCCACACGTTTGGCTCGCTCCAGGAAGACTGCCTTGGACTCTACAAGGGTTTGCGCCATGGTCTCCGATCCTATGTGCACTCACAGAAACTGGTCTTGAGACACGCACATGCAAAGGACCAATCATGCACACAGTGATTGCAAGCTTTGCATGTGGACAACGCACTGCTGGTCATCATCGCATCGCCGAGCTTGGTCCGCCCGTCCGGACCCCGTGGCGGCCACGAGGTAAACCAAAGGTTCCACTGAAACCCTTGTTTGCCCGGACGAGTCTCCGAACCATGCTCTGGATCGGTGCGCAATTGACCACTCGTCCATCAGACATGACTGTGAAGCTCAGCGATACACTGAAGTGGTGATCCGCAAGCATCGCACGTCACACGACATTTCTCACTTAGAAGCGCCCTGCTTCTTAGCGATGAAACTCGCCATGGCCCCTGCGTCGCGGAGGGGCCGGCCTGCTGTGCATTGCTTGCACAGCCATCTACTGCTGAAGACCTTTCCACTGAAAGGCTTCATATTGTCAAGCGACCTTCCACAGATCAACTTGCCAGTAGAACCCTTCGCTCGTGAGTGAAGGCTCTTGGTCTTCGGGTTCTGAAAAATGTCTAAATCAGGGCCCATGTTCACAGACGGGATCGCATTCTGCGCTTCGCCTGCTCCAAAACTCTCATAATGAGTCTCCTCCTCGGACTCACCTGAGCTCTCAGACTCGCTGCTCGAGGCTTCGTGAACGTCTTCTTGTTCACCCAGGTCCTGATCATCAGGAGGTTCTACGCCTCCATCCTCGGCCAGCTCAACTTCGGGAGCGCACTCGAAGCTCTCGTGAGATGGCGAAAGATTGGCACGACCCAAGGGTGCCAAAGAGAATCGCGACTCACGGATGGTCGCACCTCCTGCAATCATCCCGCTCTTCGTGCGATCCGGATGGAAAACCCCCTGCCGGATGGCACCAAGACATTCTGCAAGATCTCGTAGCGGCTGCGCCTGCACTTCGCGAGCGTAAGCTTCTTGCGTTTTCCCACTTGGACCTAAGCTATGGTGTCCCAGGACAAGTTGCGTCCTCTCACTGTATCCAGCCTTCGAGGTCCAAGAAAGCGGCGTTGCCTTCAAGCCGTGCGAGGAGAATGTAAGATCTTCTTCGGCCGCTTGCAGCCGTGAAAGCAACGCCCTGATCCATGTAGTGGTCTCGTTGGCATCGATGGCATCCCCGCTCCAAGAGTAATCGCAGGCCAGGCGGGGGAGCAACGGCCCGCGATGCCCCTTCTCGAAGTCGAAGCCAACGGCCTTCGCCGCCTCTGCCCAAGCGGCGCCCCAAGGCTTCTGGTGGAGCCCATGGTACGGCGCAACCAAAATGAGCACGGCCCCCGGTCCACTGCTCAACCGGCAATTCTTGTGCTCATAAGTTCTGACCTCGATGAAACCCGTATCGCCATCAAGGTCAAGCTCAAGCTTCGAAATGTTCCTCAGATCGGACACTCGAGCCCTGGAGTAAAGCTGGAACAAGAAGACCCCAGTAGCGTACCTGTCCACCTTGTCAAGGGCTCCCTCTATCAGCGCTCCTTCGAGGAGGAGCACCTCCTCGACCTTCAGGACTCTCGATCGTCTCGGGTCACAGGTGCGAATGTTGGCTCCCCGCAGCGCACCCTTGACCCAAGGGTTGTCACTGATTCCTTGTTCGACCTCAATTCCGAGAACATGTTCCAGGAATTCACAGTTTCCATAGCCTCACGAATGGCACTGTTCCTGGCTTCGGCTGCAAGTGGTTTGAGGAAGCTCACAAGAAACTCGAGGCTCACCGGGAAAGCCTTCACATGATGCTTGTCGGCCCAACAAATGAATCGTGCAGAAAATCGGGCTCGCTTAAGCAAAGTCGATGTTGCTTTCCCAGCCAAGGCCTGCGCCACGACCCCCAAGGGGTCAGATTCGCCTTTCGCCCAAATGAGAACCCCCAACCTCGAGGCACCAGGTGAGTGGCTCAGAACACAGAGCCACCGACGTAGGACATTTTCTCGATCGACACCGGCCTTCTCGCCTGCCTGTAGCCTGGGCTTCTTAAGCACAGCCTCAAAGACGGGCACAACCTTGGTACACTGCAGAGCCACCGGCAGCGGCTCGTCTGAATCACCCGGCCGCCTGTACTGCGTGGCTGGCGGCGGCACGACTCTTGGCACCTTGACGCTATGAAGGTCGACGCTTCTGCCTGGTTTTCCTGAGAAAATGGCAGACAAGGCCTTATTCCTGTCCCACGGATAGCTGAGTGGGGCCACAACATCATGAGTCAAGTGCTGGAGGTGTTGCTCGAAACGATCACATAGATCGGAGGCCGAAGCTTCAGCAGCCATCAAAGAGACCCCACGAGCCAAGGCCCTGAAGCGAGGCCGTGCTCACGGCAGGGGCTGCAGACCAGCCCTAATTGCAACGAAGAGGATTTCCTGCAAGAAATCGCTGCGAGTGGAAGCACTCGAAGCCAGCAGAGCTGATCTAGCAGCAGGATCAAGGAAGTTCCACAGCGTAATCGTCACTCGCACTTTGCACACGGGTCCCGAGGCAAAGACGCAATCAAAACTAAGATCGCTAAAGTGAGAGCTCGCTGAGGTCTTGCCAAAGACGCGGAGGACTCACTGTCCTCGTAGTCCATGTAGCGACCCGCCCCACTCGCTAGAAGCACCAGATTAGCACCCAGGGCCTTTTAGAAAGATCCTAGACGTGTCTACCGGGTGGCCTGCCACACCTACCAGTGCTCACTCCCCTTGCAGCGAGAGCAAGCCCTCAAGCCACTATTCCGTCGGGGGAACCCTGGCAACGGTGTGCGGCACCACAGCAGAAGGATCTCGAGGCTCACACAAAATTTTTCCGACTGTGATCCGGAAAACTGCGCAGTTCGTTCACATCAAGACATGTTGTAAAGATGTTGCCGCAACTTGCGTGTGAAAAGATTTGCCCGATAAAAGTCGAAACGGAAAAGTGGGAAACAAAGGAAAAACTACAGTTTTTCCTTCAAAAACAAAATCTGGAAATAAAACCCTGTCAATCACGATTGAAGGGTGGCATGATGTACCTAGACTGCACATTCGGAAGCCAAGATACTCGGTAGAATAGCATTCCAGATGCAGTTGTCAACGTAGGCAACGAACCATCTCGTGTCTCCGTTCGGGCCCGCCCTGACTGGATAGATTGCGTTAGGTCCACAAGCCTTTTGGAAGGTGCCTCCCGCTCGTAGGCTGCAAGGTTCTTTGCCTGTAGCGAGAAGCGAGTCTTAGTAGCTTGGGGTTTATAAAATCCTACCAGAAGTGAAAAGCTTAACCTTCTGTGGGCTAGTGTACGAAGCCCCTAAGGAGTATTGAATATGCGGCCGGGTAAGCTTTGCCACTAAACAGTTCTGGGGTTTAGGGTTTAGGGTTTTGGGTTTTGGGTTTAGCAGTGCTAAGTAGTCGATAAGACGAGCTACATGCCAAGCTGACAGCTTTTGCACCGGGGGCTTCATGAAGAAAAACTGCTTCAACGGCATCACGGGTCGACGTCTCAACTTCAGAAGCACATCGTGCAAGCTGATGTCCGGGTTCCAAGTCACCGAAGCCTGCTTGAGTGCAACGATGTACCTTCTCGCTCGAGCTGTCCTGTAGCCAAACGTTCGTGGATCGATGCAAGCATCGATGCATCTGTACTTCTTTCCGAGTCGGCTCTGTACTGTCTCCAACTGATATTCGCAAACATTTTCGATGAGTATAATGTCGGTGCCCTTGCGAACTTCGTTCCGGTAAAACGTCTCGTGACAAGCATAAGCTTCGTGTTCTTGGGCGGTCCGTAGTCCCATCATAGAGAATGGTGTACATGGTGGCCCTGGTAGGGTGTAATGCTAGCCGAGAATCCTAGCTACCTCTGCTTATGTCAAGCTCTGACACCGGGCAAAGACGTGACCAAATTACACTCGGATGTGGACTGAGGACAGTGCCAGCGACGGTCACGCGCAATCCTCAGTGGGTTCCGACACTGCTATCGCGTGCAGCGCAAGCAGAAGCATCGAAGACTGATTAAGGCTGGGTTCGACCATCTGTTTCAGAAGCCGGTTTGGAAACTAGACACTTCTTCTCGTGAGTGTAGCACCAAGCCCTCTTGCCCTTCATCTCGTTCACATCACCAAAGTTGCACGTGCAAGGGTATGTTGCCGTGAGTACCCGGCGGCACCATGCATTGATGTCGCAACTCGATTCGAACATGACATGCTTCTCTGAATCGTCCACAAAGCCCGCTGCACTAGCTTCGAGGCAGTGGAGAGCCTCGGTTCAGCCAAAAGATAGCAGTTTTCATATGCTAGGTCCTAGTGTCAGTGACGGTACATGCAAGTGCAAGTGCATATCAGCAATAGAGGATGCGACGGTCTCTGCACAGCCAATTCCGCTAAAACAGGTGCTCACAGACCACCTCCATGTCTCCAGCTGATTCGAGACGAAGTCATTCCCGTAAGAATCAATCAGAGTCTGCAGGAAAGTGGTCGGCCATGTGAAGCAATCCTTCAGCGTGGTTGGCCCCGCGCAGCAGTCGGAGGTGGCTGGCTCGATGTCTGTCTTGGGGTATTTTCTCCTTGTTCTCAACAAATACAAAGGCTAGATTTATATAAATGCAGTGCAACCGTAACGACCTTGGGTTCCCAACTATACAAAACGCACAAAGAATAATCAAGAGATGCTACTCTAATACCTAGCCATAATCTTCCACATCCACAACACCAGCTGAGATTCGCTTTGGGCTGGCTTCGGGTCTTCGTGGTTTGCTTGATCACCGGAAAAGTCTTTCTGGCTGGCTGAGACTTTTGCTTGGATTGCTGTCGCGCTCTCTTCTCCAGCCAAGTACGATCAATTGAGGATTTCACGTTAGCCCCTTTGCTGGAGGCCTTCTGAGTCTTCTGATTGAGACTCCTCTGCGCTAGCATTTTAAAGGCAGCTGCACAAGGAACCGGTGGCATGTTGTCAGAAGCCCAATGCAACGAGGGAGCCTAAGTACATCCGGGCCCCTTTGAACCAGGAAGTGCCGCTGGGTCCAAAACACTGTCACGTAGCATGTTCAGTCTCACTGACTGCCTAAGGCTGTGCAGAAGCCGCCTCTCTGGCCGAAGGACTCCTGAAGGCGAAGTTTCAATTCAGGGGCGAGGGGCTTTCTGGATGTAGTGTTCCGGTTTAATTAGAAGGCAGATTCTGGAATTTCGTCGAACATGATATGCTGCAGTAATTTCTAAGGTGTGCTTCAGCAGTTCCTAGACCACGGCCGCACAACAAGTACGTTTGGCAATTAAAATGACAAGCCATCCAATGGTCAACGGCCAGGCCTCTGTCGGCCCGGCCAAGCTGGAAAACTGCACCTGGGCAGGCGAGTGCTTGCAGAGGGCCTTGAGCTAGGATCTTCCACATCAAACCTCCTCGACACCCTATCGTAGGCGGCTCTTGTTCCAAGCCCCAGTCTTGCAACTTCACGAGACAGCTGTCTGTGTCGATAACCCCGCACTGCCCTACACCATCCTTTGGATGGATGCACGGAAAAGCATTGCAGGAAGCATTCTTGACAAGATCTTCTTGTCAGCTGCACCAAAATCAACATGAACATGGGGCCTGCAGTCCACATCTAGGCTGTGCCACGGCAGTGGAGGTAGAGCAGAGAAGTCTAGTCGCGTACAGAGAAGAAGCAAGTAAGCCACACTCCGTTCTGTAATTTCAGAATTGCCTCTAGCAAGCAGAGCTCTGGCCAGCTTCAACCAATTTTCTCGCTTCTTAGGTTTCGGGCTCTGCAGTGGCCGCGGCCAAGCAGGCACGACTCCATTGAGCAGCTTCAAGAAATCGTTCGGCAGGGCGAGCAGTGGCTGCTCAGACATTCATCAAGGGACCAAGGTTTTAGGCTAGGTAATGAATGACGCCACTATGTCAAGCTATCTTCATTTTGCCGAGAATCTTGGCATAACTCTGAATCTGATATGTAGCGCTTGACAAACCCCAAAACATCTGCTGGATGGGAGGGCACAAGTTGAGCACACCTTCCGGAGGCTCGTATGTTCAGGTTCGCGGGGCAATCTTGGCTTCAGCAGCGCACGCAATGTATCTTGGAACTAAGACTGAATGCCTCTCGGCTCTGGATTGCAGCTCACAGGCCCATTCGTCTCATCAACGTGAACGAATGTACTGCAGTATCATCGTTTTTCAGGCCGCCGGCGAAAGTCACGGGGATTGCTTCCAGCCTCAGCAACAGCTTATGTAAATGACGTCGTAATGATAGGAAAAACTGCAGCAGTGCTCGGTTATCATATCATATGAGGCACCATCGCTTCCAATCACGAACCGTAGTCACACTGGTCACGGTGATGTCTGCGTGCTTGCCGATCCAGGCTTCAAGACGAAGCCTTCGACAAACTTCTTTTAACTTCCTTAGGAAGCTTCTCGCCACAGCAAACAACCACCGATA
The DNA here is from genome assembly GCA_905221615.1 of Symbiodinium sp. CCMP2592. Taxonomy (NCBI): domain Eukaryota; class Dinophyceae; order Suessiales; family Symbiodiniaceae; genus Symbiodinium; species Symbiodinium sp. CCMP2592. Next base: position 48,724 of record CAJNDT010005870.1, on the reverse strand, counting down.
CCACATGAAGTGGAAGTCGCATGAATTACTCTGTGAATCAGCTGATGGGCTCACAGGCATCGTCCGCATCTGCCAGAATGTCTATGTAGCGAAAGCATGCACGGAGTAGTCCGAAGACTTGATCTTAGCAGCAGCCACGCTTCACCAACACTGGGCTTCCTTGCTTTACACGCAGAATGAGACGTGACATGTAAGCTGTATAACGCAAAGCGTCCAACACACGATTTTGTGTGTCCCACGCGGTGCATCAACAATGAACAAACGTTCATCTTGAAGGTGGCGGCAAGGAGGCACAAGTATTTGAGTACCTGGTTGTTCTTGTTCTCCCGGGTGCAATTGTCCGCCTCGGTTCAGCTACGTTCATGACATGTTCCACGCTTGCCTGGACTATTCTGGGCATTGCACTGCAGACAAAGCGGCAACAATTGCAAGCTGTTTCGGGGCAGACCGGCCCAATTGCTTGGCCTTCTGCTGCATGTGCTCCAGGGCTCGCGCGCCACACTCCAAAATGAGTGAGGAGTCACTCTGGACTCTTGGGTCCACCAAGAAAAAGTGCAGGCCAATCCCATGGGCCCAGCAACACTGCAACTTCAGCCTCGGTTTGTCGTATTTGGCTATGTCTGCACCAGCAATCCCATGACGACTTCTGGGCAGCGCCCACTTCGCTTGATCCATCCCGTCCTTGGCCAATGATATGGCAACCGGCAAGCGCGGAAACAGAACCAGCAACAAGCTTTGGCGCAATCAAGCATCCCAGTGGAGACAGACCAAGGATGTCTCCCACGGATCACTGTTCTTGCAGGGAATCACGCTCATGACTGACAGCACACCTCTATACACATACAGAACCACAACAACTCGTTCTTGTTGAAACTGCTACTTCAAGTTATCGGAGAAGCAGCACTCCTGCAAGTATTCCTCGAGTTCGCGGTCTTTCGCGACGCTATTCAAGTGCTCCCGGTACATTTTCGCGACCTCGAACCTGCTTTGGAGGTCCTCAGCATGATACGAACACATACTACTCTACACTTGAAAGGCAGATGCTCTGCAGAGGTTGTCAGGTAAACAGGAACCGAGGCTCAGAAAAACAACCGGAGAGTACTTCTTTGAACCACAGGCAGTCACTGCAGCCCGCATGACTGGACTCGGGGCTAAAGCGCAGCACGTTTGCCCAGCGGTCCCGAAACCGGCGCCAGAAATGGTTGTACCTGATTCATGGCATCGCACCGACAGGTGCTGCAACTTTCCTTTGTTTCCACAGACTGTTCAGATGCACCCGAGGCACGAAACTCCGGATTGAGGGCCTCCAAACTGAAGCCAGAGCATCTTTATATTGCCAGGTGGCAAGTACCGGGTGGGTAAGGAGCTGATGTTCCGCCCGTGGTCAGCTTCCACATACCTAACTTAGGTTCAGGTTGTGGTTGCGGGACAAATCCAAGCAAGGGGGATCAAAGGGGAGATCACATCCTAGGGGCTTCGTAAACATCGACTTCTCTCCCATGATGAAGAGCTTGAGTTCTTCATCGTCCTCCAGGACTTCCCCGTCCTGGGCCAGACAGCCATCACTGCCATCTGAACTCAGCTCCTCATCACCTGGGTAGGCTTCAGCAAGACGGTAGAGACATGCACGCGGGGTTCCAAGGGCAACAAAAACTAGCAGAACCCAGACTCTGGACCAGTGAGCCGGAGCGCCAGAAGAAGCTGGCCCATGCCCCCCCAATCTGGCGCACAACGACGAGTCAGGCTGGCCCTTCGCCAACTTCGCCGAGGATCGCGTCTGTGCCGCACGACGAAACCTTGATTCGTGTCAAGCTATGCAGCTGAAGACAAAATCATGCACACAGCCCACATTCAGCTTGGAGACTTGTCCGGCATTGTACTTCCTGCCTTCATGTAAACATCCAGCAAAAACGCATCCGTTTCAGAGTGCTTGGGGGCAGGGTGTGAAGGAACCTCAGATGGTTATTTCGATGAGGCTGCAGAAATATCACTTGACTGTCAAAGCGCCAGTTATCTGCAGCTGAACAGCCAGCCGGTTCTGAGTATACCGCTGGTCCATCTTACGCTGACACGCAGATCGTAGTCTCTCTCGGCCGACACCCAATATCAGTGCAATGCATCTGACGCCCAGAGACTTGCCGAGCAGAAACCATTGACGACAGTGGCATTCACCGTCTGCTGGCCGTGCCACGTCACGTAACTTAGATCCAACCAATGCACAACGAACCAAACGTAAAACGAGACCCCACATCCCGACCAGAGTGGAAACTGTGAACGACAACTGACCATGCAGCCTCAACACAAACGCGTCCTGCTGCAACTTGGTGAATTTCCAGAAAGCAGCGACATAGCTGGAAACATCATTCAGATCAGCTTCAAACTGCTCAAAGCAATTGTGATTGCCGCTGCATCGACACTTGCACGCAAACAGTTCGGCCAACCTGTTGTGACTGGCTCCGTTCTTGCGATGCCTGGGCAAATGCTTACGGAAAACCTACATCATCATGACAGGAACATCGCTTTCATACGTAGTCACACACAAAACCGAACAACAACTATGATGGCGTGACATGCTAGATGAACCAGGTAACAGATCAGTGTTGCGTGAAGCTTGCTTGTTCTGTGCTCGTAGACGGTTGTCATAGTGAGGGCGCTTCCGCTTCTTAGCAAGAGCTGCATCTACCTGCGAAACGCCATGCAGAGTATCTTGAAACCGAGACATAGCCTTCCAGTCGAGGTGTATCTCCATGATTGAACCAGCTTCGTCGTCAGCTTCGCTGCCTACGTCATGTCTTGCTCTTGTAGGAGAAGCTGCTTGCTCACTGGAGGTATGCAGAGCAGCAACTCCCAGAAAGAAGGACATTCGATCAGTTCTGCTGGCTAGCCCATTGTCGGTGTCATTCGTGGTTTCGGCTACGTCTGGAACACGGACAGGTTTCGCAAGTGGTCGCGCTGGAGGGCGCGGAGGCCCAGAAGCTGGCCGCTTCAAGCCACGTAGATACCTCGCACGGCAGCCATGTCATGCTTAAATTTTAAAGGGAATCAAGTTGATTCGTCAAGGAGCTCTGCACGAGCTTCAGCGGAGACGGTCGTCATGACAGCAAGACTCCATGGCTAAAGGCACAGCAGGATCGTCGAAATCTATCTGCAGTAGCTAACACCTAACACATACATACATACATGCACACACGTGCGCATGTTGAACGTATTGGCTTGAGTTTTGTTTATTTCAGGCGGTGGTTACATGTAATGGTGAACTGTCCTGTTTTAAAGCTTCCTATGATTGTCTTCAAAAGGTTTGGCTTGTCCTGCGATGGCACTGAGTCACACTTCCGTGGCGACGCGAAGTTACAAGGTTTGAGCTTTATTGCTGTGACGTGTCAGTATATGTTCGGTGCTTGTAATACTGAGGTGTTACTCTGTCATTGTATTGCGTTAAAACGTATACGTTAGAAGCTGCCCCCACCCTGTAATAGTGGTATAATAGGAATATAATAGGGCCCTAATACAATATTAATATAATCCTTATGGTCACTATTACAGGGTGGGGGCAGCTTCTTCTAACGTATACGGTGATTGCAAGTTCGGCAAAGCTTTCATCCCCACGAGTTAATCCCACAGCAATGTGGACAAAATGTATCAACGGTCCCAGCATTTTAAACATTTCAGTTTTATACGAATACAAGGATCTGGGAAGCCCAACTACGAACTGTAGTCAATGGAGCACCTGATGCCTCCTGCCCGCTGCCAAGGTTCGGATGTCCTGCGCGGGGCAGGCAACCACAGATAGGCAATCCCATCGCTGCTCGGCGCTACATCACCGTAAAGAACCTCATCCGATCAAAACCGAACAGCACCGACTCCAAGATAGCCTGCCATTCTCATTATGATCCGCAGAGACCTATTGAAGGTTGCAATCTACATCCGATTTATCGCTTATAAAAGACCTGAGATAGAGACGAGCCATTGAAAGCAATGCAGTGCTACGTTGCAATGCCAGCAATACCCGATGATGATCGTATATTAATTGCATACTAAAGCTGCACATGCACCAAAGCAGAAAGGAATGCCTCAGTAAGAAGGACTGCCGGCAGGAAAGTGCCATTATCCCATCCCAAACCTCCACAACTAATCCTCAAGGCAACCGCTAGGACCCCCAGGAACTAGACTAAGTAGTCACGCCCTCCTGGTTCATTTCAATCCCATCACTGCTGAAACGGCGCCTCCCCAGCTACGGGCAGAATCCAAGTCGAAACATCGTATTCCTGTCAGGAAACTTGCGCGGGTAGTGGGACCAGGCCCTAAATAAGCTAAGTTTTTACGGGTCATCTCTGGCAACGACTTAGAAAAAAGCTTTGGGCTTTCAAGATTGGCACATGTAGGGCTTTTCGACTAATAAATTTAGGATGGTTGGGTCGTGTTGTTCTACTTTCAGGAAGTCCTTTCGTTGTAGGTCCTGCTGTGGCTGTGCAGCCTGCCAATTGTTTAGCTTACATTTTTTTAAGTGTTTTAGATGGGAGGCTTCCTTTGGTTGCTTTCGCTGGCTTGGTTTAGGTCTCAGTATGCCTTTGCTTGGAGCATTTACCCACTTGATTCCAACTTTTAAGCTTGCTACCACTGGGAGACGAGCAGGAAGGTTCCTTTCGTTCTTGAGGTCTGGGCATTACATTCGCTCGAAGGTTGACACAACAAGAGTAAGAATCGACAATAAGTTTGGTTGCGTTCATCTAAACTAAGCTATTGATGATAGATTTCAATAAGGCTTCTGAGGGTTCTTATGCACCCAAGGATAATTAAAACAAGAACAAGCATCCTGTCACTACTAGGGGCATCAGGCTTACGGCTTAGGCTTTTTTCATGGTGTTTCTCAATCGCTCTGGGAGATTTCCCTTCGTATCCGGTCTTTACAGAGCTGGGAGATCTCCTTTCGCTCTTTTGGACAACTACCACGACTGGAAGGAGAACTGCCACGGCTGGAAGGAGAACTGCCGCGGCTGGAAGGAGAACTGCCACGGCTGGAAGGAGAACTGCCAGACCCGAAGGAGAACTACCGTGCCAGCTGCTGCGTGCTGCTGCTGCTTCCTCAACTTCAGAGAACTACCGCCGTGCCGAGCCGTGCAAAGAACAGCTGCTGCTCAACGTTGCGACTGCCAGACCCGAAGGAGAACTGTGTAACTACCGTTACCGTGCCATCTGCTGCTGCTCTTCAACTTCAGAGAACACTGCCGCCGTGCCGAGCCGAACAAAGAACAGCTGCTGCTCAACGTTGCGACTGCCTGCACCGCCCGATCTGAATGCTCATGATGTGATGAACTAGCTCTCGCCAATCAATCCCGCAGCGCTTGAACTTCAATCTCACGCCCGCAGACGGCTTGAGCTTGAGCCAAATTTGCAATTAAGGGCTGTTGGTGGGGCAACCGAAACTGGCTTCAAAGAACCTTCAAGCTTAAGCCTAAGAGCTTAAACTTAAAGGTTTCCCCGAGTTCCGAAGCCCGAGGCTCTGGCGGACAGCACCGGGCCGATCATCTCTGCAGCTGCTCTCGCTGCCACATCTTTGCGGATAGTGGCTGGGGGCACTTCTTAGATCTATTGTAGGGTGTAAGAACAGTACGGGTCAATAGGGGTACCTCTAGCTACGGTCTCGGGGTTATACTTAAACCTAGCACAAGCTCTATGGGTCTGGGCTTCCGGTTTTTGCTAGGGCGCACGTTTGTAGTAGTATAAGGTTTAGGAGTCTGGTGGTTCAGGGGTTTAGGGTAATTATGCTGCCGTTTAGACAGTACCAGTTCACAAGAGCTTACGGATGCTACACCACCTGTATAGTTTTGCGCACTGTAGCCACGTACAATAGGCCAAGCTGAATCGTGAAACGGCATGCTATGGAAAAATTTTTCGTGCTTACACCCCCTTGAAGTGGCATCATGAGCATATGGAGCATCATTGCTGGGGGCGTCGTGAGCATATGGAGCATCATTGCATCGCCTTCTTCGACCCAAAGATACGCGAGGTAGTGTCAGAGACGTGAAACAAAGGACACAGCTGATCCTTTAACTTTGGGGCCCCGAATGAAATGAAATCGGCCCCGAATGCGACGAAATTGCCTTAGTATCGAATTCTGACCCATGTCTCGAACTGAGGCTTGTAGCTATCACAGAGTGGAGTGCTGGAACACCCTCCCCAGAGAGAGACGGACAACTTCTGTGTTTTGGTCCGTCACGATCGTGCACACCAAAATCCAAAAGTCCAAGGTTCCTGCTGCGCGGCTTCCTGATAAGAAGTGCGAAAACCAGTGCCGCAGGCAAGCAACCCGTCATCGACTCTAGGCGGACCAAGCGCCCACATGACGCTCTAATGCATACTGGCAACCTGTATGGGCTACATCGGCACTTCCGGAGTCCTGGGCGTGGTGCAGTTCCGTTCTGATGAACACAGCGTCCATGGAGACCAAGACGCAAGTTTTGTAAGATTTCGCGCACTCCAAGATGCTAAACGAGCTGCGTCCTTGTGTCCAGGCGGCCAGAATGGCCAACAGGTGTCCACACAGGAGTCCATCCGGACTGTGGAGAACTCGTCGATGTGGCGGTAAACAGTTTTGTTCCATTGGGCGGCCAGATGTGCTTGGGGCAGCTGGAAAGTGAGGAACGCGGACAGCTGTCTCCACGGCTTGTAGGAACGACAACACAAGGTGCACCTCAGAAGCGAAATGACACCGAGGCCTCAGCGCAGGCTGGGTGCATGGTCGGATGGGCATGCTTATCGCCAGGGAAACATGCGTCTCAGACATTTTAAGCACTTGAAGAATACATCTAGAGCCCCTTTTAATGCACGACAAACTGCGAAGGAATCCCAGCGCATCAAGCGCCGGAGAGAGACCCAAGAAAAGAAGGCCACTGGCGGATGAGCAGGAGGGCAGCCTTTTCACCTGTCCATGTTTTTTCCCACCTCCGAATTGTGTCTTCAATGCAACCATGGCCGCCACAACGGTTGATCTGCCCCTTAAAGAGGACATAGTTAACTCCACGTGGTGCAGCCAGGACTTTAGGCGAATGTAACAACGACGGTTCGATGTCCGCCAAGGAGATCAATCCAACGGCTGGACCACGGACTCCAACAACGAAGCCTCAGCAGCCCTTATGTATCGTCTCGAACGTGCACACTAGAGTCCAGATCCGAGCTAAGGTGATGGTGCATCAACCTGGAATCGAGAGCACAAGTGACATGGAGAGTGAAATAGACTCTACGACGCATGTCATCAGTCGCAACGGCTTCCACGGAGAGAAAGACGATCACAGATAGAGATGACTCGCCTAGTCCCATTTGTTTCGTCACAACCAGGGCACTCAAAGCCAAAAATTCAAAAGTCCACAGCAAGCTCATCAGGCAGGCTTTCAACACAAAGCACGCCGAAATTTAGCAAGAATAGTCTTTTTGAACATCTGGAACTGTCGAACATGTGAGATGGAACACAGAAGCAAGCGTCACCAGAATCAAAGCAAGCTGTCAAGCTGCACAACAGTAGTGCGCAGCACGTGGAATCGATTGATGCTCAGGAACAATGGAAATTGTTGCGCATAAAGCTATTGGAGCACCTGGCCAGCGGCCTTGCGAAGGTGATGGAAATCTATCGTAAGGGAAATTACCCATCACACATGTGCAAGAAAGCCTACGCACCAACAGCAAAGGCAGTCAGACAGTCAGCTGAGCCTCCGTTCAATCTCCAGCTCAATGTTACTCAAGTATCACGACTCTGCCGTTCCGCAACATGCCTTCGACAATGGACCCTGGAATGCATGCAGTTGGTTTCAAAAACTGACACCAGAGTTCTACTGGATCCCACTGTCCGAGATCGCGCTGGAAGCTCGTTGAAGCGTTTGAAACTTGTGCTTGAACGGGTGAATGGATGGATGAATGAATGAATGGATGAATGGATGAATGGATGAATGGATGAATGGATGAATGGATGAATGGATGAATGGATGAATGGATGAATGGATGAATGGATGAATGGATGAATGGATGAATGGATGAATGGATGAATGGATGAATGGATGACTGGATGACTGGATGAAGGGATGAAGGGATGAAGGGATGAATGGATGAGTGGATGAATGGATGAATGGATGAAGGGGTGAAAGGATGAATGGATGAACTGGATGAGCTGGATGCACATTGTATTCGTCGCAAGGGGAGCAACGGGAAGAAACGGAACAATGAATCTCCGAGGGTGTACTGAGAAATTCCTTTTGCTACAGCCAGGCATGTGAAACAGCTTGCAAGCTGTTGTTTCATGGGCTTAATGATCTGGCACAAGCATCCAGCTACAGCCTTCCATGGTGACGCCTGATGCGTCAAACATCTTCAAATGACAAAACGACATGCATTTTTTCGAGACACGAGTGCGAACGCTTCGGGAGCCGTGCGGCTGGAGTTCCTGATTCAACGATAACGCCTTGTCACCGTGCATTTCGTGCTGCAGCAGACTTCCAGCATGTTCTTCGTTTGCATGAAGATGTTTTGGCTGTTTCTAGTATTGTTTCTAGTGCGTACATCATTGACTATAGGGTATATGCCATATGCCGCCAAAAAGCTTCTGTTTCAGAAGGGGTCTGTTGCAATTTTTTCACCGGTCGGGTTGGTCCAGACTTATGATGTGATTGGACGAGTTGGAGAACTTCTACTGCATGTTTTTGCGCATCATGGAGCGACATGGTTAGACCCGTGCAATGGCGACTTTTGCAGTCAGTCCGGATCTTATGTGCTGCTGCCCAAAGTCGTCCGTGGCAACAGTCTGGGCAGAACATATGATTTTTTGTAGAGGACCGATTGGGAGGAACCGAGCGTTCCAAGACTTGTCTTATTAAGATTTGCAGAAGCTTTGAGGAAATGCTGGTGGAGCACCTGCTGCAGTGCGGTGGCCCAGTGTTGGCTTTGTGTTGTCGTGTTGCATGCTGCCGCCTTTAGCATCATTTCTGCTAAGTTGATCACCAAAACTTGTTCGCAAAGAGGCCCTTGCGGCGGCACAAGCTGCAGAAATTGCAGCGAGGTCACCCTGCATGCTTTCGTTTGCTTCCGAGAATCTTAGTGTCGATCGATTGAACCGTGGAGAATGTCCGCGCTGTGTGCAGTCTTCTGGGAGGCTTGGTGCCAGAATGGGTGAACCCGTCACTCAGCTGCAGGTCGAATGACTGTTTGTGGGGCGATGCTGCCGATGTTTCTTTGCTTCGGTCGGTCGCATGTTCATACATTCATACATGCAAGGTCATTGGCCAGCACACAAATCATGTGTTCCGTACCTATGTGATCGTTTGTGCAGGCAGAGAAGCTCAACAAGGGCGCGCTGCAAGGCAGGTTGTGGTTTTTGAGCAGAACAGATCATGGATGCAACTTGTGGGAGGTTTCGAATACCCCAGACGATATCCAGGCCGTGAGAAAGAACAAGCGTAAGGATGCTACGCCTGTTGTTTCGCGTCTGGGCTATCCAGAGCTACGACAATCTTCATGCTCTGACTGATGTGCAGAGGCTACTTGCCTGCAGTGCCATCAGAGCCGCTCTCGGGCAGTCTGTTGACTCCGCAAAGCACGAGCCATGTGCCCAGTCTGGCTCTGGTTCAGGCTCTCGCCTGGGCATCTTGCTCTCGCTCTCCCATGTTTCCGGCGTCTGTGATAGAGTCATAGAGCTGCAGAGCATGACCCAGGTGTGGGGCAGACCACAGCAGCTGAGGCCCAAGTGCTGCGAGCATTGCTTGTAGGAAGTCACCATGCAGGAACAGACGACAGAGGCTGCAGAGGGTCCAGTTTGTCGCTCCTTGGGATTTTCTCTGATGAGATGCCTTAGGGTCTAGCTTGTCGGCTCTCAGGGGTTGTCAGATGTTTCAGATGCATCGCTCATGTATCCGTATAGCATGTGGCTCAATCCTTATTGGGGTAGAGGGCTTGGGGCAGCCCCTAATGCCTCCAGTACTTCCTGTGCCTTGAGCTTAGCCTTGCATGCGGATCGTGGCAATCGTCGCTCCTTGTGCCTGTTAGTCAGTGCCAACCAGGCATTTCGGACTCGTTGACGACGAGCTTCCAAGCTGTTCAAGCCTCGACCCCGACGACGAGGACACTCCACTGCTCCGCGACGCGACGGTGCGAAAGTAACCTGTGCGGATGGCATTTGCTGCCTTCACTTCCTTCAGGACTGGGATTCATTAGCCGGGGCCTCGTCAGTCGCATGAGGGCTGCGATGACCATGGTATGTAGGTTTCATGTTTCCATGTAGCTGAAGCTTTGAGTCTGGGAGCTGTGGCTTGCTAAGGACACGGCTGAAGGTCCGTCTCAGGCCAGCAGGTTTTACTACTGCTGCGGGTAAGCTTGGACTAGGATTTGGGTCCTGCTTTGAGAACCCTGTCCAACACAGGAAGATGCCACCTCTGAAGAGATTTGAATTCTGATTCCAGGGTCCCAGTATGAACGGAGAAACGGTGGAAGCTTGCGGTGACTGTGGGATGGCCTAGCCTCATGCCTTGAGGTTCTACAAGTGGCGATGTTTCAGTTATGCCATGCTGCTAGTTTGGTTTTCGTCGCAGGAAAGAGACAACAGCCCATTGTGTGCTGACTCTCCACAAGATGCCGCAGCCGCAGCAAGGGTTGACCAGGCTTACCTGAGCCAGACGTGGCGAAATGCAGCTGTCAGAGACAAGGTGGACATTGCACCGATTCCTATAGCACCTGCCTATTTCGAAAGGGTCGATGCGAAGCCAGCCAGCGTCTCAGCTGTTGGCGACCGGGATTTGCAGGGCCGCAGGCTGATGATGGCCTTAGCATGACAGGCTCAAGGCAGAGTTGGAGCTTCTTTGCAATGTCCCATGCACCGATTCCTCTCACCGATGACTTTCTTCATGCCTTGTCTTGCCTTGATGTGAGAGACCTTTGCGCCAACGCAGCTGTGTCCATCTGCTGGAATGTGTTGGCCTGCCATGACATGCTGTGGCTTGAGCTTTGTAGACGTTTGTGGTCTACCAAAGTCAGCTGTTTCCATCTGACGGCTGCCCGCCTCATAAAGCTTCAGTCCAACGGGCACAGCTGGAAGGAACGGTACAAACAACATCTGGAGGACGGTGCGAGAAATTGCATCACCATGCAAGAGCTTACGACCTTGGTCTGGGATTTTACTTTCCGACTTCATCCTCAAGCGCGAGCCTCGGCGTCTTTCCGGTTTGACATGTCGGGACACGTTTCTGGGCACCCAAACGGCTTAACCTACTCGTGGCGGCTGAGCGATGACGGCCGGCGAGTGGAGCTGGGGCAATTCCCACAAGCAAGAGTCATACGGCGTGCGGACTGGGGTTGGGCTATCGCAAACAGCAACATCGTCTGCTGCTCACTGGAAGACGAGGATTTGACAGGTGAAGGCAGTGAGGGCGCCTCGGTGCTTCACCCGGAGCTTTTCGGTTTGGACCAACTTGGCCCCTCTTTGCAGCTCGTGCACATGCTCATGCGTCTTCAAAGGCCACCAGTGGGGTAGAAGGCTCCCAGGTCAAGCTCCCCTCCTGCACGCGGCGACGCAATCGAGAACGTTGTCCCGGCATCTTGCCACACCGAAGGTCTCCATCTCGAATCTCTTGCGCCGGACGTCTCTGCTCTCCGTGTCAGGTCCAGGTGGAGAGAACCGAAGCCGGGAGATGCAAAAGCAGCCCTGTGATGCAACGATGTTGTTGTCAGTGGCCGAACCGTACTTCTGGTCTGTCTGAGAAGCTTCTCCTCGGCATCAGGTGCTGCGATCGAGAGATCCGTCTCCCATGGGAATTAGTCAAAGGTGTGCCTGACAAGTTGCAGCTGAAAGTTTTCGGGTCTGCGGATCCTGGTTTGTCTCTCCAAAAGATCTGCCAGGACGGTGTCTCGTCCGACCACACCCATGAAAAAGGGCGAGGTGGGACGAGGGGCCGGGGTCCCCAATCTCGCTTTCGCCGTTTCGCTTCGGTCCCGGGTCTCGTGGGCCCTCTGCCCAGGTTCCGTTCCGAAGGCCCACACCTCCGGTGACGCCAAAGGATGTGGACTTCGGCCCGCTGCCTCAGAGACCTGTCTTCTCCTGCCTTGGCCTTTGGGGAGCCCTGCTGCGGTGATTTGCATCCCAAGGTCCAGCTTGTGATGCACAAGCCAGGATCAGACGAATCATCTCCCGTTCCGAGGTGAAAGCTGGGGGGCCCAGCACTCCAGGTGGTTGCTCCTTCCGGTTTAAGCCGCCTGGAACGGCAATCCTTCAATGTTCCACGACTACTTCAGCATCTGCAATTTGCGGTGCCTGTTTTCAGGACCCCGATCACGACCCAGTGCCTTCGAGCCCGGCTCCGCCAATGGCCCCGGCCTCGACGGTTCCGGTTGTGCCACCGCCTGGGCATGGCGGCCCGCACATCTTAGAGGACCGCTTGCCGTTGTGAAGCCTTGCAGAGCGGCTGATCTTTGCTTGGCGGCAGTGTGGAGCTCCTGTGAGGATTCCAGAGGAGCCATTGGCGAGTCTGACCTGGGGCTTCCAGGTTCTTCGCTTTTTTTGCGGACGGCGTTTGCTGCTTTTCGGGGCTGCGTGTGCACCCGGGCCAGGCACAGTTATGGATCCCATCTTGGAAGATGGAGGCATAGTTGTTGGCACATCGAGGAGCACGAGTCCGAGCTTGATTGATTTCAGCAACCCTGAACTCCTAAACCCCAAACTGTTTCCATAGTTGTTCCTCTCTGTTTATCGAGCTCTCTCTAAGGCCGAGCCTCTTCTCGCGCCTCCCGGCGCTCGACCACGGCGCCGCGCTCCTCCATGTTCCCGTGGATGGCGAGCCCGTCGGGCTACGGCCCTGGTTCAAGTCTTCTAAGGACCCCTTGCAGTCAGGATCTTGTTTCAAGCTTTTTTGGAGTTGTGGGTCGTGGGGGGTGGCTTTGGCTTTACTGCAGGGCATCTCAGGAGTTGTGTTTCGAAATTAGTAGCAGCAACAACCACGAATGCAGTGACGACACTGCAGCACAAGAGTTGAGTTGCCGCAACTTGCTCGAAAACGGAACAGGTGTGAAATGATGGCCACAGCTGTCCATGAACGCAATTGTCGGCTCATGCCACAGACAGCGACTCGAGCTGTGTCCTCCTGCCTGACGAACCTACCGGTGAGTGTTCCAAGCAAGGCCATACCCTGGTACTTGTAACTGCAGTTTTATTAAACAATCTCGTGATAACCGCAGTCATAGGGATAATGCAATGCGGAATATTTGTCATTGGCAGTCATAGCATAGAACTGGTAAAAATGGAGGCAGTGACCGTGAACCTGTCTTGGCCAAGGCTTGCGTGACATTGACGAAGGCCAGGCCGTTCCACCACTTCTCTCCTCTTCTTGAGCTCTTCCTGGTTTCAAGAGTCTCGGTTTCGCTGCTGGACGCAGAGTCTGTTCCTTCCAGGCATACCTATATCTGCCACCGGACCTCGATATGCGGGCACGCCTGCCCAGGCCAGAGGAAGGGTCTTGGAACGCGAGAACAGCGAAGAGCGTATGCCTCTTTGTGTTTCAGGCAGCAGAGGCGTTGCTCAACGCAGTGTCCGAGGCCAACGGAATTGAAGTTGTGCTTGGTGCTGCACTTGTCGGCAGTGCGATTCATGGTGCTGGCCTTTTCAAGCCAACCCAGATTCAATCAGCCGCCAGGCAGTGCATTCTCCGTTTTCTTCCGCTCCGGATGCTAGAGGAGCGGCTGCCAAGGCACCCTGCCACCACAAAAGGAAAGCACATGGGGAAGTCCGAAAATAAGGGACCCTAATACAGTACCCTAAATAGTAGGATCCTTTATTATAAGGACCCCTAAATATGGTACCCACATTTTCGGAGGTGTCAGAATCCGGTCATTCGTTGTGCGCTCCGTGCCAGGCCTCAATGCCGAGACACGTGGCGTGTATACGAAAGCAAGTTCTCGCTTCCAGGCCTGGGAAACTGAAGGGCTCTACAGAAGATGCTTGGTTCCTTCAGGTTCATAAACAAACAAGTAAAAAAATCAACAACTATATATATATATATATATATATATTTATTTATTTATGTGTGTGTGCAGTTTGCAGACTATGCAGTCACACATGCGTACCTACCTACCTACCTACATGCATATATATATATACATACATATATATATATATATGTAGATGTGTACATATATACATATATGTATGTACGTATGTAGGTATGTATGAATGTGTGTATGTATGCTTCTTTGTTTGTTTGCTTGCACATCTTCGACTTGAACCACGGGTCCTTCAAGGCATTCAACCTGCGAGCACTAGACGGCCGTCGGCAGTTGCTTTATGCAGCATGAAGAAGCTGATCTCTTCGGCTGGCAATCGTAGGAAGCGCGCAACACAGACGACATCGTTTCGCAACACAGGGATTCCATTCTGGGTTACAGATCAGCAGGATGCAGGCCCCTCGGATTTTTCTCTGCCAAAGCGCTCGCCTAGCTTTTGCAGGCGATTAGAGGAGCTGGATCTGTGCCCACTGGGTAGTACTCCCAGGAGGCAGTGCTGGCGAGATTTGAGTTTGAAGTTGTAGTCGGAGTAGAGGAGTATCTGTATCGCTTCAAGTCATGTGAATTCTAAGCAAGCTGGAGATGCGAGGTGTGTGGCCGCGCTCTGTCAAACTTTCGAACAGACTGCCAGGCAGCGTCCAGATCTGGCACCTGATGGATGAGCTGGTGCTTCCTCATCTTCGTGGCGCTGTTTGAATTCCAGCTTCTGGCGACTGCCAAATGCTCTGCAGTAGCAGTTCGCGTGCCTCTAGAGGCCTCGCGTGTGAGGCCTGTTTTATCGTCCCTTTTGAGAACACTCACAAAGTCTTAGAGCCATCTCAAATCTTGCTGCCGTCCTCGTGTCCTTTCCGGCGGCGCAGCTGGAAAGGGCCAACACAAGGGGAGCAAATGGAGCCAATAGATGCTCCTTGCATAGGGCAATTCGGTCTCACCTTTTGCAGGTCCTGGCAAAGTTAAGGAATTGGTGGAGCCGGATCTAGATCGATAAGGACACTGTTTCTGAAAGCTTTCGGCTTTCGCCGGGATGCAGAGAAAGTCAACTCGTGACGAAGTCACTTGATCCTTAGGGTCTCGTTTCACAGCCGTGAACACCGTCGGTTTCCGGAACATTATGGTAGGCACACGAACAACACACTTGCGAGAAACACAAGTAAGGATGGGAGGATCCGATCTGAGAAGGCGACTGAGGCACTCCTGGACGTCCATGAACTCTCAACACTCCGACCATTTTGGCGGCAGAGCTGGGAATGCCACGTCGCCTGTTATTCAGAATATCCGAGTGCTTGGTGAAGGCCTGAGCACTTGGGCAAGAAGCCATGATTTCCTGATGGAAATCAAACTCCACTCAGTAGGAACATCCTTGACAGGGGCACAGAGTCCGAGAGGTTTGACGGTTCTGCATGTACACCGATGCTTTCAAATTTCTGTGTTCCTGACTTGGAGGATCGCATATGTTGTGCAGGCAACATACCCGCACATCCCCTCTCACTATCTCACTTTCTGTGTACCCGGCTGGATCATGTCACTTAGAGTTCCGAGAAAGCCTTAGACGAGCCAGTGAGCAGAAGTGCCTACGCTGTCACGGCGAGGGCATGTAGCTATGGCCAGAGGGGTACAAGATTTACAGGTGCATTAGCAGTGCATTTGGGCTGCGGTCCTTTGTTTTTCTGGCCCGTGCAGCTAGAAGAGCCGTCAAATGCTATTCTGGGAAACCAGCAGGCCGTTGAACTGTATTGTCTTCGATTTGGGTCGATTGAATAGGCCATGCTGCACAGATTCCGGGCCCGCAAATTATCAGAGAGCTGGCTGTTCTTGGGGCCAGTCTTGTAGCCACGCAGCATTACCACTTCCATTTAGGTGTTGGGGAGGAAGCCTTCATGCAAAGCTTCTCAGCTCGGATTGGTCGAGAGTAAGCCGCTCACCTGTCCGTAGTTCTGGTGCAAGAGCCCTAGTAGGTTCCAGCATTTACCAGACAATCTCACGACGGAAAGATCTCTGAGCGCAGAGGGATCGAGTTTCGCCGCTTGGGTGACCTTCTCTGGAGCTGCGCAGGTCAATGCCCCCTTCGAGGTCACTGAGGACCCCGATACGCCAGCACCACTGCCAAGGCCATCATTATCCTGTCTCCCACTCTTCAGGGTCTCCCCTAAACCCTAAACCCCCAAGCCTTACATCTAGATGGTCGCATGCCAGGCTTGGCGGATCTGCCGGTGATCGTCAAAGGCTAAGTGTCCTGCTTGGCATCGGCCTCTTTTCAGCTCTGCCCGCTTCGTCTGGGTTTGCCCAAGAGCGCTCTTCAACACCCTGTTGTGGGACCCTAGCTATGATGTATGTTGAGACCGAGGGCCACACTCTTCGTCTGAAAACATATTGTTGATGACAAGATCCTGCATTGCCCATTACAAGGAATATATCATAGTTCCCATAGTTTAGAGTCCTGAGGGTCATGCAGGATTTTGTCCATCAACAGTATCATTGAGGTTCTGGTGGCAATGCTGGTGTGGGGAGCTGGCAGGCATTCGGGTTGACTGTTCCGTGGGCAGGGACGAGCAGGGATGTATACTGGGAGCTCGCGGCGCATGCAGCTGACAATAGTGCTCCGAGGCACCTGCGGGCTCCAATCATAGGTCACATTTTTCAAGATGGCCGAACCTTGAACACCCTGAGCCTGTGCCTGGAACCTATCATGCACCGAACCCAAGCAGAATAAGCTGCGGAGGCGCGCCGTGGAAGCCCACCTCCCGTGATGCCTTTGGATGTAGGCGGCGTACGCACGCATGGCCCTTGCAGTCTATGTGTGGACAGGTGAGATGGAAACTCGGGCTCGCTAGTGTTGTCAGCAGGATGCTCCTGCATGCCGCATGTCAAGTAGGATTTGCATTTGGGTTTGAGTGAGTGTACCTAGCGTTCCTCCGTGTGCGTTTTTACAAGAGAAAAGTCCGGAGGCACCGAGCCCGTTTCTTTGAGTGCTGGGGTGTCGCCACGCCCGCAGGCTTGCGGGCCAAGACACAGTGTTGGTCTTTCGGTCCTTTGATGTTTGGGGTTCGTTTTGGTGGCATGGATACGGTCTGCGTGCACATCGTGGCAAATTGAAGTGTCGGAGAGGGGAGGAGTCGATCGAGAGTTGCATTTGTTGAGTATAGCAGAAACACGATCTTTGCAAGCTGCTTCGGAGGTGTTTGACCTTGTGAAGAAGATACGAGCAGTCGAAGTCTTGAATTCCCATCCAGGCAAGGCTGGCCATGCGGGAAAGGCAAGCGATGCCCAGAGTGCCTCCTGTGAATTTGGAGGCCCGGGCCTCCGTCGTTTGTATCGAAGAAACGTTCGTGATCTGCCTCGGAGAGGCTATGCGAATCGGCAGCGAGATGACCGGTACACCGCCAAGCCAGGCAGGGAGAGCAAGGGCTCCCGTCTCGAAGCCAGGACCAGCGATTTCGCAAACGTGCTTCTCTTGTCAGGGAGGGTCGGCCAAGCCGAGTTCCCGCGGCTGGAGCCATGGCCCCGCAACCTTGTCTCTGCCTCGGCTGGTCGCATTGCCTCGCACAGCTTTCCGGCCGTCGCTGCATCGCCACATCGGCCCAGGGACGAGCCGCCCCTTGTGCTTGCGACAGGTGTTGAAGGCCGACAGTTCCAGGCTTGTGGGCTTGGGCTCGGACTGGCTTATGGACGTCTCCCTGTTGCGAACTGCGGAGGCATCGCTCCCGATGCCGCCTACAAGTGTCCGGGCCCCAGGAGAAATTCTGAAAGACGGAGCTGGAGTCACTTCGATCGTCAGACGAGCTGCGTTTAGCAAGGTCCCGACTTCGCGGCGTGGAAGAAGCAGGCCACCTCGCAACTTGAAGGGGCTGGCCACGAGCAAGACCTCATCAGACTAGAACAGACATGGGTTTCGAGTGCCCAATGCAGGCCGTCGAGCCCTCAACCCAGTGATTCCGGTCTGGAGGCTCTCGAATTCACAAGCCTCAAGCCGTCATTTCGCGTCAGGAGCTGCGCCGCTGTGTGTGGGTTCGGTCTTCTCTGGGAGTCTCTGCAGCCGCCGGCCGCCGGGCTCCACAGGGCAGTAGCAGTCAGCCTTGTAGCCTGGGCCGCCTGGGCCGCAAGAGGCGCCGAGGCGCTCATGGCAGGCCCCGAGCTCCCAGGAAGCTCCTTTTGCTCCAAAGAGAGTCATGCGCACGCTCCGAGGTCCAGATGGACCAGAGGCCCGAGCCAAAAGCTATGGAGCTACGCAGTCCCCCCCTTCCCCCCAAGCTGCACAAAATCGAGGCACTCCCTGAATGGCCAGGCACCACCAATGGATCCCCCGGCTGGGGGGCTTGACATGCCCTTGCAGCCGCCACCGATCGAGGCAGCACTGGGTCACTGGGTGTCATGGCGCAAGAGAGATGCAACTGCCCAGAAGAGAGACACATTGTTATTGTTGGAGGCCAACGGTCCCATGAACCCGGAACGGCCCAAATTCGCACATTCCTGATGCTGAATTCAGAACCTGCGCTTTGCAGCTTGGCAGGAGCCCGCTTTTCCTTTTGAGAGCGAGCTGGCAGAGGAGCGCGATCATGTGCCTTGTTCGATTATCTTCTATTTGGAGCCAAGAGCTGTCTCTTCAACCAGGATGAAAGAAAGAGATGGTTGATTCTGCATGTGGCTTTGCCACGTCCGGCGCTTAGCTGTTTGGAGAGATCCAGAGCAGGTGGCCTGGCTCTAGGACTCGGGTACCGAGAGTTCTTCAGACTTGCTCCACTGCGGCCATGCACAGGCACCATCATGACCTGCGACATGGCCCTGGGAAGAAGCACAGAGGCGCGCGCAGTGCCCGTGTCTCAGTGTCAAACACTGTTAGTATACTAGTGTTGCGCATCGCAGGACGAGCTGAACGACGCCAGACCCTCATCTTTTCGGTCATTTCGGGGTTGAAGGCTGTCAAACGCGGGGCACCTGCTGCGAAGAAAGGGATAGGACGGAAGCCATTGCTGCAGCGATTCTTCCCGAATACGCAGCAGGAGGGTCCTGTTTTAACACTTTATGAGGCTGTGTGGGTCAGGATGCCGAATCGCTGCACAGCATTCGCGAGCACTCTCAAGCGTTCGCAAGCTCCCGCAAGAATTTGCAAGTGTCGTGGGGATCAATGAGGCAAGCTAAGGCGAGGTGTGTCCATGGATCATGGGGCAAATCCACTCACATCGCAGACAGTGTAGCGGCCAGAACGGTTCTGAGAGCCTTGCTGAGGCTCTATCTAGCTTGGCTTGGGGGTCCGTCGACGAAGAATCAGGTGAATGGGCCTGGGACCAAGCACCCGGAACTGCATTCCAGCAGCCAGAAGCCCTGCAACGCACTGAGACGCTGGAGTCCCCGGATCCGTCACTCGAGCCTCCGCACTCCTCGCTGATCACGTGCCCGGACCGTGGGGTCTTTCACTGATTGGGTTTCATGGCCGGTGCACAGGTACTCCGAGTATGTGGCGCGAGCATATCCAGCCGATCCGACCATGGAGGACAAGGCCCCACCTTTTTTTCAGCGCCTGAGTTCCGGAAACCGGGAGAGGCACTCGGCCTGGGCCTCACGCCTTTCTTCAGGCGCGGGAAGAGAACCTCAAGCTGGGTGCTGGCAAGCGATGTTGCTTCACCTGCCCTGGGGAGCCCGGCACAAAGCGCGCCGGCCCAGAGTTGATCCCGTATGTGTCGGTTTTCAGCAACCGCTTGCCTTGCCAGGTTCCGGCCCATGTATGATCAGATGATCAAGAACCTTCAGCACTCCAACAAGGCCGATGATCTTCGATTTCGGAAAAGGGCGCACAGTACTTTGCTGTGAGCCAGGCCCTTGCCAAAGCCTTCGGCATCAAGAAGGCAGCGGATTCATGCGAAGCGAGAGCCATGGTCCCTGAAGTCTCAGGTGGCTCTGAAGGAGGATGAAGTTCCTGAGGATCCTACAAAAACGGAGGCAGCACATCAAGGATGCACTCCGCAATGAAAAATGCACACATGAAAGCTGCAGGCACAAAACATCATGCGGTTTGGGCGACACCAGATTCTTCCGTCCTTCTGGTACTTACTGGTGGCCGCCCCGGTGCTTCTGTTTTATTCGCGTCCATCACCTGTTGGATTTCCCGCCGTCCTCAATACTGGAAAGCTCAGATTCAGCTGACAAAGCGCGGCAGACGTTTCTCAGTCGTCTTCCGCTCCTTCAGCGAAGACCAGCTCGTTCAGGCATGAGATTGGATCTTGCAGTGCTGCTCATAGGCTGCAGGAAGGAAAGGCATGTCCAGGGCATCGTGATGGTGGAAGTCTATTCACCCTTGTCAGGCGCAAAAGGAGCTGCAGCACATCTCTCAGACGGCTTCTGTGAAACGGGCACAGTATCTGGCCTTTGCTTTCGGCGGCAATTTCGTCCGAGCTAGGAGGGGTGGATTAGTTTTGAGTTTTGGGGGGTCTCGTTCGTCGATTTTGCCGCTTCGTGGGGTTATCATGGCATGCCCGGTTTCGATCTCAGCAGCAGTGTCGCAACATGAGGCTGTTTACGCAATGCCAGCACCCAGCCTACAACGGTCAGAACAAGACCCAGAAGCTGCTGGTCTGCAGAAGAAGGCTTATACTATCTATCTATCTATCTATATAAATAAAAATAATGATAATAATAATAGTAATAGTAATAATAATAACAATAATATTAATGATAGTAATAATAGTTTTAATCATGATAAAATATTAAACAAAAAAAATATATCATATTATTATACATTATTATATTGTATTATATTATATTATGTTATGTTATATTATATTATATATTATTATAGTATGTTATATTCTATACTCTATAATATATATATATATATATATATATATGTATATAGATCTATATATATATATATATATATATGGTCACCCCCCCCCCCCATGACAGACCATCCCCTTTAAAATATCGCTCCCACCGGCGTGTTCGTGCTTTTTCCGGAGTATCGAGTTTGAGCCCTCCGAACGTATCCCTGGAACCACCAAAAGACTGAGACCAGAAAGCAGCACGATAAGGCGCGCGGGTGTCCTACCAAGAAAGGAATTACAGAGCACACGTGTATGGATGAGGGTTGTGCTGACACACTACATAGTAAGCACTACACAGTAATCTTACTTGAGTCATATATAGAGCAGATTCCAGCATTTCCAAAATTTCCAAAATTCTCTCCCCTAACTTTCCAGATTTCCAAAATTTCCAAAATTTCCCAAAATTTCCCGACCTAGTCGACAGGATTTTTCCAAAACATAAGGGCGGACTTTTTGGAAATTTTGGAAATTTTGGAAAGTTTGGAAATTTTGGAAATTTTGGAAATTTTGGAAATTTTGGAAAGTTAGGGGAGAGAATTTTGGAAATTTGGAAATTTTGGAAATGCTGGAATCTGCTCTATATATGACTCAAGTAAGATTACTGTGTAGTGCTTTTAACACTAACGTTGACATGTATATTAATGCTTTCATTTCGAATATGCACATTACTAATTTTATTATTAACATTAATACTCCTACGCCTACCAATAGTCATATTCATATTGATATTAATGCCAATACTAACAGACACCTGCGTATATTAATGTCCGCAGATATACATACCACTATCTGAAAAGCAAATATATCAATGCATTCGTGTACTAACGTAGTATATTCGTATTTAATTTGTCATATACCCAGTTTCCAACGTGACAATATACTACTTGTTAACGTCTGATTATACTGTATTGATATGCTAACTTGCTAAGACACGAATACTGTAATATGCAAGTACACTGACACATGGCAATGGTATACTAACATATGGATATACCAAAAAAGTTGTTAGATAATATACGAATATGATAAATGAAGTAGCATACCAGGATACTCATACACTAATATGTTAATAATCGAAGATAATAGCACACCAATATACTAATGTACTCATGCACGAACGTACGCATGCATTAATATACTAAGAGCATACAAACATGCAGGTATACAAACATATTACTGTTCGAATACATTATAATGTGTTGGTATACTAAGCTGTTTATATAATCTATCAGTATACTAATATATCAAAACTAATTATAGTATTGATACGCATACTAGCACGTCCGCGAATATTACACTGATGTTAAATTCATCATTAAGACTGATTAAAACTGACATCGACATTGGCACTGGCATCAACACTAATTATCACTAAATATGCTAGTGTACTAATATACGAATACTGTAAAAGGCAAGTACACTGACATGTTCACATGCCATTATGCCAACATATTGATATACCTATAAGCTATTAGGGAAAATACGAATATAGTAAATGTAGTAATAGACCACTATAATAATATACTAATATACTACTACGTTAACATACGAATATCATGATACACCAATATACTAATGTACTCATGCACCAACGTACTAATATATTCGCGCAATCTTCAACTCTGCAAATATACTATTGTTCGAATACATTACTGTATTATTATATTAAGCTCAAAATGTACGAATCAATCAGTATATTCACATATCAAAACTATTTCTATTACTGATACTAATACCAGCACTTCTGTGAATAATAAACAGATACTAAAACCAGCATTCAGACTGATACTAATACTAACACGAGTACTATTACTGACATTGACATCGACACTGGCACTAACACCAGCACGAACATAATCACGAGTTCATATTTACTATTATTGATATGTATACTTTTATTCAATACTAATACTAATACTGATGCTAATACTAATACTAAATACCAATACCAATACTAGTACTAAAGCAATACCCATCCTAATATCAATACTACCACAAAACTATTACTCATATGAACACTGATACCAGGATTAGGACTACTACAAACAATGACAGCAGTACGAAGAATAGAACCAAGAACAATACATATTAATCCTAACACTAATACTAGTACTAATACTAGCTACTAATCCAAATACTCATACTCATACCAATACTAATGTCACCACTACTGCTGCTACTACTACTGCTACTACTACGACTACTACTACTACTACTACTACTACTACTAGTACACATACTTAATACTAAAACTAATACTGATACTCATACTAGTCACTAATACTAATACTAATACTCATTCTAATACTAATACAAATACCAATACTAATGCTACCACTACTACTGCTGTGCGACAACTATTGCTAGTACGACGACTACTACTATTAACATCAATACACATACTTAATGCTAATACTAAGAGTAATACTAATTCGAATACTATTACTCATACTAAACATCCTAATATCAATACTACCACAAAACTAATACTAATGCTAACACTGATACAAGAATTAAGATCTACAAACAGTAATAGTGGTACGAAGAGCAGAATTGAGATTAAGATTGGGACTAGGAGCGCTGCATGCGTGTGAAGAAATTTCCAAAAATTGCAAACCACCTAAAAGAACATTTTGGAATTGAGTTTGCGAGAAGTGTCTGTCGCCTATCCGTTGACAGATCCTGCCTGGGGACGCACGCCACCCTTCCCCTTCCCCACGACGGTCTGTCATGGGGGGGGGGTGAGCATATATATATATATATATATATATATATTACCAAAACATTTTATGACGTTAGCTTCGGGTTTTTTCATCTATACTGGGCTGCATGGCTTCTTAGCAAGGTGTAGCATCGCGTGTCCTTTGCGACTTCCAAGGCCTCCTCTGATGGACGGCAACAAGGACCGCTCCGGGTGCAACTTCTGTAAACTCGCTTTGAGCCCTCTCCGGTAAGCCTGGCAACGCAAGGGCTCCAGAGACATGCGCCTGTCGCAAGCAGCGATCGGACGCCTTGGCCTCGGAGACTTCGATGCTCTTTATTTTGCTGCTTGCCTCTTCGCAGGCATGGATCGGATGGGTGGCTTCCTCCGCTTCAGAGACCGTCCTGTAGAGTCCTGGCCCCATGTTCGACGCCTCGCCTCCGGGCGAGCTCGGATAGGAAACGCCTCCCAGGTTGGCAGAGCCGGTGCCGGCCGAGTCAGCGGAGCCGCAGGCCGGGCCCATGCAGTGCAGGCTGCAGGCATCAACAGCGTCAAGCATTCCCAGAAGTTCCGAAGCGGCGTCTCCTTGCAGGCAGATTTGCCGGAATCGGCTTTCAGGCACGTGGCCGTAGATGCTGGGGGTCCGTATGTCTCTGTGGAGCCAGGCCTACAGAGTACACGTTTCCTCCGTACCACGAAGCGTACGCCGGCCTGATGCGCTTCCGTCGAGTTTGATGCAGACCGGACCTGGAGTCACCGAGTGTTCGTGCTGTTTAAGTGCTCAGAACGGCCCGGCCCCGGCCAGGCACCAGATTCTGCAAACAACAAATACAGCTGCGATCGTGGATGATCTCGCGTGGCCCACTCAAGTGCTCGGAGTGCAGGCCAGTGCAGCCATGCTGTCGATGCTTTGTCCCCAAAGGTTTTGGGAGACCCACGAGCGCGTCAGCACAGCTGGGAAGATGCTGCTGATCGATCGTGCTGAGACCAAGGCCCGCGACAGGAGAAACTCTTTTGATGTGATAATGTCGTACCCACTTTGGAAGGATCGACTCGGGAGGTCGCACTTTGGAGTTCGAATCGAAGTGTCGAAAGGACACCCCTACCCCCCTCCGCCCCTCCCCCCCAAAGCAACCGAAGCATCGCGTGCAAACGTGCCTGACGCACCCCAGTCCCAGGGCAAGTCGGAGGAGGTTAGGGATCAACGTTCAGATGAAGGGAGGGGGTAGACAGAGGAGGAGGACCAAAGATGCCGAGGAGACGGTGAGCAGGACGAGTGGGAGAAAAAGGATCATCAGGAGCAGCACAGCGGTATGAGCACGCCAGCAATAGGATCAGCGGCACGGATTGCTTGAGCAAGCACTGCGACAAAATGCTCCTGACGGGTTCGTCTGGAGGTCCAGCACATATTCTTCGACGGCAACGTCGAGAAGGCACCTCTTGAGCAACAAGATGTTTTTTGGGAGCCTGGCCCATCGGGTCCGAAGAGTGGCGCTTGTGCCCTGTACGGGTGCTCACAAGCTGGTGCCAGGAGGATGCCGCTTGTGTCGATGTAACTTGTCTGAATTTGTCAGTGTTGTACTCCAGACGTGCCAGTGAATCATCTGCCTCTGCTGCATGGCAGGTTCGAAATGCTGTGAATGGAGAGCCGATTCCGTTGGAGAAGTCTTCAAACGTGTACTTGCATCGTGTTGACTTCTTCCAGGCTGCTGATACAGAGTTCTACTGCAGCTGAAACAGACCATCACGTGGCCCAGATCTCACCTTCTGCACAGGCAGTGACTGATGTCGAGTATTTCCTCAAAGCGACAGAGGCATGATCCCGACGTTGAGCAGTGCTGGGACACAGACAGTCAGTCTTGGTGTCTGCCGACAGGCATGCGAGCTTAGCATGTCCAAGATGATCGTGGAGGAAGGGTTGACATGAGTTGACTATTGCCCCATGCTCCGAAAGCTCTGCTTGGGCCCGTTGGTTCGGTCTGAGCCACCATCAGGACAGACATGCAGAAGGCGTGGTCAGGGCACTTTCCGAGGAGGACTCTGGACGAAGTTCGCAGGCACGCCAAAAGTCAGCGAGATCGCACGTGCCTGCAGGAGCAGAAGAAAGCCGCGGCGGCTGCGGCTGCCATGACTCCCAAGGCATGCTTGCATCCCGCCATGGGTTTGTTGACATGTCTAGTCTATGTAACCAGGCCTACAAGACCTGTGTCAAGTTCAGTTGCGGAGTGGAGTGGGGTAAAAGGTGCCATTAACAACTGGAAATTGGGTTGTCTGTTGAAGTTTGATGAGGCTATAAGGAATTATAGGTATAGATACACGAATAATAACCCTACTTACTACGTCCCGTGATCCTTTAAGTAGGTCGAACGTAGCTTTGAGCGGCCTCTGGGAGCATGCAGAAATGGCTCCTCGCCCGCGTCCGTTCTGAACTCTAAGCCGTTGCCCAAGCTCTCCCCCCTAAACCCTAAATCCTAAACCCTAAACCCTAAATCCCGAACCGTTCCTGCGAGGAGTGGCTCTACCGGAACATCATTCCGGCCCTCCTGCCCGCGCTGGAGGCGTTGCGTCGGGATTTGTGGGCCTTTGGTAATTCGGAGCTCAATCCACCGGCTAGCGTTTCCCCATCAGAGCAGAAATGCAGCATACCATGTTTTCAGGAAGTAGGTTGTGCTCATTCCTGCCTGTGAACAGCCCCACGTCCAACGGCGTCTAGCTAGCGAATTATCACGTAAGATGTGACGTTTTCAGCTGATGCCATGCCGAGCGCGACTTTAAAGTATGATACAGGATTATGCAGTGCGTCGATGTAGTGCGGTGTAGTATGGTAGAGCGAGAGCACATCACGACTTTGTTTAGCAAGTGATGAGCCTTACGGACGAGACCCTCAGAGTCTTTGCTGCCAGTGCTTCCACAGGCTTGCCAGCGGGACCGTCCCGAGGATCCCATCGAGTTGGAGCCCTAGACATCGTCATCCCGTCCAGGGCAGATCCTGGGGTGCGGGCTGGGTGCAACATCTTGGTGCTGTTTGCTCTCTTCACTTCACACAAACCAACACCTTGGTGTTTTCCCTCAAGGCCTTGCCAGTGTTTCCTTCCACAGATGTTGTGGAAGAGCTAGGCATCAGCGGTTGTCGTCCGCGGGCCTTTGATAGGAACTCCTTGGGATCCGAGGGTCTAGTTCAAAACGGGTTTTGAGCCTCAGCTGGGATGCGCGCCATCCATCACCAATCTGAGGTTTATTGCATTCTATATGCTTCGCCACTCGAAGCAGCACTGCACTGAGTCGATCGTGCCAGCTTTGGTTGCAGATGGTTTGTTTGTGCTTCCCTGACAACCAGTGTTAACCGAGGTATTCAAAAACGTTGAAGGCATAGATCTGTGTAGTTTCACCTAGCTGCGGTGCTTTCGCCCGTTGCAAACGACCCAGCCCAGCAGAAGCCTTAAGATGCTAAGCTGTCGCAGCGTGCTCCATCGAAAGATCGTTGCAGAAGACCTGCATCGACAGAGTTTCGAAGCAGCCTGAGGCACCAAGCCAGGACCACTCGTAGCATAAGAAGTTTCACCCACTGTGCATGCAGATGTTAAAAGTATCGAAGCCCTTGACGGCCATGGGTGGCCAGCTCACAGGGTATCCGTTGTAGTTGCGAGCTGTGAAACCTTGCCTGTCACTACCTGCAGGCTCTGCCACCAGTCCCCACGGCCATGTGGTTCGCCTCCAAAGCTGAGGAGCTGGAGAGGCGACGAAGTGACCCCACCCTCACTGACCGATTGACTGCTGCGCTGCTGATGCACGCGAGCATATGTGGAGAGACATTTCCAGAAGCAGATCGGTGTCTGAGGGAAGCAGCGACCGAAGACTCTCGTAGCAGGACGAGCTGGCCTTTGCTCGGGTTTCTGAGAGTACTTTTTGGCAGCATGCAGGCGGCGCAGCAGAAGCGTCGACCGACTGGAGGCGTCGTGCACCGGGAAGTTGGAACTTTGGTTGTCCACATTGGACCTTCCGGGGAAGAGTCTTGATCCCTGATGACTCTATCGAGTGGGGTTTCTACAGCAGCCTCCCCTGCGCTTCAGAGCCATCGTGTCCATGAGACCTCGGCCCGATTTCATGGATGTGTTGCAGGCACTTGGCTTTGCTTCGGTCTGGCCGCCGCCACCGCTGCCTCCCCTCTCTGAGGACCGGGCTTCTTTGGGCCGACGTACTCGGAAAGCTTGAAAGTTCAGGGGCCTAGTTATTAGTTCGAGCAGGAGCTGCGACAGCGACTGGAGAGGCTGGAGGTGCCTGCATCAAGCTTCAGACCGGAGGTGGGATGTAGGTGTAAGGAGTGATGCACCTGTGCACATCTACTCTCGCAAAATGGGATTATAGCCTCGTCCGGATTCAGCAACGCGAGATAGAGTTTTGAGCAAAACTATTTTGGGGTTCCTTATTATAGGTATAATATATACCCCCAAGTCATTTCATGAGGTCGCATGGGCGAAAATGTTGCAAGGAGTCGAGACCCTTCGTATCCCGTCCTTCCCCCGAGATCCTCGAAGCCAGGGAACAAAACGACGACAGAGAAGGCGCTTGCTCTTGTAGATCACGATAATACTACAATAGTAGTATATCACGATAATAATACCAAAAATATTCGTACATATTCGTACTATAATGACACTATCGTAACACTTAGTGTCGCAATGGCAAGGGAGAGGGAGCCGCTCTTCCGGGAGCCCTCGACGCCGCGCATCCTCATCGAGTCGGATCGCCCCGCGAGGGCTGCGACCCCGCCGGCAACGGCCCCGGCCCTGAGCTCCGATGTCGGCCTGAGCCTGAGCCTCGGCGAGTCTCGCCGGGACTTCCGGCCGGCCACGAGCGAGCGAGCGAGTCTCCGGCTGGTGGAGCAGACGAAGATCGATGATCCAGACAAGTTTAAGATTTGGGATGTGGGAGGAAGGGCCAACACCCCCATCTCCTTCTGGCGCGAGGAAAGGCAGTACGAAGCCGCTGCTGAACAAGCCTTCGGCACATCATCTACGCCTTGGTCGAATCTCTCGCACAAGAAGGTCCGAGCCATGCAGGAGAAGGGGCACATGCGGGCCCTGCTGCTGGGCCCCTCACAGGCCTCCACACCTGGCCCGGAAACGCCGCGGGATTTGAACGGTCTCTGGATCTCCACAGATGGGGAGCTGCGAGGGGAGGTAGAGGGAGACGTCTTGCGCTGGGACTGCGACGGCTCTCGTTCACGGCTGCGGCTGACTGGTGAGCGCCAGGAGATCGTTTCTCTCGCCGTCGATGGATGCCGGCACTTTGGAGCGCTAAGCGAGGATGGACGGCGCTTGCTGTGGGCCGACGGAGATGTTTGGGTGCGACACGACCAGGAGGCGCAGGCTCTCGCGAAGGTTGTAAGGGACCAGTGCGGGGGCGGCTGGCAGCCAGCGCAGCCCCAACCCGCGAACGACTGCGAGCTGGAGCCTCAGAAATCGAGTAGGCAAGTTTTCTTTTGATGCTTCCTACCCCAGGAGGCCGTCAGATGCTGGCCCGCCTGTCGGTAGGATGCCCAGCGGCCCTTGCAGCCTTTGCAGACTCCTTCTGGGTGTCCTTGGCCTAGGCTGGTCCAAATGGAAGCTTCGATGGCGGCCAAACTCCGATGGTCCGGCCTGGCCTAGGCACAGCAAGCATCGAAGAACGGGGGCCAAGGGGGCCTGGGGCCTAGGGGTCTTTGACACAACCTATATGGCTTCGGGGCTGCACACACTCTCCGACCCGTCGAGTGCTTGTCCTTTGCGCATTAGCGTTGCAACTGACAGGCTGCAAAGGTTTGAAGTCTTCATGTCTTTGCATGCTGAGAGCACGGCCGCCTTGCATCCGCTTCCGAGCCTTTGCAGGCAGACTTAAGCCGGGGTATGGCTAACACATCGGAGATGCATAGTTTACAAGACCGGTTTTAGATTTGGCAAGATGCTGCAATTGCTCGCATCCGGGATCCCTAGACCCGACTCCGCGAGAGACTGCAGATTGCAGAGCACGTAGTGCCTCCTGTCGGTTCTGCGCCTTGGGCACATGGAAGCCGGCCAGCTTCCCGGAGCGATCGGTCTCTGGTTGTTTGTGGTGTCATCGATGCCCTCACTAGAGGTGCTCAGAATGGCGGATACAGTGGGCAGAGTCGCTTTGATCCTGAAGGCATCCGGCTCAGATCGGTTCGCGGCTCGCACTAGACTTCGGAAGAGCTCGGTTCTGTCCAAGGTGCATGCGCCAGGGCAGACAGCCACGTTGTGCAGTCCGCCAGAGGGCGCGCGGCCAAGACCAGAAAGCTGGGGAGCTGTGCATTGCGTCGCTTGCGAGGTGTTGCATCCTTTCGCTGGATGCAGAAGTGGCTTTGGCATGACTTGCACGAGAGATTTGAGTGGAGCCCCCGGCTTTTGCCAGGCTCTTCTCCCGGCTGCAGCCGCTTGAAGGCAACGTCTTCGGCTGCTGCCTTCTCGGCTCCTTGCCGGAGGCGAACCCCCAGAAAGAGCCGGGAGCCGGCCGCGTCAGGATCATGGGACTTATATAGTAGTTACGGTTATTGTGAGGATAACTATACATATAATTGCTTATAACCCCAATGAAGGTACTTATAACCATACTTACTAAGTCCCATGACCCTCCAAGTAGCGGTGTCGTTGCAGGTGAGCTCGCACCTATGGCAGCACCAGGTCTCCCAGCAAGATGTTTCACCTCGATACGATGGCTAAATTCTTTGCATCTTTGAGGCCCTGTGGCTGCGCCTTCAGATGCAGCCCATAAGAGAGTCGGAAGACTCCGAGTACATTTCTGTCCCGGCCTCTGCCAAGGGAGAAGCTGTATCTCAGCGGCAATCGATTCCGTGCCAGTTCCCGAGGTTCAGTTTTCCGAGCTCGTTGACCCCCTGGCGGACTCTTCAAGATGGCGCTATGCATGTGCCTCAGCATTCTGCATGCAGAAGGTCTTGCAGTTAGCTTTTGTCATTGATCGTCTTTTGGTGATAGCTTAGCATAGTTAGTATATTCAATCATGTGATGCGACAGAGCTAGCACACAGCCTCTTGCCGACGGCCTTCGCTCACAATGCAGCGCTTCTCTAGCCGATGTGGCTCGCAGGTGTGCGCGGGAGGGTAACCGAACGCCGCAAGCCCGAACAATGTATCCTCCGTTCATTACGGTGATGGTCCGGCAGGAGCAGGCTTCTCGTCCCGATCTGTCTGCAGCGGCTGACACTATACTGTAGGATACTACAGAAAACAAATAAAGTGTCTTATATGGTCGTTTAGTATAGAATAATATGTTATGTTATAGTATATTATAGCATCTTATCATCTACCATGGGACTTTGCAAGCTGCCGAAGCCCTTCAGAAGAGGAAGAGGTGATGCGAAGGCCGTGGCCGCGTCTCGAGCCATGGACTTCCGCGTGGGCGACCTGGTTCGCCTGGTCGGTCTCAAGAAGGACGGGTCAAGCTCGCCTCTCCTTGGGTTTCTATGTCATATGACTAATATGCTACAAGGCTACAATGCACTAGAATCGACCGTAAGACACTGTAGGATCCTATAACTAGATTATACTGTGATATGCTACAGTATACTACAACAGCAGGCCAAGACTGTCTTTGGCTTTCAGGAGGACTTCAACCACCACGTGGGGCGGGTCGTGACCTTGCCTGCTGCAAATGGCCGAATCGGGGTTTCCCTGCACGGCGCAGTCTGGGAAGAGCCGGAGAAGCCGGCAGCCTCCCATCGCCCAAGGCGGAAGCTCTTCGGTTGCACAGACTCCCATACATCCCTCAGTTCCGGGCTATCTTTCTTAAGCGCACAATTCGTATGGCACGGATCTTGAGTCGGGGATCCTTTGTTGAAGCATTTTGGATTGAGTATGACCCAGAGTTGACACTCGCCTCAATGGCCAAGGTACGACCCCTTCAGCTTGGACCCTCAGAATCTCTGCCGAGTCATGTAGCTTGGATGCTTTTTGGAAGCCTATGTCATCGTCAATTATATCCCCTGTGCTATCTCGAAATCCTTCCACGCGCTTGAGGAGCCTTTTGCATCGTCTATGAACGTTGCGCAAGCATTAAGGAGGGATCGCCAGTTGCACCTATTTTCCAGGTTCAGTACCACTGTCAAGCTTTGGCAGGACGCTTCCAAAATCGCAACATGCACAAGTTGGAATGTACAGGTACGTGCAGTTGTCGCCACCCCGACAGGTTCTGTACCGGCAAATGCTAGTTCCTACATGAACAAGACTTACTCCATGACATTTCATCCTTCGGGCGGTTGAATTCTAAAGCAAGTTGAAGTCTTCGCACGCGTCATCGCTGTGTTCTTGATTCTTGATGGTTGCGTCGACATGTTCGATGTTGCCAAAGTGCTTCGTCCATGTGCCGGTCTTGAAGGTTCGAGCTGACGAGGTAGAAACTCCGTGTTCTTGTGTTGCTGGTCGCAGCGCCTGCTGTGGAGTGTCTCGGGTGGCTTACTTCCCTCAAGTTCGACGAAAGTGAATGCTGCAATTTCTCTGCTGGGGTTTCTTGAGGCCTCCGAGCACCGGGAGGATGTGTGTTCTGGACAGCATGGGCCCCACTGGTATCAAGAGGCTGGGAGCAGCGGCTGGAGGGTGTCCGCCTGTGCCAGCTTGTGATGGTCGACTTCCCGCAGGCTTCTCGGCGAGAGCGGCTGGGGCCTGCCGGACAACGTGGTGGAGCTCGTTGCACCTCTCGTGCAAGAAGCCAGCTGCGAAGCTCCTGTGCTCCTTCTTCAGACGAGGTGTCCCAGCTGGAAATCCGCAGTGTTCAGAGCGACGAGGCAGGATCGCCCTTGCAGAGCTTTTCTTGTGATCGAGCAAAGATGCTGCCGCTCAAGTCACTTCAGGTTCGGGTGACCAACTGCTCATCCGGTAGGCTCGGCTCTCGGCTTATGAGTGCTTGGTTGCTGCGTATCTTGGCTTCCTTTCTGTGCTCAGGCATGACTTTGACATATCCGTGGCGGGGTTCTCAGAAGACTGACTCAAGCATTGTCTTCTACAGTAGTATGTAGGTATACTATAGTCTATCATAGTATATGAGAGTATATGATAGTATACTATAGTATACCATAGTATACTGAAGTATGTTCTAGTCTCTTGCAGTAGATTATCATAGATATGCAGCAGAAAAGCAGCCGCCCTCCTTCCCTGCAGGTCTTGAACGAGCACGAGGACGAATGGTGGATTTCCGAACCTGGAAGCTGCCCCGGACCCCAAAATTTGCATTTTACCTTTGCCATGCCATAGTATACTTTACATCATAGACTTTGGTATCTTATAGTTTTCTATAATTTACTGCACATAACATACTATAATGAATTCCAACATACTGTAATGTACTATTATGACGGACTCTAGTATGCTATAACCTGCTATAACATACTGTAATATACCATGTCCTGGCTCGAGTCCTGGCCCTGACAAGGAGGAGTTGGTCAAGAATACCTTGACTTCTCCTTCGATGCAGTCAGACGCATCAGCTTCGTCTCAATGAAGATCCCACCTCTGCCACATGGACCTTTGTCAGTGTTGCTGGACCGAGTTAGACTAGGGTTTCGGGGTATATCAGACTACAACTACAAGGAGCCCCAGACAATAGTATTGATAAGGCAGAGAAGGCAGAGGGAGGAGCGCGAATAGGCCGCCCCTTTAAGATGAGATAGAAAAGCAAGGCGGGACTTCCACCTCCTCGCGGGCGGAAGCAGTGAGGATCCCGAAAGCTGGGAACGTGCGTCGCCGGTGCCCCTGCAGACGCCCCTCGATCGAGCTTGGCTGAGCCTCTGAGCCTCCCTGTCTTTGTGCCCTTTCTGCAGCCTTGGGAGCCATTGAGAGCTTTTGAGGCTGGATCGAGCGGATTTGTGGCTTGGCTATGCTTGGCTTTTCAGACTCTCGGATTCTCGGATTCTCGGATTTGTCAAGCGGACTGAGGCAGGAGTTCGCCCTCGTTCCGCCCGTGGAAGCCCAGACCATACGCCTGGTCTGCACCCGCAACGCCGATGCGGCCTCTGCTGAGAAGGAGGCCGAGATCCCACGGCGGCGATATCTAGGTCCCCATGCTCAAGGAGCAAAGTTCTTGACAGTTCATGTGGTTTTACAGACGGATTTCCAAACTCCACAATGCTTTTGTGTCGGATGAGTGAGCTATGAGGTTCTACAGGTTGCATCGGCCTC
>CAJNDT010005870.1:0-10000 GCA_905221615.1 Symbiodinium sp. CCMP2592 | reverse complement strand
TGACACTCGCATGCGCAGGCTTTTTGTCACGCTTAGCGGATCTTGCAGCCCTAATCCGTCCTGAGTATTAGGATCCAACAGCGAGTTTGTTGGGACAGTCACTCATGATCTTGAAATGGCATCTACATCTGAAACCTGCACGTACCAGCATTTTTGCACAAGCGGTTTTGGACCGCTTATGCTGAATAGTAGGATGCACAATATCGTAAGGTGCAATCGAGTCAGAAGACCAAGGATCTCGCGATGGAGATCGGTGTGCGTCCTCAGCCATGTGTGACGTTGCCGTAGGTGACGCTGATGATGTTGAATGCGAAGAGTGTGTCCTCTTTCGTCTTGTAGTATGTGGATGTTGGCGTCGTTGCTGTGTTGTGGATTGGGATGCTGGTGAGATGTTGCGTGTTTTCTTTGTTTTCACGACTGTTTTGTCCTTTTTGTCTTTGTTGTCTTTCTTCTTTTTTGTCTTCGTTGTGTGCTTTGTTTTTTGCTTGTGTGTGTGACTGACTGCATGGGAGGATGTGGCGGTGTCATCCTTCCTCAGAAAAGGCATCAATCTCTTCGGATCCCCATAGGCTGCTGTCGTCGTCTTCGTCCATCTGTGTGCGATCCTAAATATGTTTCAACAACTGTAGTTCTGAGAAATGGCTGCGGAGTCACAACTGCATTAAGGCGTGTGCATACGCTGATCTTCAGAAAAGAGAGAGAGATGTACAAAGATACATCACTTGGGCAACCTCACCGGCCGGCATGACCTTTCAACATGGTGCTCTTAATGTTGACCCTCATCAGGGATGGTGGGGTTCACAGCACAGCTTTGCTGTGTGGTTGTTGGCTGCCGGGGGCAGCAAATGTGCATCTAATTGTCAACTCAGCGATGCTGCTCACGGAGTTCTTGATCGCTTTCTCTTGTTGGATGTAGGAGTTGAGGTAGTGGAAGCTGGCTCCTTTTGGGTAGGAGTCGTTGATGTCGGAAGCTGATCAGGTTGCTCCGAATGCTTTCGTATCCACTCTGCAGATGCGATGAAGTACTCACGCCACCATGAAGAGCCGTTAGTGGCCCAGTGCCATCTCCATTGTGATGCCGTGGGAGATCGCGATCTGGTGCGTTGGTCCATGGTGCTAACACAACTGGTTGTTTTGCAAAATGCTGCGGGAAAGAGTGTATCAATCGCTGCATACAAACACATGTGAAGAGAGTGCACTGACTGTCTCACTTGGCAAAACAACGATTGTTGTTTTCACCGTCTGCTGCAATCACCCAATGGTGGTATAAAACATGTTTGATCACCTATTGTTGCGAAGCTTCGAGTCTTTCCACTCGTTGCTTTAGCTCTGTAATCTGCCGGGTTGTTTGCAGAATAAACTCGGCTAATTGGTCGCGTAGAGCCTCGTCACTGAATGTGGAAGGTTCACTTCCGGTTTCGGACTCATAGTCCCGATGCTGTGTCAAAATCTCCATGAGGGCTGCGGAGAGAGCTTCACGTCGTGCCTCATCGACGGGTGGCGAATCTGTAGTCGCTGTGTTTGGCGGAAGAGGTGAGTCGCTCATGGCTCGATGTCGGGATTCAAATAAGTGTCACTGTGAGGCAAAACTTCAGAAGGCAGAGTTATGGTATGTGTCTGAAAGCAACATGTGTTGAAAAGTGAGACGTATGCACTACCTGGCACTTTTTATACCGGCTTGCCTTAGCAGCATATTCACGACCAATCAGGCGCGTTTTGCCTGATGAGGCTTTCAAGTACGTCGAGCTGCTGTTTGCACGAGGAGAGGATCGCCGTGGTAGCCTCGTGCTGAGTAGTCAACACCGTTGTAGCCTGTTGTATCTGGCGCTCGAGTTTGGCATTCGATTCAAGCAACGAATTGTGAAACTGCGTCATTGCTGCCATAATCTCAGCCGATGAATCCGGATCAGGGTGATGCGGAGGTGGAAATGGCGGAGTCGCCGGTGCAGCCACTGCTGCGTCCTGTTGTTCTTCCGGATCTTGGTGTTGCTCTTGGTAGTCTTGGAAATCTTCGTCTTCTGCAACACGTAGAAACTGAGAGCGCAAAAGCGCCGGCTGTGGGTTGTGGCTGCCAACCGCAGGTTGCTCGTTGCGGCGTCTGCTGTGCTTGGAGATGGATGGCCGAGGACGGCCGCTCAGCGCTTTGTGGCTCGGCTGCAATCTGCCCGTCATGGCACTTTTATACATGATGATGCCTCAGTTAACCCTGAAAATGGCTGCGGGAAACACTGTGTTAATACAAGGCTGCTCTCATGTTGCAAAATTGCACGGCTTTGGACCCACGCACGGCAAGCTGGCACAGTGTTTTTCTTACAGCTGTTGATCAGTATAGCCGGCGGCGATGTAGAGATCTCGCATGGCTCGGATGGCTGATGTGGCCTCGCTGTATGGTGTTGTCACTCTGCGTACCATGCGTGTGCGGGCCTGAAAACTGCTGCGAAGTGTTGAAACCGAGGTGGCTGACTGTGGGTGTAAAATATCCGCCTTGTGCAAAGTGCATTGATGCGCGAGGCTGCTGTGCTGAGGGTTTATTGCGAAACCCAGGAAAATGTTGGCCGGTTCAGTTTCAAGCTGAACCGGTGGTTTGTAAAAGGATGCGTCAGTGAGCTGTGCAAAAGGAGGCAGTCGGGTCAGCTGTGCAGGTAAAAGAAGAACGCGGTTGTCGACGTATCTGGTAGCAAAAAAGAAAGCTTGATCCTGCTTGTTGTGGTCAGGAAAATGCTTGTGGTTCATGAAAAGTTGTTTGTATGTGTGGTGCCAACACTGTTCTTCGACAGCAACCACGATGTTGCATAGGGCTGGGCTGCAGGGGGAGCCCATAGGTGCACCGCGAAATTGCTCAATGAGTGATGTACCGACAGTGAAGTAGTTGAGTCGGAGCACTGCAATGATAAGTTGTGGTATGTGTTGTAATTGAATGCATAGTTTGTTGCCTGAGGAGGCTTCTTGCTTCTTTTGTCTGCTTTTGCCCCTGTGGACACGATGTGTGGGGTCTTTCTGTGAGTGGTCAATGAAGAATTTGGAAGAGTGTAGTGGGTTCTTCTCTCTGTACCATCGAACCATAATGCTGTATGCTGAAAGAAACCGGCTCTGATCGACCGATGTAAAGAAGCCAGCCAAATCCTGGTTGTACAGGATGTAATCTGTTGGATCGTGTAATTTCCTGCGTTGATGCAGGAAGAGTGCTGTTTGTTTGAGCTGTGTGATCCCATCTCCTTGGTGAAAGGAGTTTGGACATGCTTGAAAAGTCATCAGCTGCAGTACGTCCGCTAAGGCTTCCCACAATTTCCTGCCCATGGTGTCGATAAACGCCACTATGGGACGGCCTTTTGTGAATTGCTTCTTTCTTTTCGGTAAAATGTAGGCGCGTGGGATGCGTCCCCATTGTGGAAGAGCCCATATGTAAGCTGGAAGAAGGCTGCGGATGTCTGTGTAGACATCAAAGTGGTGTTGTAGAGGTTGGTGCTGCGAGATCCGAAAGATCTCCTTGTCTAAAAAAGTGTTGTGTATGGCAGTATGATACAGTGCCGGGCAGTACCACGTGAGGCGGTTCGGGAAGTGATCTTCGCAGTGGATGATGCCCGAAGGTATTTTGTGTTGGACTTGCTTGATCATCTTGACCTGGAGAATGTTGTGTTGCTTGCAGTGTGCGTTGTGTTGTGGTATTTGTTCCGATACAAACTGCTTTGTAGTTTGGTGGTTGTAAGGCAGTCCATAGTATCGATGCCATGTGCGTATGGCTCGGCATAATTGTGAAGCCAACTGTGTGGGCTTCTGAAGGCAATTGCTTTTGCCGGAGTATGCCAAAAATTGGTGTTGTGGTTGTAGTTCTGCAAGTTGGATAGCGATGTGATTGTGGAAAATATGCTCCTGGGGAACTTGTGAGTGTAGTGGTGAGCAGGTACAGGGTGGTGGTGAATCGGGTTGCCATGTTGTGTGGGCGTCGCGCCAATTGTGTAGAAGTTGTTGCATGGGTGGGTGTTTCTTGTAGACAGGTTTTGTGCTGGGTAGATGGAATGGTGGAATGTGTTGTTTGTTGCTTGTTAACCGTGAGCGCAAAAATTGTCGTAGTTGTTGGGTGAATGTGGGGTGTAAGAGTGGCTGTAGGTAAATGGGCTTTGTGACAGGAGGTGGTTTAAGTCGTCGTTTCTTGAAGACGGTGTTGAGCGCTTTTTGAGCGTGTCTGCGGTCGCGTCGTGGTAAGTTGTTTGAGAGTTTGTGTAAAGCGTAAACGGTGGCTGCTGGTGTATCTGAGCGAAGGAGTTGTTTTGTTGTGTCGAATCTGGTGCGGGTGTTGGAAGTAAGATGTGAGACTGTGGTCCATGCCTGTTTTCTGGTGTTGAATAAGGTGGAGTTGGTGAAGCTTCGAATGGAGTGGTGTAGTTTGCCTCGGCGTTGCTTCGCCCATAAAGTGGCTGTGCCGTTGTGCTTGTTGTTGGCTGCTTTTGTGAAGCCGGAAAAAGCTCCTTTCATGTGTGATGTGATGTAGGGAAAGTTGAGCTTGGATTGGTGGTGTTGTATTCTCTGTGGCTTCTAATTGCTCGGTGGGTATGTTGGCTTGTAATACAATTGGTGTGTATTGGTGGTAGCATTTGTGTTTATGCCACCATCGTAAAGAAAGTTCGGCTTGTACAATTTTGTGTTGTTGAAGTTGCTTGAATTTTCGATTGCGTGTGCCCTCTCGTTGTGTGAGAGAGTGACTTGTGCTGCCGATGTAAACGTAGCCACGAAAAGGTTGTTGCGTGGTGACTCTGCAGTATACCACCTGTGGCTGACGAAAGAAAGAGAGTGTGTACGATGGAAAAGAAATGTTTGAATGTGCAAACAGTCTCTGTAGGTTGGAGAAATGTCCTTCCTCATGTTTGAGGTAGAAATGCTGTGTGCGAAGTAACAAAGTCAGGCCTTGAAGCCAGAGTATGATTTGATAGAATTGTGTGGAGACTGGTTCTGCCAAAGGTGCGACGAATTGTAAGATGGATCTGCCTTGATCCAGAATGCGTGTGATGTTCTTGAATTGCTTTTGTCGGAAAATTGTTGTGTGATCAAGTGTCTGTCGGTGTTGAATCAAGTACTGTCGGAGTCACTCTGTCATCTGACTGATGATGGCGACGAGTTTGATCAGTGCTGGGGAGCCAAATTTGTCGATGGCTTTAGGTGGGACACCCCAGGCGACTGCAGCGGTCTGCAGTGTTTGCTCTTGTGAGCTGCTGAGTGAAGGAAATTCCGAAGCAACAATGTCGAGGTACTTTTTTACCTGTGTTTTTTGTTTGTCGCTGATGCCTTTTATGGCACCAAACCATCTGGTGATGCCGGATTCGGAGTGAACGCCAGTGAAGTGATCTTGAAACCAAACACTGGCTTTTGTAGGCTGCTGAAAGATGCGCTGGGGATCCATCTTGGGATCAAGGGGTGCTGCCTTCGTTGGTGTAAGAGTTGACTGCTTCTGTCGCTTGGCGCCCAGAGTGGAGCGTCCCGGGAAGTGCATACCTGTGGTGGATGACGATGCTGGGGAAGCTTGTACCGGGTTGTTGTCTTGTTCTGCAGCAGTTGTGGTGAATGGGGATAGGCCCTCAGTGGTAGGCCTGGTGTCAGTGTGTGTAGGGTCATCGATGGTGGCTCGTTTTTGTCCACGGGTGGTTGTGGTGGGGGAGATCTCAATTGTGGAAAGTGAGAGAGGTGGTGGGGAGGGCGTGTTGATGGGAGTGCTGGGCGCGGTGGTTCGTTTTGGTTTCTTTGATGCTGGTGTGCTGGGTGCCTCATTGTGTGCGTCGGGAGCACGGAGATTTTGGATTGTCTCCAGTGCTGTTGAAAGTCGTGCTTCAAGGTCGCTGATGCGATGGGCCGCCAGAGTGTCTGTCTCTGTCGGCTGCGAAGGTTGAAGTGGGAGATGAGGTTGTGATTTGCCGGATTGTGGTGGTGTTGGAGATTCGGTGGGTTGCGATTGTGTGTTGTCTGTGTCTGCTTTGACATCTTGCTTGTCCTTTTTGTTGCCGTCGTTGTACTGGTCCTGCAGCTCTTGCAGGTACAACACCAATTCCTTGATGAGGTGTGACATTGCTGGTCGTTTTGCAAGTGTGAGCTTTTCTTGCCAGCAGAATGCAGTGGCGGCTTGGTCCAGATCAATTCTCCTTGCTCGGAGTTGACCCATAAGTTCAGTGGTAAAGACGGCTTCGCTGACGTGTTTGCTGCATGTAAGATGAATGTCGAAGCCATGTGCAGCGTACCGCAGCCAGTACGAAGACCAGTTGTGTCGCAAAAATGCGACCAATGGTGCTGTTGCGATTGGCATGCCTGCTGTGCGGTTATGCACTGAATGTGGTGTGGATTGAATGTGTTTGGGTAGGTTGAGGCCAAAAAGCTGCCTGTTGTCCCAATGCTCTGGTGTTTGAACGAAGTCGTTTGGTATCTGGGGATTTGCATGTGTGGGATTGGGGTGTTGCTGTTGTTGGGTTGCGGTGGTGGTCTGAGGTACTGTATGTGACGGAATGCTGGGGTTTTGAGTCGTCATCGAAGATGGACTCACAAATGTGTGTTGGGGAGTGGCGGGTGTGAGGGTTGGCAGTGCGGTGGGTGAGATTGGGCCGGGAAACAATTGGGGTGGGGGAGGAGGTGGAGGGAAAGGTGGGAATGTGTTGTTGTGGCTGTAAGTGTGAGCTGAACCCCAAGTAGTTGGGGCTAGCGATGAGGTGTGTGGTGGGATGTTGTGGATCCCTGGTGGTGGGGAGATCGGGTGCAATGGGGTGCTGCTAGTCGAGGTTGTTTGACGCTGCATGGTACTGATTGCTGTACCGATGATGCCTGTTGGCATTGTTGTCTGCCACTGAGGCTGTGTCGGCTTGTACATGGTTGCACAGTGGGGCACTACAATTGCCTGTGACTGCAAAAGCTGCACATGGAACATGCATGAGCAACATGGTTGGCTTGATCGTCCACATCAACTTGTGCGGGGCATCCAGCATGCAGCTGCATCGAATCTTCTTTGGCTCAAAAGCGGGGTCGGAGCGAATGCCTGATTGCAAACAACTATGTGTACAGGGATTCAGGCCTGGAAGAAAAAGTACTAGAAAGTTACAGGAAGACACGGAAGAAAGAAAGAAGAAAGCAACATCACTGAATGAGGCCGAATCCAACGATGCTGAAGTGCCCGGAGTGGAATCCCCACTTCTCCGGGGTCCGCACAACACCCTTTCGCCCCACGATGAAGGCTTCTCTGTACATGTCCCGATACGTCATCTTGTAATGCTGATACTTAGTCCGTATTGTCCCGATGACGATCACTCCCTGTTGGCCCTTTGGCCGCCGTGTACATTGATCGGTAACTATATGTACCGTGCTTTCCGATACATCTCCTGGGGTCGCATTCCCGTATATGACGCAAGAGGGAATGGGTGGATAGGACTTGTCGTCGAAGCAATGGCTGACAGAACTTGGGCGGACCAAGTCCTCACGCATTATGCGTGCGGCACTTGCGATGCTCGTGCCGTGTCCGGCGGTGTAGATGTATGTTTCCCCTGGTGGGTCAGTGGCACGAGTGCCGAATGCTCTGCTAGTCTCACCAGCCCACGGGATGAATAACATAGTATGCACGCCGTCCGATATTGGCGTCAGCGTTGCTCCCAATTCGTTGCACGCTGAGCGCGTGCCCGACTGTAATACTGCATGCGCGAATTCGGCTAAAGTCTCCTGCCTGAAATCGCTGTCAGCAGCTATCTCGCCCAAAGTTTTGGCGAGTTTGTGCGCTTCCTCCATGTCGACAGCGTGGGGTGTCGGCTTTTCATGATCATAAAGCTCAGAGAAAGGCGCCACGTCAATCTGTGGTGGTCTGCTCTGCTTGCCCAGTTGTTCGAGGGTTGGCTGACCCGA
The DNA here is from genome assembly GCA_905221615.1 of Symbiodinium sp. CCMP2592. Lineage (NCBI taxonomy): Eukaryota > Dinophyceae > Suessiales > Symbiodiniaceae > Symbiodinium > Symbiodinium sp. CCMP2592. The sequence goes on along the minus strand of CAJNDT010005870.1, from coordinate 2,137 downwards.
TGGGGCAGCAGTTGTGGATGCATCAAAAGTCGGAGCAGGTGTCCGAACAGAGCTGGGGGGATTGTGCCGAAGCTGTTGGCGCGAGGATGTGCCCTGGCTTGTTGGGGGCTGCTGTTGTGCTGCTTGGCTGCCCTTGATGCGGAGGGCGATGCGCTGAACCTGCGAAGCCAATGTTTTTTGTTGGACCTTGGGTGGGGTAGGTGGCCTTTGACGTGGCTGTGTGGCTCTGTAATGCCACTTGTTGGCATCATCATCACGCACTGTAGAATAGCTGCGGAGCACAACCGAGGTCCGGGGAGGTGTCGATGAAGATCGCCTGGTGTCCCTGCGAGAACGGCTTCTGCGAGTGTCGCGGGATCGGTGGTGTCTGCGTCGGCGGTGCTGTCTGCCGCTGCTTGCAGGTCGTGCTCTGCTGCGTGTGTGTCGACGGCGTCTAGAGCTCACGGTGCGAGTTCTGCTGCGTGTGGGTGAATGCCGTCGTCTGCGTGGCAGCGGAGGGTGATGGGGAGAAGTACGGGCTGCGAGCTGGTCAGTGTCTGCCGATCCCGTATCTGGAGGTGGTTGTGCGGGTGGTACTGTATTGACGGAAGAGGTGTTGGCTGTGTTTGTTGGTTGTTGTTGTTGGGGCGTCATTGCCGGTGTCTGCGGGGCAGTGTGTGCAGCATCGGCAGTGGGAACACTGGTGGGGTGTGGTTGTGGAGCTTGTTGGATTGTTGTTGGCGGCGGTATGTGGGATTGTTGAATGGGTTGTGTGGGAGGGATGTTGCAAGGTGTAAGTTGGGGTTGTGGGGCAGGTGATGTAAAAGGAAAGTTGAATGTGGTAGGTTGGGCCTGATGCTGTGCCGAAGCAGATGGGCTCATGGGAAAAACTGTTGGATGGGTAGGTAAAAGGGCAGGGTTCATGAAAGGGGTGGGGTGTTGTGACATGAATTGCTGGGGTGGAGGTTGTTGTGGCATCTGGGGTTGTGGTGTGCTGAGATGTGTGTAGATCGTCGGATGCTGTGGAATAGGAGCGGTGTGTCCACACGGCATCATGGGGAAGCCGTTTGTTTGCTCAAGAGGAATCGTAGTGGGTTGTGTCGGCAGTGTGGGCTGCTGAGTGGCAGCAATGCCGGTTGGCATCATTGCTGGGTAGCTTTGAGACTGCGGTACCCAGGTGTTCTGGTGAAATTGATTAAGCACCGGTCGGGCTGTTGGTGCATATGGTGTTGCTGGTGGCTGCGCGGCAAAATAATCCGGCCACATAGCTGCAACGAAGTGGGTGAAACAAACACAGTTGCACAAGCAAAGTGCAGTCTGTCCTGGTTGTCCCTGCTGGACTGATTTGAGAGGTCGTAGACGGAGAGAAGGAAGAGGGCCGAGTACTCTCCGAAGAGAGCGCTGTTTCACTTGCTGTAGACACTGTTACCGCGTCTGCACTCATGTCAGATGCACATGCCCTTGCAGTCCCTGAGGAATAAAGAAGCGGTAAAATACGGGGCAGACTAGAGAGGTAGCACCTGCTCACTAGACGCACTTTACTGCATTAGCCGTCCCTTACTGCACCTGCACTCATGTCAGACTCACATGCGAGCATCAGAGAGAGAGAGAGATAAAGTAGCATCTGGAGAATCTGAACGATCTGAACGAAGGCTGAACACCCGGTTCATCACCGGTCTCCCCGGAGGGTCACCACGGCGCCATGACGGAAAGCCGTTGCTCTGGAGTCTCATAGACCCACGCTGATCACACTGATGGATTCGGCCAAGAGTACGAGTGCAAGAGGAAAAAGAGAGGCGTGTTGTTCATGTTGTAAAAGCTTGTCAGATTGTGGCAACCGTACAGCTTGTTTGTTGTCAAATCAACCGCCAAAAGTGGCAACTGAAAACTCTCTAATCTTGGCACAGGGGCCTTCTAATCGGGCTGTCACAGGGGCCCCAGCTCAAGGTTTTGCAGGTACGCCGAGTTGATCAGACTCGGTATCCCATGACTGTGGTAGCTTCGTTGAGTGCGGTCCCACAGCCATGCCGCACTCCCCTGCAACAGTTGATTTGGTAAATGTCAAATGTCTGATTGAGTTGAAAAGCAAAAATTGCAAACAATGTAGGAGTGACCCTCTGCTCCCATGTGCTAGGGAGGTTCACACACACACACACAC
>CAJNDT010005869.1:1436904-1690221 GCA_905221615.1 Symbiodinium sp. CCMP2592 | reverse complement strand
CCAGTTCTGCACCTCCCTCCCTTCCTCCCCCTGGCCCTCCCCCTCTTCCCCCTCCTCCCCTCCCTCCCCCTCTTCCCCCTCCCTTCTTCCCCCCGCCCAGTACCAGTGCTCCTGTCTTTCCACCCCCGGTACCACTAGCAAGCTTGGCGCATCGTGTGTCTGAACCTCCTTTGGGGTCCAGTGCTGCTTCGTCGTCGGCCGCACCTACATCTTCAGCCGCGTCAGGTACTCCGATTAGATCCAAACCTATGCCTACCAGAAGACGTGTAGCACGCCGACGGCGACGCAGTCAATCGTCTGATCTTAGCTGAGTATGCCTGATGTGACAGGATTTCACTTGTATCTGTAACACATGCGAGTGCTGAAGTGAGAAAAACTGTGCCGTGGACGCCAGTGCTGAGAGTACTTGTTTTTTCGTGTTGTGGTACACACCAGAACAGTGTTGCAGCACCCTGCTCAAGTCTCGTTTCATTGCGCTAATGTCGAGCAACTCAGCGTGCGATCCGTTGGCACCTCTTCAACGCTGGATTTCCTACACACAACAGGAGCTGATCACAATCAGAGGTGAATTCCGTCATTTTCGAGAAGAAGCATTGTCCGTCCAGAAGATCCAACAAGCCCAACTCGACGTGCTCACCACACAAATCAGGGACACTGAGGCTCAGGTGGCGGAAGTTATGTCCGCCACCACAGAACTGTTTCAGAAACTTCAGAAGACCAACGAAGTGGTGGGGAACTTGCTGACGGATCTGAATTCTCTTCAATCTGTGACTACTCATTGCGTTAATTCTCTTCAACTTCAAGAAACAACAGAGTTGCCCCCAACACTTCCAGCAGAAATTGAAGTCTCAGAGTGAAACGAGAGCAGTTGCAAACAAGCGTTTGTGTGCCAGTGTCAGTGCAAGGGCGTTGCAAGGGATGTGCAAGGGACGTGCAAGTGACGTGCAAGGGATGTGCAAGAGTTTCTGCATGGGACGTGCAAGTGACGTGCAAGGGATGTGCAAGAGTTTCTGCATGAGCCGTCTTGAGTTGCAGCATTTGACATCCAGTGAAACCGTGTAGGTTGTCCATCATGAAGCGCAAGGCTCGCGAAGCCAATTTGCCTTGGAGTACCAGCCGCGACTACAATTTTCGGATGTGGGTTCGTGTATGCAGTCGGGCAACCGGACACGAGACTATTATTCTCCACATCCAGTTGTCAATCGACGATTCCATCAACGGTGCCAAATACCTTGTCGCGATGCAGCTTTGGGAGAAGTTCGGCTGGTGGCGTAGGTTGCACACCTTCCAGCTTGTACAAAACTTTCGTCACCTTCGGTTTACAGAACCTGTTACGACTGCTCAAACCCTCGAACCAGTCGACTTCGTCGTTACGGTATAAAAAGAGCCCACCTCCGTGTCAATTCAAGAGCAGTGACGAGCAAGGGATGTGCAATCGGATTGCAAGTGATGCGCAAGCGAATTGCAAGTGATATGCAAGGGTGTGTGAGGTCTGTGCAAGTGCAGTTTTGCTTCAAGCACTCGGAAAATTGTGTAGACCCCGAACACCATGGATTGGGCTGCTTCTGATGTGCTCGATAACGTCTTGATGTACGTGTTGCCGATCAGAACCAGAATCACATTCATTACCCGTCTCGATCCAGATGATGACTTTGAAGAGGCACAACCCATTACTGACACCATGGTGGCGTACACTTTTCTGCGACGTGGGATACAGGAGTTTCGGCTGTCCTCTTCGGCTAAGTGGACCATGGGTTTTCAGTCTCTGCATACCACCATCCGTTTTGCACAAATCAATGTCGTGGCATGCACCATGTTGAGCAGCCCGTCAAAAAGGTGGATGAGAGCTGTCGTAGGTCTAGTACAGGAGCGTTTGCGAGTGAGTATCGTGTCACTGGCCAGCGTTGCGTACCAAACTGCAACTCAGTGTTGCATGTACTTCGATGCCGATGCGGAAGAAGCAGAAGTTGAATTGCACTTAGTGCACAGACTGCGCTTCCTGAGGTTTCGTAGCCCACTCCCCTAGGTGTCTTGAGCATAAGACTCTCCCATGAAATTCAGTGAAAAAGCAGCAAGGGATGTGCAAGGGACGTGCAAGTGACGTGCAAGGGACGTGTAAGGGATGTGCAAGTGACGTGCAAGGGATGTGCAAGCTCCTACAACGAGCCCAGTCGGGCTTGTGTGTGTCCATCCCTGTTCCGAAGGGTCGATTGTGTGTCATGCAGGGGGGCAAGGGCTCCAGTGATTAGCCTTGCCCAACGAAGCCAAATCACTGGAGTGGATGCAGTGGCTGATCACCACTGTGTACCTGCTTTCGGATTAGCCAGTGGGCCCCCTGAGGCACTGGAGTAACCAATACTAGAGTGACAGCTTCATGTTTGCCACTGTCGAGTTTCCTGCATGGTTGCTGCAATCTGATCATTCAGGTGTGACTCAGAGCTGTGTTTGAGTGAGGGCTTGCTTCGAGCTGCTGACTTTTCCTGACAGTATGCACTGACAGATCAGACCTGCGACACGATGTGTCAAGTGTGTGTGCTTGTTGTTGTGAGGGGGGGGGGGGCGGGTCAGGAATAGCACTTTGCAGATGTAGGGTTTTTGGAGTTTCAGGCTTAGGGTATACGGTTTGGGGTTGAACGACACGGTTTTCCCACACCTGCACCGATGTTGATGCTGAGCTGCGAGGATGCCGGCTGCAGCCGTCCCTGCATTGCATGTATATCGTGATTGTATGTTTACCAGCATCCTGCCACTGCTTCCTATCATGCCCTGTGTTGCTTCCGGACGCGAAGCATTAAACCCTGTTGCAGGCAGAGGGCGGTCATTTCGACATCTTCCTTTGGTCAACGGTGCTTACAGCCGTCGGCGGGTCTATGACAATGCTCCTCGTTCAGGGATCACCAACCGTAACGCTGGCTTCTTGTATCAGACAAAGTTACAAGCATGGCCGTGCAGTGATAACATGTACCCTAAACCCTAAGGCCTAAACACCTCAAGCCTAAACCCTAATTCCTAAATTGTTATTTATGAACCCCCAGTTCTAATCCTTAATCCCTCAGAGATGGGGGGGTCTGGGCCTCCTGCCTTCAGGCGGATTTTGCTTTCTGCCGAAGCTGAAACCTTATGAGCTTTCGTATACATCCGAGCCTCTCATTGCGCAGCCCTGAACCAAGAACTGCTTAAATCTACCATGAGCCTAGCTTTTTGCAGGTTCATCTTAGAAAGTTAGATACTTCATAGAAGGGATTATGATAGGGATCCTAAGATTGAGGCGCTCCAAGGGATGGGGTTTATCAATCAGGGGTCTGCAATCCTTAAGTTTTTTGAGCTGGTTCTCCGAGGTTTATCGGCTATCAAGCGCCATTCATCATTCCTTCAAGCACCTTGCCCGCAGTCGAGCTTGAAGTGGGTCAAAATTCAGGGCTTCCCTTTTCGGGTTTATGGTTGTCTGAGCTCGTTGTCCATGTTCAGACTGTCCAGCGCAAATTTGCCAAAGACTATATTCCGTCTCTTTGCTCACGAATATATAATAAGAGAATGGTCCAGATTGCGGGGCTCCCTTCTTGCCTGGGGTTTGCCCTAAGCCCTGAACCCTACAACCCCCAATCCGTTGCCCTAAACTCGACACTCGAAACCCCAAACCTTGAATCCGTAGGTCGAAGCCCGAAACACGAAGTACACCTCAGAGTGCTCTTACAGAAAGCCCTCCTAGTATTCTTGACAGCCGAGCCCTGTACCACCTGAACCTAGCCCTGACCGAGGCTTCACGCTCCTGATTGAGGTGAACAGCTGCCTCTTCGATGCCGGCACCATCATCTTCCCACTGCTCAAAGTGTTGTATGACTCTTCGGCTGCGCCTGAGAGTTTTTCGGTGTTCAATCAGTGATCCGGAACTCTACCGTAAAGCTTTAGGGTCGCAAGCTTCCAGCTGTCGCGACTGTTGCACTGACGCGGCCGCAGGCGGCTAGGCAGGAGGGCAGGTGGGCAGTTAGGTGGACAGCGGGGGGAGGCAGGTGGGTAGGCAAATATGCATTTTCGTGCCACGTACGTGTGTATGATGCACACATGCTTGCGTAAACGTCTTGGTCTCGTCGTGTATCCCCGTACGCAGTGATTTTGATGTTCGAGTTCAGAGATAAGAGGCAGCAACCGTATCCTAAATAAGAGGAACCTTCTAACAAGGGGCCCAACCTTACGGTAGAGCTTGAGGTCCGAACAGGAGTAGGTCTTGTCGAACTTAGCCGTCCCCATTTTAGACCCCAATATAGGGGTCGGAAGATGTGGCAATCAAGTCGTAATGTCGGGGTCGGAATGATTTCCAATAGTAACAATAGCCCCTTATAGTCCAAATCACTCTCTAATCACTTTCATTGCTCAAGCATCTGTCCGCGATACCCAAAGATCCGATGCCAGTTCACTATCGTGGCCAACAAATTAGCCCGCATGAATCCCGATAAAATCCTGCAGAGACCCGATTCCAAATTTGGAGCCCCGATTTTGGGGAATCTCTGGGGGCCCTCTGGTGGGTGTTTGGTAGGGAGGCTGCTGCGAGTTGAAGATGTAGGATTGTGGGGAGCAAGCGCCCTAATCCCCCAAGTTTGTCCAGGGGGATCCAGATAGCACAAAGGAGACACTGTTCGTGAAATCTAGTCGGATGAAGCACAGACACTATTCCTTATGGGTGTTGAATATAGCCATACTCGAACATGTCCGCCAAGCCCCCAGCCCTGTTACTTTTCTTGGCGCTTTAGGGTGCTGGCTCAAGATCTCAATCTTCCCTTGCCTTCATTACAAAAGTGTGAATGATTCTTTGGTCCCTTAATCATCATACTGTTATAGACTCTTGAACCGAATTAGATGAGAACTATCAGGTTCCCCATTCTTGAATCTACACCAACGGCCTCCTGTAGGATTTCGGTGCCTCAAGGCTCAAAGGGGCTGCCTGGTAGAAACACCTCTTGGATTCTCAAAGTGTATTGCTACTACCACTGCTACTGCTACTACTGCTGCTGCGCCTGCTGCCACGACCAGTGACTAGTGACTAGTGCTACTACTGCCGCTCTCCGACTCCAGAACCCTAAGCCCTATAGCCAACTGGCAATACCCTCAGATTGAAAGCCCAACACATCCCAAGGACTTGGGTGTACCCTTCAGCGCATTCTTTTGGGCATACACGGTGCTGGGAATCATCTGCTATGGGCTCTTCTCAATCTCCTGGGGCATGAACCAGATGCTCGGCGGCCTTCATATACAGGGCTCAGAGTTTAAGGTATAGGTTTTAGGGTTGAGGTTTAGGTAATACTTTCATGGGTTTCATACGCGGTCATGGCTTCAGTCCATAATTTTCACTGTTAGTGACAGAGTTCCCGTTATCGCTTAAATATTAAAGCATGAGGAGACTTTCGAAGTAGCTACAAGTAGTGTTCTATTTACCATAGGTCTGAAGCAGGCTACACCTAACTCTGCGTAATATGCGGGTCTGGAAACTTAGTACCACGTAGCACCTCTGACATCCTCTGACTATGCTATGATCTATCCAAACGCCCTATTCGGCCCCATATTATGGTCAGCTGCCTTAGACCAGAAGGCCAACCCCCATAGACCCTAAGCCCCTAAGCCCTAGACTAAATTAGCAGGTAGGAAAGCTAAAAAACAAACCCTAGACCCGAAAACCCTGAACCCTTTAACACAAAAGAACTTGAACCCTAAACCCTATAAACCCTTGAACCCTATACCTTAAACCCTAAACCCTAAATACTAGAAGCCTAGCCGGAAGCCATGGTCCAGCTCAGGGTTGACCTTCAACGCCACATGGGCAACCCCAGACCTCTAAAGCTCTCAAACAAAGCTCCGGTCACTCAACTCACTCAACCAAGGGTCCAGAGGACTTAATAATCAGGTACTCGGCTTTCGGATAGTAGCTATATGTAGGTTAGGATTTTGGTTAGTATATGATTATTGGGTACTTGCACCCTTGGGGTGTGCACACTAAATCGCAACTCTAAAGCCTACAAAGAAAAGAAACTCTGAAGCTGTAAAGCGTTGGTTTTTCTCAGGGTCAAAGACTTCGGGTTTCGTTTCAAAGGCTCCTGATTCATAGTTGAAGCTCAATGGTTTGCTACTATAGTGGTGTAAACCCCTTGCAAGGACCTAGTTGTGAGTGTGGCAGCAGAAGTGAAAGTGCAGCAGAGGCATCCAGCGAGAAGACGCATCCCCTAAGCGCTAAACGAAGTCTAAACGCAAATCGCAAGTCCCCTGCCCCTGGTAACTGCCATTGCTCCAAACCTTGAGCACTGCACTGAGCCCGCCCCGCATTGAAGGAAGGAGCTTGACGAAATCCGCTTGGCTGCAGGCACTTGGACCTTTGAACAGAGCCAGGGTGAAGCAGCAAGTTCTTGAGGCCACATGTGGGAGCTTCCGACAATTAGGGGTACCTTATTTTGGGATCCTTATAATAAGGATCCTACTATTTAGGGTACTATGTTAGGGTCCCCTATTATCGGAAACTCCCATGTACAGCTGAATTGGGCACTCCAACAGAGAGCTAAGGGTTTCAGAAGCGAGAATGCTTCGACTAAGGAAGCAGGCGCTGCATACTGCAAAAGGCACATGCGCTAGGACACCCTAAGGAATAATATCACCATCCGTAAGTGTTTAGGGCCCTATGGCCCAAAGCTCTTCCGTGAATTCGTTGACCCCACGCCCCTACACCCCACAACCGACCTTCCCTAAACTCAAAACCCTCCAAAGCAATGAGCCAGAAGCAACTTTAGATGGGTAACTAACGCCGTCAACTCTGATCCCCAACTCGCTAAAGTCTCACCCAGGCCCTGAGGTTGTGAGATCCTTTAACATCATTACCAAACTCTCATAAACGCTTACAGACTGAAGCTTGTACAATGCCCTGAACCCTACACCCTCAACCCTAAGCCCTAAACTCGGAACCCCAAAACGCTAACCCTAACCCAAACCCAAATCCCAACTCGGTAGCTAAACCCCCAAACCCCTGAACCCCAAACCCTAAGCCCCAAGCCCATGGCCTCTGCAGGTGGCGACGACCACGAAGGGCCCGAGCACCATCGCCCTCTGGAGCCTGGAAGAAAGTCATGGCGGTTAAACGGTTTAGGGTTTATAGAAATTGTTAAGGGTTTGGGTCCCAAAAACGTTTTGGGCGAAACGTTTTGGGCGAAATGTTTTGACAAGAGTTTTGATTTTGGAACCTTGATTTAGTGTTGGGCTGTGGCCAGCCTGGGCTGGGGGCTGGGGAGGCTTTCTGCATGTTCAGCTGGCTGGGAGGGCTGGGTTAGGGGCTGGGCTGGGGGACCGGGGGGGGGTTGGGGCAAAAATTAGTAAAAGGGGGTTCCTAGGGCTACACCCCTACCACCTATATAGGCCCCTATATTTCAACTTGTCTATCTTGTTCGTTATCGTTTTTGTTGTATCCTCATATAAAATCTTTATGTAGTTTTGGGGTTATCTTTTGAATTATTCTTATTACCTACAACTTATGATGGTTTATTATCATAGGGTTTTGTATAAGTTTTACCTAAGACCCTATCCCGATATTTTATGCGATTTTTATGTCATAAGCTTAGGCATAGGTTTCCTTCCTTAGTCGGTTTTATGTCGGGGTATTATGTATAATATTCTATATAATACTATGTCTAGGTTTCTGTGGTGGCTTTTGTCTTCTTCGTCTTCAACGTCAACAAGGTGCGCGTGACGAGTTTAACCAGTCGCACTTGAACTCTTCAGGCTGTCTGCATACAATTTCTGTGTCAGCACAAGAGCTTCAATCTGTCTTCTTTCCAGAGCTCTTTTCGTGTTCAAGGCAATCACCCTAAATTCGTAAGCGTTGTTCGCGATGTCGGATAACGTGGATGATGAGGCGGTCGCCGTGGAGTTGCAGGGGCATCTTTATGAAGAAAGTGCAGAGGAGGAAGTCACAGACAATGACAGCGTCACCAGCTCAATCAGTCGGTTCTCCATCCCCGACATCGAGAGCTTGATTGAAAACAACGATGTTCAAGGCGTCAAAGAAGCATTGGCGAAGATGGAGTTGCTGAACTTGCGCATTGAGCATAACATCAAGCTTGCAAAGGATTGGTTGGTCAAGACTTTCACGGTGACAAAGAAGCAGAACATCACCATCGGCATTGACTTAGGTGATAATGACAAGATCATCAAGGTGAAGGTCTCAACGACGAGCACATACAAGGAGCACTCAGAGCGTCTCATTAAGCTCGGCTACACTAAGACGTCGTTTGAAATGGCTACCAGCTTTGACATGGAGTATGGCAAGGAGCGTCTCTCTCAACATCTACGCGCTCCTTTGTCAACATGGAAGATGATTGAAGGAGATGTTCTACGTCTTGTTCCAAAAGACGAACACACAAAGAAGCGGGTAACAAAAGAAACAGCAAGCACTCTCCGAAGCCATGGGCAAGCGTGATGACAAGAAGCACAAGGACAACAAGAAGGATGACGACAAGAAGGGCGCGAAGGGCACCTCCAGCAGTAGCGGATACCCGAAGTGAGCGGTGTTTGAAGATTCTGACTTCATAGTCGCTATACTCCTCATAAAGACAAAAAATAATCTTACCGTTAAAATATGAGAGAAGATTATGAGGATGGATGCGACTGCTCCTTACTTTTGAAGCCGAGCTATAGGCTACCACACTGACGAAAGAAATCCAAGTGCTCAGACGGTCAGTTTCCACGTGAAGCTTTGAGACTTGTTGAGTGAGCTTGAGCTGTGAATATCCGTAGCATTTGTTGCTTATCAGTTTTTTAGGTGGTCTCAGTGCTTAACGCGCCACCATGGCGAAGCGAAAGATTGAAGACAACATGGAAGACCTCAACGACTTCATCAACAAAATGATGCGGAAAACTATGCAGAACCAGTTCATGGAAAAGGTGAAGCACAACTTTGACGCGATTGAGAAGGATTTTAACTACTTCCAGAACGCCGTGAGTAAGATGAACTCCACCGAGTTAGACGACTTGTATGGCGAATACAACAACGCACAATCATCATCAGAAAGGGTTGTCCTTGCAGTCGCTCCTTCAGTTCTACCGCTGGTTAATGAGCTTCAGAGAATAAGTGACGACGCTTTGGTCGCTCGCAGGATATTGCTGAAGAAGTTGGAAGCGCGCTACATCCTTGAGTTTGGTAATGGTAAGAAGATTGACAACAGTGCCTTTGAGACCATAATTCATGACAGATATACCACACTAACAAGTGAGGAAGAAGTTCAACGTAGGTTGTCCTTACAAAAGAACGGAGCAGACGTGAAGATGTAAGGAAGCACCATATGCCATAAAATCATTACTCATACCCTTGAATAATGATTATTCATGCCCTTGAGTAATGATTAATGATTGTTCGTGCCATTGAGTAATGATTACTCGTGCCCTTGAGTAATGATTACTCGTGCCCTTGAGTAATGATTAACGGTGCTTCTTCTTCACCTAAATCCTACCAAATGGTGGGTCAAGTCTACTGGTAAAGACTTGTGGGTTCAGTCAAGTCATCTTTCAAAGAGAAAGATGATGAACAAAACGGGTGTTATGCTCTCTGTGAAAAGAAGATGCTGTTGTTTGCAATGCATCCTAAACCCCTAAAACCCTTAAATAAAAAATCAAAGCATGTAGTATGCATAAAAATAATATTTACCTTAGAAATAGTGGTAAATCATATACAAAATACAACACAAATCATGAAAAATAATAGTATGATAGACCACGAAAAAAAATCCAATAATCCCCGACTTGACCCGATGCACTTTTTAGTATTTAAAGAAAAGTTTCATTAATAATATGGCAGGTTTTCCTCTTCAACAACGACACTCTGTTCAACGAGTTCAATGCTGTGGTGCGACCTCCCCCGTTGGGCTTTTTCGGCTTAGGCGTTCAGGGTTTTTCAGGGTTGTTGTGGTTTAGTGTTCAGGGTTGTTGTGGCTTGGTTTAGGTTAGGTGCGTTTATAAAAAAGGAGCGCACCCGATTATTTTTATTGTTTTTTCTTTTCGTCTCGTCGCTTCTTTTCCCTTCATGTTAAAAAGTGCTCCTTTTTTGGGGCTGGTTTAGGTATTTGGTTCGCGCCCGCGCGCCCGCGTCCCCTACCTAAAGGGTAGCCACGTTAAAGGGTATGGAGAGCCCCAGCCCAGAAAAGAAAATATACTTAAAGACATTTTACCATTATAATAATATAATGTTTATGTCAAAAGACGATGTTAAACCAGAACAGATTAAATATTATAACCGTCTTATAGACTATGATGATGAAGAACATCCCATTTATTGTATGATTTGTAATGATAAAAAGAAACATTTAAATAATTCAATACAAGTTTTACCAGAACATAAAACGCAACATATTGTATATTTCACTGGTTGTGTTTTTTGTAAGAAAACCTTCGAAGGTTGTGATTTATGTGATGAAATAGAAAAACTTAAAAAACAACGCAATAAAAAAGATGCAAGAAGACAATTAGAATTACAAGTAGATAGAATATCACAGGAACAAGAACAAATATATGATGAACACGATGAAAACAACTTTATTTATTAATTACGTTTTATAATATACAGTTATTATAAAACACAATTTTACATTTTTAAGGCGGTGCCCACACGCGCCCCCGCGCCCCTACTTAAGGAGAAGCCACCTTGAAGGGCATGGAGAGCCCCAGCCCGACACGGAGATAAAAAACTACTTAAAAGAAAATCTATATTATCATAATATGGATATTAATAGACAAAAATCTGTAATGAAATACGTTTTAAACAGTGATGTAGGTAAAATTAAAACAAATAAAGACGGTAAACAATTAAAAAAAGTTGTTATAGATGATAAAGAATACCCATATACAAAACCTTTTCCAGGAACACTCCTAAACAAATTAGAACAAATAGAAAAAACACCAGAATATAAACGTTTTAACATACTGGATAAAGCATCTAAGGGAATAGCAGTAAGAAAAGCTTTAAAACCATATTCTATATCAACATTCGGCACAAGAACTAACGTATTTACAGCTTTAAAAGCTTATGCTAACACATGTGCTATAACAAACATTCAAAAATTAGGATATGCAGGATTATCACACATATATTATCAAAAACCTAGATTGTCAGAATATTTAAATAACAACAAGAGTATGAAACTTTTAGTTGACGTATCCGTTAAGTTTAAGCATTTAGAAGATGAAGATAAGGATTTTTTGCTAGTATTCGTTCACGACGATATAATATATTAAACGAAGAAGACTTAAACAATGCAATAAATAATATGGCATCAGATATAGAGATAAGCGTAGAAAACAAGAACTTTTATAGGTCTGATTTAAAGCTTGATAAAATAAACAAAATAACATTTCATTATGATAAATATGACCCAACAAGAGCGGGTAAGTTTATTGAATTACCTAGATGGATTGCTTTAAAGAAGGCTTGTATTAACATTCAAAACAATGATGAATTTGGTTGCAAATACTGTGTTTTATGTAAACTTTTCGAAGTATATAAAAAAGACCATGCATGTAGAATATGTAAATATAAACCGTTTGAAAATGATAGTATAATTAAATGGGAAGGTATTAATTTTCCAGCTTCAAATGAAGATATTGATTATTTTGAACAAATAAATAAACAGAATATTTCAGTAAATGTTTATACAGTAGATATTCAAAAAATACGAGTAGATAGAATTACAAAAATAACTGAACCTATATGTCATGTTAACCTTCTTCGTCTTGATGATGATGAGGGAAGCCATTATGTTTTTATTAAAGACTATTCTAAATTAATAGATTCCCAAATGAATAAACATAAAGCTAAACTATTCACTTGTAAGTATTGTCAAAAAGAATTTGAAAATGAAAACTTATTGCACAATCATCTTACTAAAGGTTGTATGGCTAACGAGGCTCAAAGAACACAGATGCCAGAAAATGCTGAAAAATGTTCTTCAAAAACCATTACAAAAAGTTGAGATGTCCATATGTTATTTATCGTGATTTTGAATGTTTAACAACTTTATCAAATGAAGGATCAAAGGGAACGTATCAAAATCATAAACCATCAGGATTTATGATAAATGTTGTTAATTCTATTACAGATGAAGTTAAGCCTTATTTATACAGAGGTGAGGATTGTATGAATGTATTTTGCAATAAAATGAATGAAATAAGAGATGAGATTATGGATAAAATGAATCATCCTTTACCCATGGAAAAATTAACAGATGAAGAAGAAAAACAATTTAGAGAATGTAAAAAGTGTCATATTTGTGGAGGTTCATTTAATGATACGAAAGATAAACAGAAAGTTAAAGACCACTGTCATTTTACAGGTAAATATAGAGGTTGTGCTCATAATAAATGTAATTTAGACTTTTGTTTTAGATACTTTAAAATACCCGTTTTCTTCCATAATCTTAAAAATTATGACGCGCACTTAATTATAACAAATCTTGATAAACTAAATACTGAAAAAGACGATATAAATGTAATAGCACAGAATAGTGGGAAATTTGTTACGTTTTCAATTAAACAAATTGAATTTTAAAGATAGTTTTAGTTTCTTATCTTCATCCTTAGATAAGCTAGTTAAACTAACTAAATATGAAGATAATGAAAAAAGAACTGACTGGACAAAGCATTTTAAATACAGTAAGATGAGTGAATATGTGAAAGATGATTATGATTTAGATTTACTAACGGATAAGGGTATTTATCCTTATGACTACATGAATGATTTTAACAAGTTCAATGAAACAGAACTACCAAGAAAAAAATGAATTTTACAGTCAGTTAGTTGAAGAAGACATTTGCAGATGAAGATTATAACAGAGCATCACATATATGGAAGCATTTTAACATTGAAAACTTAGGTGAATATCAGGACTTGTATTTAAAAACTGATGTGTTGTTATTAACAGATGTTTTTGAAAATTTTAGAACTCAGTGTTTAAAAGATTATGGTTTAGACCCTGCTCATTATTTTACATTACCTAATTTTGCGTGGGATGCTATGTTATTAAAAACTGGTATAACTTTAGATTTAATATAGAATGAGGATATGTACAAAATGGTTGAGCGAGGACTACGAGGCGGAATGTGTCAGGTATCTAATAGAAAAGCAGAAGCTAATAATAAATATAAGAATGAATTATATGATGAAAATAAACCTTCTTCATACATAAATTATTTTGATGCAAATAATTTATATGGTCTAGCAATGTGTCAAAAATTACCATATAAAGACCTTGAATTCATTGATTATAAAATGGAACTTAACGATATAATGCAATATGAAGACTTAGGAGTAGGTTATATTATGGATGTTGGTTTAGAATATCCTGATAACATACACGATTATCATAGTGACTACCCGCTAGCTCCTGAAATTATGAACGTAACAGCTGATATGTTAAGTGCAACGCAGAAGAAAATATATAAGTCATATAACTATAATAAAGAACCAAGAGATGAAAAAACCAAAAAACTCATATTAAATGTTAATGATAAACAGAACTATGTATTAAATATAAAGATATTAAAATATCATTTACAACAAGGAATAAAATTAAAGAAGGTAAATAAAACAATACGTTTTAAACAAAAAGCATGGCTGAAACCATGGATTGATTTTAACACTGATAAAAGAAAACAAGCAACTAGCGACTTTGAGAAAGATATGTATAAGTTAATCAATAACGCGGTATACGGCAAAACGATGGAAAATGTAAGAGAACACATTAACTTTGAATTAGTTGATACGCCAGAACGTTTTCAAAAGGTGGTTAACGACCCTTGTTATAAATATAGACACATAATTATTGAAAACTTAGTAGGAGTTGAAAAGATAAAGGACACGGTAAAATTAAACAAACCTTTATATGTAGGAGTTAGTATATTAGATTTAAGTAAGTTACATATGTATAAGTTTTACTATGATGTTTCAAAAGAGAAGTATAAAGATAATATTCGTTTGATAAAGAACACAAATGTTATGACCCGATTAATAAAAAGGTTCTTGGTAAATTTAAGGATGAAGTAGATGGAAAAATAATAACACACCTTATAGGATTAAAGCCTAAAAGTTATTCATCCAAAGTTTATAAACAAGACAAAGAAGAAAAGAAACCAAAAGGTATTGTTAAGCATAAAGTAAAGAAAGAATTAAATTTTGTTAAATATTTAGAAACATTGAATAATAATGAATGTGATACTGTAACTTTTAACAGTATAAGAAGCAAACAACATCAAATATATTCTATAAAACAGACTAAACAAGCTTCATCAAGTTATGATAATAAACGTTATTATTTAGATAGTGTAAGAAGCTTACCTTATGGGCATTATTTAATTAAATAATACATACGGTTGTTTATACAACCTTCGCAACACTTTAGAATAAAAGATATTTAAAGGATAAATTCTAACAGAAATACGATTAAAATAAATCAAAAATGTTTGTAGTTTTCTTTCTTTATCTTATAATACTCAAAAGTGCTACTTTTAGGATAAAAGATTTCATTGTTGTTTAATTTAGATCTGATATGAAACATCTTTATCAGGTGATGGTTTATTGTATACTTTTGTTTTTTCTATTAATCTGTCTTCTATCTCTCCTAATTTATGAAAAATTTGTTGCATGCCTTCTACAAGTTCTTCTCTCAAACATACCATGTTCAAATCTATTTTTTGTTCCATATAAAAGGTTTTAGATTAAATTTTTTATATATTATTTTTATATTAAAATTTTTATATAATTTTATATATTATTCTTAATTTTCATTTTTTTAAACATTTATTTCAAGCATATTTTTTTACCTTTAGAACTAGATTTTTTGTTTAACAAATTCAGACATATTAATAATATCTATATCTTTCTTAATTTCACATATATCTGTTTCTAACTTTTCAATTCTCTCTTCTAATTCTTCAGGCGTTACTTTTGTTGAACCCCAACCGGTATCGCAAATTTCAAGCGAACCTAATTGTTTGTTTTCTTCAGGTTTGAAAATGTCATCTGGTGATTGAATGCGACCATTACCGCCAAACTTCATATTTTTCTTATCTATGATGGTGGTTGTTGTTGTTTTTTCAGTTTCTTGTATAATTTTAGTTTCCTTTCGGTATAACTGTTTTTTACATCTGCATGGAATGCATGATATACCACGTGAACTTATTCTAAAACCCTTTTCTTTGTTACTGTCTTCTGTTGCATCACTCATATTATTAACAATTATATTAAAATGGTTAATAATATGTTTTTAAACTTGCTACTATAGGGTTTCATCTTCTCCATAAACATAAACAAATTCTTTAATTCGTGTTGTAATGTCTTACTCTGTTCTACGCTTATGGCATTTGTAAGTATTTACAACAATTTAGAATTATTAAAGGAACGCAGTCGGGGGTTTTTTAGGATGATATTACTCGTAATATTATCAATAATTAAATAGACATTAATTTCTAAATGTTATTAATGAATACTCCATTAATAAAGCCTATTAATGTTAAAGAATATGAGTTCAAACAATCTAAATATGAAGTAGCACCGAGACTACCTTTTAGTCAAATAATTGTAGGTCCTAGCGGTTCTGGATGGCTATGTTATAGACTTCTAACAACAATTTCTTTGCTTCTCCAAGGTTTTTAGTATCTGCTACACTTGATTTTTTAGTCAATACCGCGCTTAATTCTTCAACCATTGTCTCTATTTCCTTGTAGTTCCTTAATCTAAAAAAGAATAACTGGCGACTATTTACACGAATAATTGGAGATAAGGCATTAAATTTCTGTGTGCTTGTTATAATATTTATTGCATTGTGACGACCACGAACATACAACTGATTTAATAAGGGTGAGTTTCATACAGCTTGTTATTTATTAATTTAATGAAAGGTGATGTTAATGATATGTTTTATAAGCGATTTGATGCTAAATTAGTTATTGATTAAATTACTACTTAAAGACAAAAAACCTTTATATTGATAATGTGTGATAGCAGACTTACACCAGGTGATAGATTACTTCTTTGTTTATTACTTCCCTTTTATCCTATCATATTACCTTTTTTCCTTCCATATTATCATTATTGTGAATATAGGGGAGAGAGAAATCTTAGAGAAAGAAGAAAAAACGATAATAGAAGTGGTTATTATGGTTTCCAAGAAAAAACGAATAATGAAGCTAATTAATAATATTATTAAAACATAATATTATTAAATTAGTTTTTACTTTTTGCTTTTGGTTTAGCTTTAGCTTTTGATTCTGCTTTTGGTGAGCTATCACTATTATTATCATCTTTTTTCAACTTCTTTACTTCTTTCTTTAAATCTTCAACTTCTTTCATAAGTTCCTGAACAGAAGACCATAATACAACATTCATTTTAATATAGTTTAATCTTAGATAATCATCATCACTATCTTTCATTACCATTTTTGACCAGTGTTTAGGCATTTTTGAATTAGGCACATCCTGAGCTATAAACCCTATTTCTCTTTCTTCCTTACCTTGAAAATTAAGTTCTTTCGGTTTAATGTATTTAACAATGTCATAACAAGTTTTACTACTGATTTCCTTTACATTTTCTTTAAGGCGTTCGTCTGATGTTTCTGTAGCAGTTCCATTTACATGCAAGCCAGTGCTTGATACCTCACATATGTTAGAACCATTTATTGATAAAAATATTAATCCATCAGCATCTGGGTTATTTGATGTTACGCGCTCACTTGTTGAAACTGTTTGATGTGTAATATCTAAATGTCCTAATAAATTAACATTAGCATCTGTTAATTTAATTTCTGGTGTTGATGCTTCTGATCCAATTGTTAAATTCATTTCCCCAGCACTGTCACCATTTCTAATAAACAACTTGTACTGAGTATCTAATACTTCCTTAAATTCACTACTATTTTGAAACATAAAACGCCCCCAACTAACAATATCATTTTGTCCTATAATATCAGCCTCACCAACAATATTACCAATACTATTAAAAGTTAAATTATTTGTAACTGCTCGGTTTAATGCTATTCCGTTAGTGTCGTTTAATTGGAATGCTATTGTTCCTGTTGTCGGGTCAGCGTCTCTATTACTTTGTAATGAAAAATTGGTTTCATCTGTAGATATAATATTTAAGGGGTTGTTAACATCTGCTCTTTGAAATAATCTACCTCTATTGTTTATATGAACATTGTTATTAAATGTTGATGTGTTTCGAAATGTTGCTGTTCCACCAAAGATACTATTATCACCACCTACATTTAGTTTGTTTCCTCCTGCTATAGCTCCAATACCCATACTTAAACAATAACATCCATTTCCGTTAGCTGTATTCAATAATAGTAATTAAGCATTGTCGTTACTGGTATTATATGCATTTATATTAAAAGAATTAAATGTTATATAGCCTTGTGCATTTTTAACTGTTAAAACACTACTAGCATCGGTTGAATTTTTGTATAATGTTAATCCCGATGCATTAGAAATATTAGCAGTGTCATTTTCATAATTTACTGTATATTTAAAATAAGTTGGTTTAAATAATGTTGTTCCTCCTGTTGAACTATTACATTCAATAAAAGTATTAGTATCAGCATCTGTTGAAGCTCCTAACATTAACCTCATTGCTTGTTGGTCTGTTCTTAAATCCATTGATACATTAGATTTTGTAACGTTAGTATATCTTTCTACAGTTGTATTAGCATTAGTTAATTCAATATTACCTCCAATATTAATATTATTTGTTAAATTAATACTATCTGCTGTTATATTAGATACAGTTAAATCATTAGTTATATTAACATTTCCTGACGGATTTAAATCTAAATCTACGACGTTGTCATTTGATGTAGCATTTGATATAATTTTACTTCCTTGTAAAGTTATATAATTCGTAGCGTTTTTAAATACTGATACTATTTTATCTCCTCCTCCAAATTGATTACTAAATAATAACCCAGTAGTCGGTGAAATATTTACTGTCTCATTGTTTAATGTTAATCCTTGATGCAATACTGTAGGTCGTGATAAATCTATAACTGGAAAATGACACATTATTAGTAAATAATAATAAATTTGCTTTTAATGCAAGAAAATTATCAGTTTCTGTATCAGTATAACCACCGTCTCCACCACCTCCTGCACAAGCTACTAATGTATCAACCTCGCCTTTATCATAAAAATTTGTAGACAAGTTTGTATCTATCTCAGTTTTATTGTAAAAATTACTGCTTAACTGGCTGTTAGTTTGATAATTATTTGTTAAATCAGTAGTTATAGCATTAATATTATTAAAATTTTGTAAGTTTTTCGTATTCAAGATTGCTATTTCGTCTGTGTTAGCAGTTATCTGAGCGTTATTTCCTAATTCTGATTTTGTTGCATATATCTGCGATAAATCAGTTCCACGTATTACAATATTATCTGCTGTTAAAGTATTTGTATTATTTAATGTTAATGGCATTATTAAATCAATTTGGATAGTTAATTTAACAATGTGTATTTTTAATCAAACACTTTCAAACCGAGGTCTTTTATTTCAAGTATCTGTTCCGATAGCATTGTTATATACATCGTATCAGGCATGTCATTAGATGGAATTGTTGCTCCCGCTGGTTTAACTCTTAATAACATTTGTTGACCGGCTCTTGTATTAATTCCAGTATATAAACTGTCTGGCACTTTTTCAAGTGAGAAAGCGAAGATAAATTGACGGTCGCGATATTGTTTAAAATTAATATTCATACTGTGCTGATGAAACATTGGTAAATTAAGAGCTTTTCTTAAATGATAAAAGCATTGAGTAATAGAATTGCAAGGATATTCTGGATATAATTTAGAACCTAATTGAATTTGAAATTCTAAATCTAGATTTTTCTCATAAATACCACTGTCCAAAGGATTGTTTGCTTGATGAGGATGGTAAAATCTACAAAATTCTTTGTCAGCATATTCATAACCGAAGCTCGGGTCTCCTGATTTGTAAAAGGTTACAAATGAAGCAACAAGTTTAGAAACGGAACGAATAACTGGAACACTAATATTATCAGTTGAACCCTTAATATTTTGTGATTGTGTAGTATGAGTTGTGTATGTAATTGGTAATCCTTTACCTTCTAAAAGATGTTTAACATATTCATTATTTAATTTATTATCAAGAGTGCATACATCGCATATTACTCTAGGATTAGATATTTCCCAATCAATAGATGTATTTGTAGCCTTACCTACATCGCCTGCTACTGCTACTGTAAAACGATTTTTAATGTCTGAATTAATACCCGCGTCGCTGTCATCAAAATCATTAGGATTAATACTGTAATACAATCTGTTGCATTTGTCACGAGTTCTAATTCAATAGTTAAATTACCCATATATTTTAATGGTAAATATTTAAATTGTGAGAATATTCCAGCTAGTGGTTTGAAACAACAAGTCATTTCATTATAAAAACCTGGACAATTAGCACTATTAACTTCATAAGTTAAAGCACTTCCTCCTATTGTTACTAATGTTGAAAGTTCATCGTCGTATCTATAACCGAAACCTTCATTTGCTTCATCTCGTCTTGCACCTTGTGACATCATTTTAGAAAACATGTGATGAACACGATTGTAATTATCAAAATCTTCAACAACCTGACTACCTGCAATAATTCTCATTCTTCTAAAAAAGGAATATGGAGATGATAATGGACGAATTTTTCTAAAATTGGTTCCATCTTTATTATTTAGAGTAAAACATATTCTTACACTTTGAGGGTCTAGCCATGCATTATCTTCACCATTTAAAGAAAATTTTAATACCCGTGCCCCCGATGACGGTTTATACACGTTAGAGGTTGAAGGGAAGAAGGACACGCTTCTTCTATCAACTTGTATGAACTACCCTTATTCAATTTAAAACTTAAGTTATCAATAAGAATATCTTCTGGGCTGAATGTTTCCATAATTGTATATTCAAGACTAGATAATTAATATTTTTATGATTAAATTTAATCAAATATATTAACCTTAATTTTATTTTCATTATTTTTCTTTCCTTTATTCGTCTTAATTGTCTCTTTCAGTTTCATTTCACCGCCCTCATCAACTAATTTTAGTATCTCTTCATAACTCTTCTGCTTAATTCTTTTATCTGGCTTTGTTTTTTCCATTTTTCATCATAATTGCTAGATTTATTCCCAAACATTATTATTATTTAGATTTTAATCAAACTGTTGCATTAACTCTTCTTTTGTTATTGGTAAATTGCCTGCTTTATTATGAACGTTGCCTATGTTTTGATATGAATGATTTTGAAAAGGGTTTAAAGTTCCTTTGTTTAATGTTATACTGCCCTTATCAAACATACTAACAACGTCGCCGGATTTTCTTAACCTTAAATTTGTGCCTGTATCTTCTGGTCTCTGACTTGAAACAAAAGGAGAGCCACAACTGCGACTTCTAAAAATAATTCCATAATCATTATTTATTTGTTGTCCTACCGCTGAGCCTAGACTATGGCTAATAATATCAGTAATTCCTGTAAGTTTTTTACCATCAACCTCCATAGTTCCATCTTTAATAAATTTTATCAACATCTTTGTATCTTTTCGTTTGTTGTGTTTTATACAATGGTAGTTTTAAATCATCATATACATCTCTACCGCTTTTTGTTCCTGCTATGTATAAAATAGAACCATTTTGATAAATGCCTTCTGGGTTTTCATAAGCTAGTCTTAAACCTTGAGTATTAGTTAAGAAGGTTTCAGTTCCTGCTAAGTCTTCTCTAATTTCATCAGTAATCTTATTTCTTGTATTTGGTGCTTCGTATAATATTCCCTCGTTTTTCTTTTATGTTTATACATATAATAAACTTATAATTTAGTTTTCTATGTCAATCAATAATGATGAAATTTAAAAAGGTATATTTTGATAGCACCTATAAAGTTAATGGCACTTCATCGGATTTCATAATAGACTTACCTGAAACAGTGCAGTTAGAGGAAAATGTATTATGTCAAATACATGAGGTAAGTATTCCACACTCATGGTATTCTATAAACAACACGAATAACAGTTTATATTTTAGACATCAAGTTCTTCCTCCTGCTAATATAGCTGGCGTTTATTATCGTAAAATACCAATTCCTGAAGGTAATTATACAGCATCTGAATTAACAACTGAATTAGAAACACAATTAGAAACACAATTAAATAACTATTTTGATACAGTTGATAGACCTAACACATATACAGTCAGATATAATGCAACAACTAATAAAATTAGAATTGCTGTTAATTATGCTACTGTTATTTTTGTTGTTTTAATTGATGGAGAAGTGGCACCATTCATTGAATCGTTTTTAGATGGTGTTGATGTTAGTAATTTAAGTTCTGTTAATCGTGTAATGGGTAATTTAACACCTGCCCCTGATGCTTACACAAATCTTGTTCCTTACATAACTCATTTTATTGATTTAGTTCCCTTCAAGAACTTATATTTACAATGTAATGAAATTAGCAACTTCAATCAAATGACTGTAGCAGGTAATTCAAGTATCATGAAAAAGATTAATGTAACAGTTCCTTATCTTGGTGTTATTAATGACAATGAATTAAGTAATGTTGGTTATATTGATGTAAGCGGTAAAATACTACGCCGTTTGAATTTTAGACTTACAAATAATTTAAATCAAGTAGTTAATCTAAATGGTGTTGATATCTCATTCACTTTAACATTTTTTAGGTGTTAATTTTCTAAATTTTATCTATATTATTTCTATTCACATAAAAATAGAAAAATATAGAATATATTATATGAGTGAGATTAATGATACAGTTAATGAAGAAATAAAAGAGGCTGAGCAAAGTAAGGGCGAAACCAAAACTGAAGAAATTAAAGAAACAGTTAAGGAAGAACCAAAGCAAGAAACACCAAAAGAAGAAGCACCAAAAGAAGAAACACCAAAAGAAGAAGAGTTTAAAAACAAAACTGACAGAATGAAAAATAGAAAAGTTAAATGTGAAGGATGTCAAGCTGAGATGACACTTATAACATTAAGATATTCTCACAAATGTAACGGTAAAACAGAAGATAAACCAATTAAACCAAAACCGAAAACAAGAGCTGTAACTGTTAAACCTATTGAAAACAAAGTAATAAAAACTGTAGCACCTACAAGATTTAAAGAAGTAGTTAGTCATTCAGAACCTATTGAAGTTAAGACTAAAGAAAAACCCGTTAGAATGACTGAACCCGAACAACCACCATCAAGAACATTAACAGCACGAGAATTATTAGAAGCATCCTATAAGGAAATAAGACGAGCAAAACAACAAGAGCAAACAGAAAAAATAGCAAGATTTAAAACTAGCATGTTTTAATTATTAGTAATTTTTTTCATCTAATATTCTTAATAGTATGAGTATGTTTAAGAGCAAACCAGAGTTTAAAAGAATGCCACAGGTTCAACAATATTATGATTTAGAAGATACTATAGGAGTAGCTAGTCGTAAGAAAGCTATTGAAGATATGAAGTTAAGAATAGAAGAAGCAGAAAACAGAGGTAAAAATATTAGACTACGTAACGAATGGTTACAACATCAGAAGAAATCATTATATCAGGGAGAATTAGATGACATTAACAGACAGTTAGAGCGTCCTATGATGCCAGTAAGAACAAAAGAAGAGCTAGAAAAGAAACACAAAGAATTAAAAGATATAATGGCAGAAATAAATAAAGATCTAATATAAAATATATAAAATGATAAAAACATTAAAATCTGAATTAAAATTACGACCAACCTGTGATGAAATGATAGGAATGGTTGAAAGTCAAGGAGACCCTAATAGACCATCAATAGAACAAGTAATAGACAGGAAAGCAACATTATTTAGAAACCATCAGTTCGGTAGTCAATTTGATAATATTGATTTTCTAGGATTGAAGAAGCAAGAAGAAGATAGAGCGAAGGATAACTTAAGACAAGCACAGTTAAGAAACGCAGGAATACAACAAAGAACATCAACAGGATTAATGTCAATTAATACCAGTGGATTTGAAACACCCGCTGTAGTTTATGAAGATTTATTATTAAGACCAGAACCAACAGCAGAAGAATTAGAAGAATTTAGAAATAATTTTGAAGAGTTTAGACAGCAAAAACAAGAAGAAGAAAAACGAGCATTAGATATAATAAAAGCTACAATGATGGGTGATACTGAAAGATATAATGAACAAGTTAGAAAAACAAAATTTTGAAATTAGTCAAATGGCTAAAAATGATTCAAGTGATGTTCATAGTCAAGTTTTACCTGCGGGTGTTCCAGTTCATTCAATGGATGTTCCAGTTAAAAGTAATCAAGGATACCCCCCATCATTACCAGCACCACCACAACAACAACCTATACAAGAAGAAGAAACTGACGATACACAACAAATAATGAAAATTTTTGATGATATGAAAATACAATCATCTGTCAAGGCAGGTATTAAGTTTCATTTAAACAAAATGAGTTTAAATGATTGGTCTAGTATTAGCCCTAAACTTATGGAGAGAGATACCCTAATGACAATGTTTAAAATTGCTGATAAAATGGGTAAATTAAATGAAGAACAAAAAGAACAGTTTAATAGAATAGAAGAAAGAATTAAATCATCTAGTCAAGATACACCAGAAAATACACAAGCAATGAAAGATGCAAGAGAATTATTCATAAACGCTTTTCATAATGAAAGTGTTGAAGAAGAAGAACTAACTGCATTGGAACAAAAAGTAGTATTTACAGATGGCTTTAAGCCTGATGAAGTATTTGAAGATGACAACATAAATTTCAGAGGTTGAATGTATCAATTACATGTTAGAGACTTATTAACTCCAGAAACTATAGAATTATTAAACAAAATACCAACAGACCAGAAAAAGAAACAGTATTTAGTATCACTTATTGAAGGTTTAAAAGAAAATGATGAATGGAATGCTGATTTTAACAGTGAAAAACTGAGTCGTAAAATTAAAGAGTTTAGAAAAATACGACAACGGGTAAAATCAAGAGTTGTTGAACCGTCAGCGGGCTCATCATCTTCATCAAGTGGAGTAGGAGAATTTCTACCTTCACAATCCAAATCATCAACTCCTTTAAGAGACATAGCAGTAGCTGGAGCAAAAGCAGGAGTTGAAACTTTAGCAAAAGCGGGAGCAACGGCTCTAGCAAAATCATTTTTTGCCAGTATAAAATATATATGTTTAATATATGCTACAATTAAAGCCAACATTTGAACAAATTGAAAGGGAAGCAAGAACACGAAGATTAAGAATATTACCGGAGAGGGAAAGAAGAACACAACAAGGAATATTATTACATGATGTTAATTTTCATGATTTTGATTTATATAAATATAATAAAAAGACAATAAGATTTAATGATATTCCAGATAAAGGAACTTTAATGAAACACCAAGTATTGCAGAAAGTATTAAAACACCAGAAGAAGAAGTTAAACAGATACAAAAAGATGAAAGCGAGGACACTATAAAAAGTAATGAGAAAGAACAAGAACGAGACAGAGAAAAACTCAAATAAATCAGTAATGAGGAGAGTTTATGATGCTATGTTTGGAGAAGATGAGTTTAAAGAAGAAAGAGAAGAAATGAGAAATAGGAGAGAGCAAATAGAAGAAGAAGAAATAACAAGTGAACCATCTATAAAAAAACAACAAATTGAAGAGAGCGATAATAGTTTACCTATGAATGTTAAGAAATCTTATGAACCTTCTTCATCATCAAGTTCTAGAAGAAGTTCAAACAGAAGTGTTTTAATGCCTGTTGAAGAAGAAGCATTAAGTGAATGCATTAATTCCTCACCTGTTGAAACAGTGCAAAGTTCCGTTCCTATTGATAGAACTCTTGAATATGTAGATGAAGCAACACCGCCTATTAGTGTTGTTAGTTCTCACAGAAGTCAAGAAACAATAGAATACATTAGAAGCAGAAGTTCCAGCGGAAGCGCTAGGTCAATAAGAAGTTAATTTTCCTTTAATGGTTTAAAAAACATACTTAAAGAAAACCTAACATTATTATATAAGATAGTTATGACATGCTTAGTAATGGGCAACGGAAAGAAAAATAGACATTGATGATGACTTATTTGATGTCTTATGGAACTCAATAGAAGAACCAGAAGAAGAAGAAACCAACAAGGAAGAGAAAAGAAAGCGAGATAAAAAGTTATCAAATGATAAGCATAATAAGCTTAATAAAGAACGAGGATATTTTAAAGAATATTATAAAAGCAATGACAGATGTTATGAGTGTGAAAAATGTGGAAAATGATAAGTAGCGGAACCAATAAATCACAACATCAAAAAACAAAGAGATGTATAACAAATTATGAAGATAAGTTAGAACAAGAAATAATGGATAAACTAGTAAACAAAGTTTTATTATGGATTTGATATTATTTAATTTCTAAATAATATTAATTGATGAGTAAAGAAGCAAAATTATCTGAGTTATATTTTGATATTGAGCGAGGCTTCGGTAGTGCTAAGAGTCTATATGATGATGCAATAAAAGCAGGTATGGTAATCACACAAGAAGAAGTTAAAGACAGGTTAAAAAACCAATCAGTAAAACAAAGAAGCGGTTATAAACAATATAATAGTTTTTCGCTCCTTTTGCTCGTGCAATTTATTCTGTTGATTTGATGAATATGATTAGTCTAATGAAGGATACAAACACATATAAAAAAGAATATCCATTATATGGTTTTGTGTGTATTGATAATTTTAGTAAAAAATGTCATGTAGTTCCAATGCAAAATAAAGACGGACCAACTGTATTAAATGCCTTAAAGGAATGCTTTAAGGTAATGGGTTATCCTCAATGAGTTTATAGTGATGATGAAGGGGCACTTAATGATAAAATATTACAAACATATTTGAAAGATAACGGAATTATACATAATGTCACACTAACACACGCTAACGTAGCTGAGAGAATGATAAGAACATTAAAGAAGATGATAAGTGATAGATTACAGGTTCATAAACAAGGAGCGTGGACAATAATGTTAAAACCTGTATTAGATAAATATAATAAACAAATGGTTCACTCAACGACTGGTCTTACACCTAATGAAGCACATAAAGACGATAAAGACGATAATCACATAACAGTAAAGTCTAACTATTTAAGAAATTATCCTAATATCAGTGAAGGCGATACTGTAAAAATCTATACAAAAAGCGGAGGCAATTACACAAGTAGAAAAGAAACAAGGAGCAAGTGGAGCGAAAAAACTTATGAAGTTAAAAGTGTTGAACGCGATATGCAACTTAATAAATATTATGTTCTTGAAGGATTACCTAAACGTTATTTACGTCATGAATTATTGTTAATTAATAAATAAATGGTAAAAAACTACTTAAAGAAAAATCGCCTTAGAATAGTAGGGAAAATGACCATATTTGATTATAGCAAGTGCCAACAGTGTAATCATATGCGAAAACATCATAATAAGGAAACATTAAATAAAATATTACCAGAAGAAATAGGAAGTATTATACAGTCGTTTAACTGTTGTGATAGTTGTAACCGTCTTATCAACTTAGAGGATGGTTATCCATTTGATATATATGATAAAGATGAACTAACAAATTTTGAAAAGCAATTTTATATATTAAAAGAAAGAGACAATATTGATGTATATTTTGCTTATGATGATAGGGAAACGAAAAACAAAAGTTAGTAAATATGTTTATGAATAGTGATAACCCTTATAAGAAAGTGATTATATCTTTTATTAAGAACAGACGAGCAAGGTTTATTGATAAGTTTGATTTGGTTCTATATTTTCTTTATAATAAGGAAGTAATGAAACATGTTACTAGACGTGAAAATATTTTAATATTACATTATGACTATTACAAGAAATCATATCCGGATAAACTATTGTTTAAAAACATTATGTATGAGTTTCTTGTTAATTTTATAGGTAATGACATTAACTATTTAAATCTTGATGAATTGCAAAAACATTTAAATGAAATATTTGATAAAGAAGAAGATGAAGATTATTACAGACCCTAGGCAGGATGGTAGCGGGGGTGGTAGGCGCTTAAAGAAATGGAGCCTTAGTATATTAGAAACGGATGAGCAAGAAAGAGCGGCTTATTAATTGTGATGTTTTTAATGAAAATAAGCATTTAACAAATGAAGAAAAACTAAAAACAGAACTATCCGAAAAAGACAAACAAGAGAAAAATAACATTAATTTCAAAAACCATGTCTTAAACATGTATAATAAACATATGGAAACACCAATTAATATTGAAGACTTGAATGGAATTAATTTTATTGCTAAAACAAATAAACCAACAGAACCTAAGGGTCTAGCAAACTTATATACAATTATGCATTCATAATAATATTAGTATAAATATTATTATAAATGTAGACAAAAGCCACCACAGAAACCTAGTTATAATATTATATAGAATATTACACATAATACCCCGACATAAAACCGACTAAGGAAGGAAACCTATGCCTAAGCTTATGACATAAAAATAGCATAAAATATCGGGATAGGGTCTTAGGTAAAACTTATACAAAACCTTATGATAATAAACCATCATAAGTTGTAGGTAATAAGAATTCAAAAGATAACCCCAAAACTACATAAAGATTTTATATGAGGATACAACAAAAACGATAACGAACAAGATAGACAAGTTGAGAAACAGTATAGGGGCCTATATAGGTGGTAGGGGTGTAGCCCTAGGAACCTTTTTGGGGCCTGGATTTGGGTGGGCCTGGATTTGGGCTGGAAGCTTGCTGGATTTGGGTTTGGGGCCTGGATTTGGGGCTGGGGTCTGGGGCCTGGGCCTGGATTTGGATTTGGGGCTGAGCGTGGATTGGGGTCTTTTTGGGGCTGAATTTTGGATCTTAGGGTCTGGGAAGGTGGGCCTGGATTTGGGGTGTGGGGCCTGGATTTGGCCTGTTGGGCCTTTTTGGGGCTTGGATTTGGGATCTGGGCCTTGGGGCCTGGATCTGGGGTCTGGGAAGGTATACCTGGATTTGGGGCTGGGCCTGAATTTGGGTCTGGGGTTTGGATTTGGGGTTTGGGATTTGGGGCTGGATTTTGGGGCTTGGATTTGGGGTCTGGGCCTTGGGGCCTGGATCTGGGGTCTGGGAAGGTATGCCTGGATTTGGGGCTGGGCCTGAATTTGGGTCTGGGGTTTGGATTTGGGGTTTGGGATTTGGGGCTGGATTTTGGGGCTTGGATTTCGGGTCTGGGGCTTGGGGCCTGGATTTGGGGTCTGGGAAAGTGGGCCTGGGTTGGAGGTTGTTGGTAAATTGGTTTATCAAGAAGCTTG
Organism: Symbiodinium sp. CCMP2592; assembly: GCA_905221615.1. Taxonomy (NCBI): domain Eukaryota; class Dinophyceae; order Suessiales; family Symbiodiniaceae; genus Symbiodinium; species Symbiodinium sp. CCMP2592. Next base: position 1,661,843 of record CAJNDT010005869.1, on the reverse strand, counting down.
TTCAACTTTAAGCGGTGTGTTGAAATTGGTTTATCAAGAAGCTTGTTCCGTTTTTGACTGGGTGGCTGGTTTGAGTTGGCTGGGCTGAGTTAATGGTTGAGGTTGTGGTGGCTGTTTTGAGTTGGCTGGGCTGAGTTAATGGTTGAGGTTGTGGTTGTGCGAAATTGGATTATCAAGAAGCTAACGCCGGTTTTAACCGAAATGCTGGGTCCTAGCGGTGGTTACAAACAAGGACAAGCAATTTCTATTTATCACTGTCTTGAGGGTTTAGGGTTTAGGGTTTAGGGTCGGCAGGGAGGGGAAGAATGGGGTACAACTATAAACCATTCTCCAATTCCCTACTAACCAAAGGTAAGAAAAAAATCATGGAGGGTAAAGCAGCCTAAAGAACCACCAACATATGCAGTATTCCCTAGGGTTCGTGATAGTAGTATAGGGCAACAAAAAAGCTTGGTAACTACCAATAGTGTTCTTTAGGATTTCTTATTATGGTATCGTTGTATTGTAAAGGAGCCCTACTCGAACTATGGCTCAGGCAGGACGCTTTCGTATCACCCATTTGGAGGCGTTCAATGTTGATCATCTCAGCGTGAATTTTTGTGAATCGTGGTCTCAAGTTGGAGACTCTAGCTGAATTTAGTTGACAAGGACTCAAGAACGCTTCAACAGTGACACCCTGCAGGTAGATGGTTGTCTGAGGTAGGTACTTCAGGTGTGGACTTAGCGTTCAGCTGAGGATTAGCAACTATTTCCCGGGGTTCCATCCTATGCAAATGACTGTAATGCTACACCTTCTTGAGCGCGGCAAGGTTTAGCGAAGTCCTTGCAGAGGTTTCCTGTTCGCTCCTTCTAACATACGTTTTCAACACCCTCAACCCGAAACTCTGGAACGCAAAGCCTTAGAACAGCTGAAGCTCGAAATTCCCAAAGCTATGAACCCCCCCCACCCCCCAAACTCTCCCATATCCTGAAACCCAAAACCATCAAAACCGGAAGCCCGAAAAGATGCAATGACATTTGAGCCACGTTGCAATGGTGGTCTACGCTGGATGCTAAACTCTGCAATACAGTGGTCGAAATAACGAGAAAATATTTTGCCTGGAGCTGTCTCAGTCTTGTTGTCCCAACTATCTACAGTCAGTACAACATGCCAGACATGTCCTTTCGAATTACGAAGCACCCAGAAGCCTGAAAGCCCTAAATCCCTGAGGGCCCCGCAGTCCCTGAACCCCTTTACTGAACCTTGAAAGCCCTAAACCCTATAAACCCTAAAAGCCTAAAACACCCTAAACCCCAAAAGCCCTGAACCCCTGTAAGCCCCAAGCCCAAAGTGAAGTTCTCACCCGACGGATCTTCCCAGGAACAGCGAGGCATGTTGGCCCAGCTGAAGAGCTTCTGGGTCCGAGTTCGGGAAAAGTTATCTATTTGGTGGGTCAAAACGAAGCTTTTCAACGTTTGGCCTCTTATAAGGTAGTGCTGTTCTGAAAGTTCGAACTCTTTATTCCGTTGGTGTTTGGGAAGTAGGTATAGGGGCCTGGTTCAGCGCTTAGGCTTTTTAGGTTTAGGGGCCTTAACAAGGGATTTGAATAGGGTTTGGGTCTAAAATAGAGCTTGTAACTACTTCGGCCCCAAAAGTAGGCGTGTGTGATCTCTTGCGAGCTTTCCGGTTTCAGCCCGAAGCCCCATAGCTTCCTGTAAGACTCCATGCCCTAAGTTCAAGATGTTAAGCCCAAAGCCAGTAAAATGTGAATTGAAGCATAAACCCTGAAATCCCAACAAGCCGACAACAGCTCCCTGAACCCCCATCTCCGACCTGCCTTTCGATCGACTCCGTGCCCAAAGAAACTCCAGCCCTCAAGGCCGAGAAGCACTTACAAGTAATTGCCCCAAGGGTCCTACGGTTGATGATCTAAATCCTGCATGACCCATGATAAGGGATATACCATAATTCCCATAGTTTAGGGCCCCTAAGGTAATGCAGGATTTATATCATCAACCCTAGTACCTTATAATCATATACTCTCCCGAATCCTAGCCTACATAACTTTGGACCCTTGGGGTTACTTATCACGGACAACCCTAAACCCTAAACCCTAAACCCTAAATCCCAAGCCCTCGAGCCGAAATCCCAAAGCTGAAACCCCAAGGGACCCGAAACTCTAATCCCCCAGCCGAAGTTCACGCTAAGCCCTCCGCCCTGACCCCGAAGACCCCGAAAGCCCTTATATAAAGAAATCATAATAAGGAACCCTAAAAAGGTAGGTCCTTCAGGGTTAAGGTAAACCCTAAAAGTCTAAGCCCGCAACGTTCTCAGGCTTCGAGTTCGTCTCGATTTTCATTTACAGCATCGTCATGGTCCCCCGGGCCAACATGCTCCTTGGGAGAGTTTTACTTGCGGTTTCGGGGCTTTGAGGTCAGGGTCGAGGTTTGAGGGTTCAGGGTTTATAGGGTTTTATTGTTAATGTTCGAGGGTGAAGGTTTGCGGGGTCCATGGCTTCAGTGTCTGGGCTTTTTGGTTCAAGGCATTGGGTTTCGGGTTTATGAGGTTTAGTGTGCTTCCACATGACATCCCACAGTCAGATGAGGTTAAACCCAACCTGTGCCTTCAATTCTGCCGCGCAGAGAAGCAGCAGTTGTCTCGTACCCCCGCGCAGCACAGCGTAGGCCCAAAACCCTACTTGGAGGGTCGGGGGACTTACTAAGTAGCTATTTTAGAGAGTTATAAGTACCATAACCCCAATTAGGGTTCCTTTTAGGGTACTTAGTACTCTACTTACTACCTACTTACTAAGTCCCCCGACCCTCCAAGTAACGCCCAAGCCCCAGCCTTGAAAGCCGGAAAAGCAGACCCTCCTTCCCGGCACTGCGGTCCAAGACCCTGCAAGAGTGCTGACGCCCAAGGTACATGGGCACTTTTTCCATGATCAATCGCCGCTTTGCGCAGGAAAGTTTCAGACTTGTAGGGCTTAAAAGATTGTGCTCGCAATAAGCAACAATGACATACCCTCGAACCCTATACTACCTAAGCACCCTGCATTGTTCTCCTCTGGAGGGCATGGGTGTCTACCCAAGCCTAAAGCACCGCCAAAGCTCTTCATCAACCTAACTCATAGTAATGGAGCAGGTAATCTTGAACCTTTTTGGGCTACTACTAGATTCCCGCTTTAATCCCAGAGGTTAACCTTTAGTTCCCTTGATATCCGAACAAGAAAGACTAACAAGGGGGGGCACAATATTTGCCAATACCGTTCCTGAGGGTTCCCTCTTGTGCTACAGTATGCTACAATAAATAGAACGTGCCCCAAAGCGCAGTTCTGTTTAATCGGGCCTCTATACAAGAACGCTGGGTGTTCCAGATTTTTATGAACCTATCAACCTACGCCGCCTTACGAAGCATGCTTGGATACGTTTTCGGCTTGCATTGTTGAACCCTGAACCCCAAAACCTAAACCCTCAAGCCCCATGCCCGAAGCCGAAACCCTCAAACTCTTCAATGTTTCGGATCCCCATGCGTCCTAGTCAAGCAACATCCTGAGGAGGGTCCGGGAGCTCTCAGAAATCGAGGTTGCCACCCTTCGTGTTTGAATTTGAGGGTTTCGGGTGCAAGGCTCGGGGTGGGTTTCGGGGTTGATAGGGGTCAAGGGTTCGGGTTTAGGGTGTAGGGTTCACCGCTCTGGGCTACGACAAGTGTCGTGTAAGTGAGGCCCGAAAGCCCCCACGAAGTGTCGGCTCTCAGGAAAAATCGCGGAGGCCGAGGGTACCATGTCCAGCCTCAACATGGTGAACACCATTACAGGCCTACTGCTTGGGTTTAGGGTTTGGTGTTTGCGGTGCAAATTCACAGCTCGCCCTCACCTCTCCAATGAGGCCGGATGCAACCCACTTGAGAACCAGTAACTTCATGCCGCTGTAATCATGACATGGTCACACATCACAAACGCTACACGTCTGCATCTTACCACCCGGGCAAACCATGTGAACTGAGTCACGTACCCTGCTTAGAGAGGAACCCAAATCCTTCGTCATCTGCGTTTGAAGTTCAGAGCAAAAGTGGCCAGTTGCCAGGTTCTCAATCGCTCCCGATCGTCTTGATCACATGTTCACATCATGCCATGTTTCTGGCTTTCTTGCAGCTGTTTCTTACTTGTCAAACCCTGAACACCTAAGTGCGCCAAAACCTTCAACCCCTAAAACTAAAACCCTAAAACCTACCCCTCAACCCTAAACCCCTAAACCCAGATTCCTGAAGCCCTAAAGCCCTCAACCCTCTACCTTGCTCTGTTTCCAAACCTCGGTGCCGCGGAATCCTGAACACCAGCCAAGACCTCGAGCTCCTGTTTATACGTAGTAAGTAACATGTTATATTGTGTTTATTGTTTATAGTATATTGTTGGATCCCAGTTTGTTTTAAATGGTTGTTCTGGTATATTCGATGGTGGTGAACATCTGAGAAGCGGCCTCGAGTTGTGGGGGTTTGGGGTTGTAGAGCTCTAGGGTGGTAACCGGTAATCCTTTATAAAGGGTTCCTTTAAAGGGGTCCCTTAAGGGGATCTAGAAGAGATTTAGGGTTCAGGGCTGTAGGGCTTTGGGGTGAGGGGTTAGAGGGTTCAGGCCTTATAAGACTTTGCTGTTTAGGGTTTAGGGCTGTAGTTTTAGGGCTCGCAGATGGGTTTCCCTGAAGGGTTACGGCGCTTTCGGTTTCTTGGAGACATGCTGCAAGGCTGCAAGGTTTCATTTGAGCTACAATCAAAAATTAGGGATACGCGGATATTTTCAGCGTAGGTGGCCCCAATCTTACGGATTCATGCCCTTTTGCGACCATTTATACAACCCACTAACAGGGTTTCTCTTGAACCTCTTACTTTTAATCTCCTCGTGGACGTGAACAGATACTTAAAATTACGATCCTATGAACCCTTAAACTCCACTGCGAGCCGAAGTTCTCCGGTAGGCTTCGTCATTCCGTTCGGCTTCGTTGCTGTGCCGCTGATCGAGCTGTGCATGCACAGGCCACTGCACGTTTTGGGGCTCTTTCAGGCTTGGGTTTCTTTGGTAACGCTTTTAGGGTTTGGGGTTTGGTGTTTAGGGATCTTTAGGGTGTAGGGTTTACGGTTTAGAATGGTTTTAGTAGGAACTTCGGGTTTAGGGGGCTAGAGTTAGAGCTATGAATGAGCACTGAGCTAAGGATGCTCAAGGTTTCGAGTTGGGTTAATGACTTGTGATTGAGTTCAGGGTTTAGAGGCGTATCGGATGGTGGACGTAGGGACTCGGAGATTTTGCATGTGAACCCTGACTCAAAATTGTTCCAACACAGCTACTACGGCTACTACGGGTGACGTCTTACCTTGTTTGTGATAGCTTGAACCGTATCCTCCACATGAAATCCATGTGCAGATAGACGGCTGCTCAGAGAATCGGAACCAGAGCGTAGGGTTTAGCATTCAGGTTTTGGGGTGAGTGCCATCCTGCGCATGGGCTCCGCCCGACTGCGCGTTCAACCCGAGAGTTCACTGCTTGCGGCACGAGGCTCGGCACGTTGTGGACAGTGCAGCTCACAACTCTGATTGGCGCTTCTTGGCCTGCATGGGCAACATGACATTGACGATGAAGATGAACATGAAGAGGAAAATACTGATGATGTTGATGATAACAATGGCGGTGACGAAGATGAAGACAAATGTTATGATGATGCTGGCGATGACGAAGATGATAACAAAGCAAATCTGATGATGCTGCTGATGATGGTGACGAGGATGAAGAAAATTGAGACGATGGTGACACGGATGCCGACGATGATAATGTGGTTAGGATCTCCTGAGGCCAAGGCCGACTCCTGACGCTCGACCTCCGCGGTTCAATGGTGCTGAAGGCCTAAATGCAACCTCTAAGAACAGTACTAGTAGTAGTTCGTTGTTTCCGGTATGTGCAGCTGCATCGGATTACAGTGCAGACGCAAGGGGTGCTCAAACACGTTTCTATCGTATATCCCGGTGGCGTATAGACAAGATGCAACATGGTCAAACACGTATGACTATGCCTGGGAGAGGACGATGATCCTCAAACTGCTTGGCGTCAGCTTTACATCCCATCTTCTGTCTATGTCCAGTATCTGGTTCACTGCTGTAAGATCCGTCTTTTGGGACCTCTCAGATTGTCGGACAGTCCAACACGCGCTCAGTTCTGATCCTCTAAACCCGTGACCCAGAGCCCTAAAACTCGCCCTCAGGTGTTGTGCCTAGGCTCTCGGTGTTTGTTGGGTAAGAGTTCTGGGTCAGGGTTTTGTGCTGAGGGTTTTCTTGGGGGTGTTCAGGGCTCAGGCCTGCAAGCCCTGAACCACCAGCTTGGACGGGGGACTTACTAAGTAGTTATTTTAGAGAGTTATAAGTTATAAGTACCATAACCCCAATTAGGGTCCCTTTTAGGGTACTTATGAGTCTACTTATTATCTACTTACTAAGTCCGCCGACCCTCCAAGAGGTCGTCTACAACCTTCTGCAGCTGGTGCCCAGCCTTCATCTACAGCTAGTAGCGGTGGTGATCTTCGCGGCTTGGAGAGCCTTCCTCTACAGCTCCTTGTATGCACTTGGGGATCTGATTTTGGGGATATAAAAAGCAAAATCCCTAAACCGACCCTGAGGGTTATGTGACTTCGTCGAACAGCCCAAACCTTGAACCTGAATCCCTAAACACCAGAAAAAAACCCTAAACACTGAACCCCAAGGCCCCTAAACATGCCTGATTGGCCTAACTTCTGAGGCACCATCAGTGCTTTCAACGGAGAGATCTTCGGCGTAAAGACCATGGGTCGAATCATGGGTCTCTGCTTTGTGCCCCGTCTGAGCAGGACGGTGGGTTGTTAGGGTCTCTGCCTTGTACGTCGTCTGAGAGCGACTGTGGCTGTTGATAGTTGTTCCTTCGGGTTTATGGTTTAGGGCTTTCTGCCTGGTCTGGGCACGACTGTGGCTGTTGCTTAGGAACCTTTTCCACAAATTGAAACAGCGTGTGAGAATGCTTGTAAGCCCAAGAAACCATCTTAACCAATATGGTGTTAAACCCAAGGGGTTGTTAGAGCCAATCTGGGTTTAAGGGGCTTCTAGAACTTGCAGCTGGATGCTGGGGATTGGGAGCGAGGTTTGAGGTTTGCGCATTGGGGCCTATGGCTTGGAACTCATGGTTTGGCTTTTAGGATTTGGGTGTGTTTACTAAATACACGGACCCTGACGTGGAACCTGGAACAGCAACCCTTTGGCTGTTGTTCAGAGTCGGAGGCATGGTGAATTTCCCTCGCAAACGTATCTCGCACAAGGGCCCGCAGTTCCCTTGAAGAGTGTGAAACCCCATTGGAACATTTTTTTCCGGCCCATCTACTTCGTAACTGCAGATCACAAGCCGGAATGTTAGTTTCTCTGTAACCTCTGCTGCCCGAAGCAAACCCTAAACCCGACCCCCTAAAGCCTACAGACAGTGTACAGTTTACAGTGTAGGGTGTGCAATAAAGCCTAATCTCTAAAGCCTACACACCAAGCCCCAAACCCAAGAACCTACAAATTCAAATGTTTTTGGAACCCCGTTAAAGGAACCCCAAAAAGCAGCCGTGAAGGACAAGAGACCCCCAACCCCAGACCCTAAACACCAGACTCCTTAGACCCTCTTCCTGACAGTGAAGCCCTAAACCCGAATCCCTGTACTGCGCGAAGGATTTCACGACGAGCCTCCCCGACGCAGCTCCTAAACCCCTGGAAGCAGCCCTTATAAAGGAGCCCTTCAGGAAACCACCGAAAGGAGCCCTTAGGAACCCCCCTCTGTGAAGATCTTCTCTGGGCTCACGAACAAACTCTAAAACCTAAACCCTACACCCTTTTATGAGGTCTTCTCGGGGCTCAAGCCCTAAACCCTTTTGACAAGCCTTTTGAGGTCTTCTCCGGGCTCACGAACAAAGACAAACCCTGCCCTGAAAGGAGCCCTTAAAGGAGCCCTTTAAAAAAACTCTGAAAGGAGCCCTTAGGAACCCCCCCCTACCCCTAAGAACCCCGCGTTTTTGAGGTCTTCTCCGGGCTCACGAACATGGCCACCGGGCCGCTGGTAAATGCGGCAGTGGACTCTGGGGACTTCACGCGCCTGCTGATCGAGGACACCATCACATGTAGAGATACATAAAATACATCCGAAAGTCTTTAACTTCGTATGAATATGTAGATGAACAAATATGTATGTAAACTGAAGTCGGCACGTCGTGGATCCCCTGGGTGCACAGCCAGCACTCGGAAACTACATAAGTCGAAACAACTCCAAAGCTATGCACACCGCAGACGTTGTTGACAGGACCTCGTAATTACCATTCCCTTGCCCATCCTCTTCTTCTACCTCCAGAGGCTGGATACTGGGTATTCGGGGACTTTAAGAACTTGGTAGCTGAGTGGATATGCTTTACATTTTTTGAGATAATATCACCCACTATAAAACTATAAGTGTACGCTTTGGGGGCCTTATTACATTCAGCGACTAAGTTAGCAAGACTCCAAGACTTAAGCCTGAATATGAGGCTTCGAAGCTAACGAGTCAATTCTTGGAGTTGTGTTTTGAGGAGGGGGGCGGGTTGACTTGAAACCCTTTCTAAAAGTGGCCCTAAGCCCTAAACCCTATGTTATATGAATGTAGCTCGCTAAATCAGGATCCCTTTTGTTGGGGTCCTTTTCTGATAAGGGCCCTTGTTTGGGACCCGAAAAGCGACCCTATTTTTGGCAACCATGAAACCCGAAACCCTAAATCCTAAACCCTAAAGATGTCCGGGGCTCAGTTCAGGAGATACCTATATAATTCCGACTTCCTATACAAAACCCCGGTTACTCTTGTTAGCACCGACCTCGACCTGTGCATCGGGCACACAAACACACCTACATCTGCCTTTGCACATGTATCTATTATCTATCCATTTCTCTATGTCTATGTCTATGTCCGTCTGTCTCTGTGTCCATCCCTATCTCTGTCTCCTTCTCTATCCCTCTCCCTATCCCTATCCCTGTCTCTATCTCTCTTTCTGTCTCTGTGTCTGTGTCTGTCTCTGTCTCCTTCTGTCTATCCGTTTATCTATCTATCTATCTACCTATCTATCTATCTATCTATCTAGCTGTTTACCTCTCCGTGTACCTATGTACCTGTCTATTTATCTGTCTTGTTTTCTTCTTAAAATTGTTTGCCTATCTATCTATGATCTGTGTGCCAGCTCGCACGAAAGTGCTTTAAGTTATTAGGGTATTTATGATTTTGCTGAGAGCATTGCGCTTGTCTTGGTTGCATTAGGTTGCTACGACTCGACTTGTCTCAGTTGTTTCGTTGACAATGGACGTCGAACATCAAGTTTCGCAGGCTAGTGAGCCAGCTACATAGATTGATGGACGGATAGATGGATTGATGCATGGATGTGTAGATGCATGCATACATGCATATTCACACAATTACGTACGTAGTGGCATATATATATATATGTCAGTCTTATGCAGACTTTAGTTTTTGATTGTTTCACGATTTTTTTTACAGTTCTTGGTTGTTATATAACCCGACCCTACACCCTCAACTTTATAGGCCCCTAAACGCTAAGCCCGTAAACCCTCAACCCCAAGGATCTAAACCCCATACAGCCCGAGATCGTCCTCAGGCGCCGTGGCCAGGGAGGCTCGGCAAGAGAGCCTCTTGCACCAGAGACACCAGCGCCTTGGTTTTGAGGTTTAGGGTTTGGGGCTTTGGGACGTTTCCGCTAAGGGTAAGGGTGGAGAGGTTCTAGGGGAGTAGCGCCTAGGGGCTAAACTCCTCCCTTCAGCATAGTTGACTGGTGACGCTTCTTGCTGATACGACTGATATGAAAAGGCAACGGAAGCCTACACGTTCTTCGGGAGTCTTAACTATCTCACGGGGCCTCTACAGAGCTCGAACAGACCTGCATTATTCAACCCGTGCAGAACCTTCATAATGTTTGTTTAAGACCTTTGCAACACCATTCTAGAAACCTGATAGAACCGTATGCAACCCTGCTTGTAAAGTTTTTTCCAGAACCTTTATGCAGCAGGTATAGTACGCTTATGGAGCGGCAAATGGGAAGGTGCTTCGGGCTTGCTCGAAACCCAAACCCGCAACCCTACAGCGAAGCATCCTGAACCCCAACCCTAAACCCTAATTACATGAGCTGATTTTCCTGTGCATGTTTATGTATCGATATCAAAAGCGATGTTGGGTGCGACTAGTTGTGCTTGTGGGTTTGGGAAAAAACTCCTTAAACATCTTGTTAAGGGATTCAATAGCCCTTGTCCCTCTAACACATTTAGAATGCTATGCAACAGTATCCAACCCTGCCCAACAAGCAACCATAGACTCTTAAAGGCCTCAGAAGGTCAAAACCGTAAACCCTAAGCCCGAAACCCGAAACAGCAACAAACCCTAATAACCCTACAACGTAACCCTTCCTAAACCCTCCTAGACCCTGTAAACACTAAACCCTGTACACCCTAAACCCCAAACCCTAAACCCTAAGCCCCACAGCCCCCTCTGAAGGTCAGCCGGGCGGTCAGCCACTCCCACAGCCGCCGCAAGTCGATCATCGATCCTTTGGGAGCGTGGCCCGTCTGAAGGGTTTAAGGTTTACCTGGACCCTAAGGAACCTACCGTTTTAGGGTTCCCTAATATGATTTCTTTATATAAGTTCTTAAAAAGGTAGGCTCCTCAGGGTCCAGGTAAGGTTTAGAGACCGAAAAGTTGGAGCATGTAATAACATGTATACCCTCATGTCCCCAAGGTAAAATGTGGGAAGTCCCAGCACTCATCATCCTAAATCCATGTTCCAACTTGTTGGGATTCACTATGGGAGTTTGGGGGTTTAGTTTTAGGGTTTAGAGTTCAGCCCAAATGCCCGATCCTTTGGTGGTTTCGAAAGGGTCAGACAGGGTTTTATCAAGGTTTTTCAACGTGTGAAAGAACGTCTTTTTGTGCGGGTTTGTGGTGGATCATAGGGCTCGTCAGGGGGCTCAGAGAGCCTCGGGGAACCAGCAGCCCTTCATTAAGCAACGCACTTTAAGTTTTCTTGGGATCCTTAGTAGAGTTAAGGGTGTATTGCTTCATCGACCGTCGTCCTTGTACCCTACACGCAAAAAACCTGCCTTTTTTTGACTTTACACCGCTAGATCGTGAAACCCTGGACCCGTAAGCCTTGAAGGCCCTCGGAAAGCGAGCTGCAAGATCAGGATGTCAATGACGCGCGCACGGTCCATCCAGGTCTTCGATCACGATATGGAGGAGGAGCTATTTGGGAGTTTCCGAAAATGACTACCGTATTTGGGGTCCTTACAGGAAGGATCTTGTTATATAGGGTACTATATTGGGGTCCCCTAAAAGGGAAACCCCCATTTTGAGGTTTAGATTAGGAGGGACCCATTCTCGTGCCTAGATCGTCCAGTAGCTCGCCATTCGTAAGGGGCTTGGCGCCGGGCTACCACATAACACCCAAAAAATGACAAGGATTCGAAGTTTGAGGGGCCAGTCAGTAGATAGAGTCGCATGTAGCAATTAATGTAGTAGGCACCACAAAACCAGAATTCCGACCCCTTGTGCCCGAAAGCCGAGCTCCCCAAACCCCCAAGCCCTTAATATGGGGGCCTTAATAATTAGAATGGGGTTTTGGGGCGATGCGGGCGAAAGCCTGTCGACGAAGAGCGAAACAAAGGACGACATATGCATCCTCAACGAACACGTATATACATATGTACAAAAGACATCTATAACTTACTGCAGATACACTGCAGAAGTCGAAGCATTGCGTCGTATTGCTGGGACCAGGAGTCCAAGGTCTGCACAGGGAAATCTTTAGGTTTAGGGCATCTGCGTGTAAGAGTGTAAGGTTGCGCGGCTCAGTAGAGCAATTGATCAGCATATTGCAAGAGGCACATCTTTCAGCGTGTGCCCAAACAGGTTCAAGGACATGCGTGCGACAATCATTCTCGAGGATTTGTCCAGCTTTAAACCTTTCGAGGGCAGCCTGAAATCTGGTGACCCTTTTGATGGCCGCGTTAAATCTTTTTCGGGGGCCAGGTCGGGAAGGGAGGGCACTACGAATCTCTTGTGCCGTCAAGGAATTCCATTTTTCAAGCGTGACTTGGGTGATACAAGTAATTTGATTCGGAACGTCACTTTCATCGTTTTGCAAGTCAAGTATTTGGTCAACCCAGGGCAAATGAGATTTGGCAGCAAATCGCGGGACCGGCCACTGCTTTGACAAAGGCGTAGTCATCAGGGTCATCTGTGAGACCCCGATGGTGTCGCAGAATTGCACGGGAGTGATGCGTATCACCTGTGTATTGACATCGTCAAACAGTCTGGCATTTATTCGAAGTGTTTGCAACTCCGAAGCAGCTTTAGTGAGATCCCACGCAGGCATGAAAAAACAAACTTTTTGGGGCCCATTATACTGTAATTACACCAAGGAGCCCCCCAAAATAGTATTGGTAATTATTTGGGCCCCTATATGAATTCCTAAGCCCTCAACGACAGCTCAGCTGTAACTATCAGGAACTCTAAAGCAAGAGCGGAGGCCTTCAGTCCCCGCGTTTTGGGGCTGCAGTTCCAAGACAGCTTCCTTTTGGGCTTTGTCTTTCGGTTTAGGTGTCTGGGTTCTGAGTATGGGTTCAGGGGGTTTAGGGTTTGATGCTTTGAGGGAGAGGGTTTAGGGTTGAGGGTGCCAGGAGTTTGGGGTTAGTGGCTGGGGGTGGGGTGGTGGTGATAATATGGGGCGCTCAGTTATTTGTCATCATATCTGCGCATAGACTAGAGTCTACCGTAAAGTCGTCTTCCAAGTATTCAACGCCGCCACTTTATAGTTTCCTGTTGAGTGTAGGATATGCGGAGAGCTGCGGAGACCATCCAAGTAGCGTTTTTGATAAGTAGACTCACCAGAAGAACAGGTGCGCTTGTGAGTCAACTTTTCCGTTGCATACCCCCAAAACTCTAAGTTCCAGAAATCCTAGACCCTCATCCCTAGACCCAAACCTTGCACCTCCAAGACGGGGATCAGTAATGGGGGAGCAGTAATTTGGGGCATATTAGCCAGTAACATCCACCTATCTACACATAATCCCAAACCCTTGACTCTGCCCGGATGAATCCTCGGGCTGGGGGCTGGGATTTCAGGGCTTGGGGCTTCAGGTTTCAGGGCTTTTGAAACCTGGTAGGGTTGAGGTTTTGGGAGTAGGCTTCAGGGAAGAAAGTTTCAATTTTCCAGGTAGGGCTAAATTAGGAATTAGGGTTTGAGTTTCTGGGGTTCATGGAGTTCAGGGCTAAGGGTCCGCCTCACAGGAGATCAGCGGCGGTGTGACGCCCCTCTGAGCCAATCTTCCCACAGACTCCAATATCCTTTAATGTAGGAATATACCTTAAATCATATTAGGGATCCCTAATATGATTTAAGGTTGAGTCCTTCATTAAGGGACATTGGAGTCTCTCTAAGACAATCTTGCTGTGGTTCAGGATGTCGGGACTTAGGGAGGAGAGGGCTCTGCCACAATCCTATATTTCCCCAAACAGGTACGGTTTGGGGTTCTCTCCTCAGAAAAAAGGTGGGCCGCGGTGGGTTGGATGGCTGGGCCGCGGCAAACTGGCTGCGTTTCATTGGGCTCCCTTCATGTTTCCTTTCTGGGCTCCTGGGTTGGACGGGTGGGACGCGGCGAAGGACCTCGGCTCCCCTTCACTTCCCTGCATGTTTCCTTTCTGGGCTCCTGGGTTGGACGGGTGGGACGCGGCGAAGGACCTGGGCTCCCCTTCACTTCCCTTCATGTTTCCTTTCTGGGCTCCTGACTTGGACCGGTGGGCCGCGGCGAAGGACCTGGGCTCCCATTCACTTCCCTTCATGTTTCCTTTCTGGGCTCCTGGGTTGGACGGGTGGACCTGGGCTGGGCTTTATTGGGCTCCCTTCATGTTTCCTTTCTGGGCTCCTGGGTTGGAGCGGCGAAGGACTCCCATTCACTTCCCTTCACGAAGGACCTGGGCTCCCATTCACTTCCCTTCAGGTTTCCTTTCTGGGCTCCTGGGTTGGACGGGTGGGCCGCGGCAAAACCTGGGCTTTATTGGACCCCCTTCATGTTTCCTTGCTGGGCTCCTGGGTTGGACGGGTGGGCCGCGGCAAAGAACTGGGCTATCGTTGGGTTCCCTTCATGTTTCCTTTCTGGGCTCCTGGGTTGGACGGTTGGGCCGCGGCAAAGGACCTGGGCTCCCATTGGGCTCCATTCATGTTTCCTTTCTGGGCTCCCATTCACTTCCCTTCAGGTTTCCTTTCTGGGCTCCTGGGTTGGACGGGTGGGCCGCGGCAAAGGACCTGAACTCCATTGGACTTTTCATGTTTCCTTTCTGGGCTCCTGGGTTTGTCTCTCGTTGGGCTCCCTTCACGTTTCCTTTTTGGGCTCCTGGGTTGGACGCGTGGGCCACGGCGAAGGACCTGGGCTCCCCTTCATGTTTCTGGGTTCCTGGGTTGGACGCTGGGCTATCATTGGGTTTCCTTCATGTTTCCTTCCTGGGCTCCTCCTGGGTTGGATGGGTGGGCCGCGGCGAAGGACCTGGGCTCCCACTCAGTTCCCTTCAACTAGTTTTTGGGCTTGGTTGGACGGGTGGGCCGCGGCAAAGAACCTGGTCTATCATTGGGTTCCGTTCATGTTTCCTTCCTCGGCTCCTGGTTTGGACGGGTGGGCTGCGGCAAAGGACCTGGGCTCCCATTGGGCTCCATTCATGTTTCCTTGCTGGGCTGGTGGGTTGGACCTGGACTCCCGTTGGGCTCCCTTCATGTTTCCTTGGGCCGCGGCAATCCCGTTTACTTCCCTTCATGTTTCCGTTTTGGGCCCCTGGATTGGATGGGTGGGCCGCGGCAAAGGGATTGTGCTGCCAATTGGGCTTCCTTCCTGTTTCCTTTCTGGGTTGTGGGTTGGACGGGCGGGCCGCAGCAGAGGGCCTGAGCTCCCGCTGGGTTCCCTTAATGTTTCCTTTCTGGGCGCCTGGTCTGCCACAAACGTCTACAGCAGAGGCCAGGCATCCGGTATCCTGTCTTGCAAGGCAGCAATGCTGCAACAGTTGTGTGTTCTTTCGTGCGTGGTTTCTGCTGCAGCAAGATCCTGTGGACGACGTTCTTCGTTTTGTCGGCGGAAAAAATCGTCAACGGTTTCGTGTAAAGAAAGATTTTCGTTTGCGATGTAAGCCGACAAACCCCTTCGCTTTCCTTTTTGCCCTGTTTGTGGGGCAAAGTTGCCCGTCTTTCCCGTGCTACAGCCAACCGATCCGTATACTAATCTCTTTTGTGCTTCTTCCATGAACGTCTACAGTGTCTACAGCAGAGGCAAGGTATCCTGTCTTGCAAATCGGCAAGGTTGTGACACTTGCGGGAAACTTGCCGCAATATCCTGTGGACGACGCTCTTCGTTCGGTCTGCGGAAAAATCGTCAATGGTTCCGTGCAAAAGAAGATTTTCGTTCGCCTTAGAAGCCGACAAACCCCTTCGCACTTCTTTTTGCCAAGTTTGCACGGCAAAGTTCCCAATTTGCTCCGTCCGACAGGCGACCGATCCGTATACCAACCTGCTTCGTGCTTCTTCCGCAATCATCTACAGCAAAAGTCAGGTATCCTGTTTTGCAAAGCAGCAATGTTGTAACAGTTAGTTACAGTTAGTTGATCGAATACGACGTTCCCTGTCCTTGTATCGGTAACATGTCTGACTGTGTAGCTTAATGTGCCAATGACATGATCTTTGGCTCAAGTAATGAGAAAAGAGGTACGCTTGCAGCTTGTGTTCCTCTTCGGGCTTGCCTTGCCCGGCGATCCTACCCCAATATCGTTGTGCTGCTGTTGAGGGTCGGATTAACTCAGTTGCGGGAAAGTTATGTGTGTGTGTGTGTGTGTGTGTTCTCCGTGCGTGGTTTCTGCGGAAGTAAGATCCTGTGGACGAAGTTCTTCGTTCGGTCTGTGGACAGATTCGTCAGTGGTTCCGTGTAAAGAACGATATCTATTTTGCCTTGTAAGCCGAAACACCCCTGTGCGGTCTTCTTTTCGCCAAGTTTGCGCGGCAAAGTTCCCATTTTGCCCCGTGCGACAGCCAATTGATCCGTAAGCCAACCTCTCTTGTGCTTCTTCTACAAACGTCTACAGCAGAGGCCAGGTATCCGGTATCCTGTCTTGCAAGGCAGCAATGTTGTAACAGTTGCGGGAAGGTTGTGTGTTCTTCCGTGTGTGGTTTCTGCGGCAGCAAGATCCTGTGGACGACGTTCTTCGTTTTGTCGGCGGAAAAAATCGTCAATGGTTCCGTGTAAAGGGGAATTTGTGTGTTTCTCCGTGCGTGGTTTCTGCGGCAGCAAGATCCTGTGGACGACGTTCTTCGTTTTGTCGGCGGAAAAATCGTCAACGGTTTCGTGTAAAGAAAGATTTTTGTTTGCGATGTAAGCCGACAAACCCCTTTGCGTTTCTTTTTGCCAAGTTCGCGCGGCAAAGTTCCTACCTTTTCCCGTGTGGCAGCCAACGGATCTGTATACCAACCTCTTTCGTGCTTCTTCCACAGACGTCTACAGCAGAGGCCACATATCCTGTCTCGCAAAATGGCAGTGTTGCGTGTTTTTTCCGTGAGTGGTTTCTGAAGCAGCAAGATCCTGTGGATCTTCGTTCGGTCTGCGGACAAAACCGTGAATGGTTCCGTGTAAAGAAAGACTTGTGTTTGCGACGCAAGCCGACAAACCCCTTTGCGTTTCTTTCTGCC
The DNA here is from genome assembly GCA_905221615.1 of Symbiodinium sp. CCMP2592. NCBI lineage: Eukaryota > Dinophyceae > Suessiales > Symbiodiniaceae > Symbiodinium > Symbiodinium sp. CCMP2592. The sequence goes on along the minus strand of CAJNDT010005869.1, from coordinate 1,645,078 downwards.
AAGTTCGCGCGGCAAAGTTCCTACCTTTTCCCGTGTGGCAGCCAACCGATCTGTAGACCAACTTGTTTTGCGCTTCTTCCACAGACGTCTACAGCAGAGGCCACATATCCTGTCTCGCAAAACGGCAATGTTGCGTGTTTTTTTCCGTGCGTGGTTGCTGCGGCAGCAACATCCTGTGGATCTTCGTTCGGTCAGCGGACAAAATCGTGAATGGTTCTGTGTAAAGAAAGATTTTTGTTTGCCTTGTAAGCCGACAAACCCATTTGCTCTTTTTTCCCCCATAATTGCGCCGCAAAGTTCACACTTTTTTCCTGTGCGACAGCCGACCGATCCGTGTACCAACCTGTTTTGCGCTTTTTCCACAAACATTTACGGCAGAGGCGACATATCCTGTCTTGCAAAAGCAAAACGGCAGTGTTGTGTGTTTTTTTTTCCGTGCGTGGTTTCTGCGGTAGCAAGATTCTATGGATCTTCGTTCGGTCTGCGGAAGAAGTCGTGAATGTTTCCGTGTAAAGAAAAATTTTTCTTTTGTGTTGTAAGCCGACGCACCCCTGTGTGCGCTTCTTTTCGCCAAAATTGCGCGGCACAAAGTTCACACTTTTTTCCCGTGCGACAGCCAACCGATCCATATAGCAACCTCTGTTGTGCTTCTTCCTCCAATGTCTAGAGCGGAGGCAAGGAATCCTGTTTTGCAAAACGGTAATGTTATGAAAATTGCGGAGAAGATGCGTTTTTTCTTTGTGCGGTTCCTGCGGCAACAAAATCCTGTGGGCAATGCTCTTCGTTCGGTCAGCAGAGAAAACGTGAATGGTTCCGTGTTAGGAGAGCTTTTTGTTTGCCTTGTAAGCCGACAAATCCCTTCCTACCTTTCTTGCCAAACATGCACGGCAAAGTTCTCGTTTTCTTCCCGTCCGCCCGCCAACCGAAGCGGACACCAAGCTCTTTTGCACTTCGTCCGCGAACGTTTGCAGCAGAGGCCAGGTATCCTGTTTTGCAAAGGCGGCAACAATGTGGCAGTTGCGGGAGAAATGTGCATGTTTTCCGTGCATGGTGTTGCAGCAAGATCCTCTGAACGATGCTCCCTGGACCCTCCCAAAAACCTTCCCACATGCTTGAGTCCCACCACCCACTCTTCTTTCGCAGAAATATATCGCCCAATGCCTGTTTCTTCTTCGCAAAATCTGCTGGCGAAGCCAGATTGGGATCCAACACATTCCAACTTGAACCGGTATGATTCGATGCATTCTGTTTGGGGTCTTCGCTGGTGTAATTTTAAACCCTAAACTGCCCTAATCCTTAAGCCCTAAACCCTAGACCTCAAACCCCGAACCCCCAGCCCTAGATGGCTTCAACATGTGGAGTTGGACGGTCTACTGGCTTAGGGCTTTAGTTTTTTCGTTGTGCGGACTCTAGGTTTTCGGGGGTTCAGGCGGGTTTTTGAATTTGGGGCTTAGGGTTTTACTGATTTTACCTGTTTAGGGTTTGGGATTTAGGTGTGGACAGTTAGGGTTCATACTTTCTGATATTCGAACATGTAGGGTATAGTGGTGTAGGCAACGGCAGTAAATCCCCACAGCCCCTAGCATGGGGCATGGGGTCTGAATAAACAGCAGGCTCGTGGTTTCACACAGCGCGCGTCTATTTCGTGAACAACCTTTTTAAAACCCAGATAACTCAATACAACCTGTTCTTTCCAGAGTCCCAAACCTTAGTGTCCGTAGAATCGCAGGCAAACAGATGCAAAGCCCCAAAGCATGGACAGCGAACACGGAGCACGTAAAGCCATAAACAAGTTCAACCCTCCAAACCCCAAAGCCCTCAGCCCTGAAGAATGCCCCTTGCTGAGGAATGGCCCTGCTGGCTCCAGCATGGCTGAGATCTCCTAGAGTTTGGGCGCGTGCCAACTCTGAAATACCCTCAGACGCATAAACCCCTAGAAGATTCGAATTGTTGGTATCGGGTTTATGGCTTGGGTTTCCTTAAAACTCCATCTAGCTCACTTCATAAGGACCCCTAGCGAAGTAGAGTCCCCTATACCCCTACAAACCTTTTATGAGACACTATAATGATAAAGATTCTATACAAACCCTACCCTATCTTAGTGACTAAGGCCCTTAGATTGCTAATGCTATTTTGCGGGCTCCGAAATAGTTAAAGCATAATCTTCCACAAAACCATATTCTAATTATTAAGGCCCCTACATCAGAGTCCCCTGCCCGTGAGGGTCCTCTTGCTTGCTGTGGTTTGCACGCAGCGCGCTTCATTTTCCAAAGCCCCAGTTGGAGCCCTGAACACGGCGAGGGTTCAGGGTTTAGGGTTTAGGGGTTCAGGGCCAATCAGGGTGATTTTAAATGGCGTTTAGGGTGAAGGATCTAGGGCAGGGGGTTAGACAGGTGTTAGTTAGAGGGTTTTTGGTATGGTGTGGAGAAAAGGTTATCAAGGCTTTGTGGTGGCGGGGTTTGTGTTATTGAGTGATCTCTGGGATGTTTGATCAAGGGCTCTTTCAGGTTTCAGTATCCTTGACAGGTTGCTGGTTGTTTTACTACCAACCAAAAGCACCTACGCTCGGCATGTTTACTGTGTTGGATTTCGCGTCAGGGCTTTGTGGGCCTATAGTCTCAGTATAGTATATGTACTACCCTAAGCTCTAAACCCCTTATGACTTTTGGTTCTATGGGTTGTTTTCCAGAGACACTACCCTAAACCCTAAACCCCTGAACCCCAAACATACCGAGCTATTCAGACCTTTATTAACGGGGCGTCTGCTTAAGTACTGCTTAAGTAACTTAAGTAGTAATAGTACTCCTGCTACTTCCCATATACTGAAACTACATATACAGCTAAAATATCTACAAGCGCCCCCTAAACCCTAAACTCAGGACCCTATGTAGGAAGCCCGAGCCGTACCTAAATCCTTAGCTCCCAAAGGGCTTCGGAGTCCTACCAGGAGTCACTTCCCTCAGCCTCCCGAGCGGGGATGACCCTGAAGCAAATGTCCCATGCGGAGGGACTAGGGGGCCCCATGCTAGGGTTTAGGGTTTAGGGTTTAGGGGACCTAAATAAGTAACCCGAACTATTTTGGGGGTTCTATATATTACAGTTATACTATGATACACCCCCAAAACTCTATTCTAGTTCTTAAGGCCCCTGTAGTACTGTTTACTGCGGCTTGAAGGTTGAGGGTTCCAGGGTTTAGGGTTTACAGGTGTATAGGCAATATAGTACTCCGAAGGGGAACGTCATAGCACAGGCTTTGGCTGCCTGCCGTTCGATAAGCATGACGTCATGGTAAAGTGCCGCACATACCTAAGCACTGTTGCCCCCCCATCCCCACTACGACAGTGGCACCATCAGCAAAACCGTGCTGATTGTCATGGCAGCCATCAGTATCCTCATCACGAAAAGACATCACAACTCATGAAGGGCGTCTGCATCAACAGCATCCGCCTCCTCCACATCATCATCATCATCATCATCATCAGCATGGCCACCCCATAGATCATGATCATCAGTGCCAGGATCTTCGTAGTTACAATCAATCACCCTTAGCTTACATCTGGGGAATATGACTGTCAAATGCCACTCCTACTTCTACTGCAAATTCTGTATGAAGCTAGCTTGGAACGTAATCCAAGTTAAGGTCATCATCAAGCCATATCATATTATCAAGTATAGACGGTATCTTAAAGCAAACTCCCGAACAAGAGTTCAGAAGTTGGGGTCCCCTGATTTTCCAAGGCGATGTAAACATTCAATTGATTGATCCGTTTCACCCGATGTGGCATCGAGTCAATCTAGATTCAGGGTGTTTAGGTCTCGGGTTTGTGTTTGTAGATTACCGTAGGTTGCGGGGCTTAGGGTTTAGCGTATTGCGGTGTACGTGTTGTTCGTGAGGGGTTTCGGTGTGTAGGACAGTGTGGGGCTTGTATTTTCTCGAAGAATCGAAGTAGGGTTGCCATCATTCTGGATCTATATAAAGCCTGAGCCTGCACAGCTCGTGCAATGGATGCTGAATTTCCTGCAGATTCTGAACAGTTTGCCGCTACAAGTACATTTCACTATGCACCAAATCCTTGTTTCAATTATCACGGCCGCCATTGTATCAACACCCGCTTGGTTAAAGGGCGAAGGAGCGTAAAACTGAAACCCAATCAGCCTGGGTTGAGGGTTTAGGGGTTCACGGGGCGAAAAAAGTTTCCCAGAAACCCCAAAACTCCGCAACTAAGGAATATTCTGCAAACTATGGTAGGGAGCAGTGATGTGATTTCAGGTGTAGTTCCTGAAGTGATGGAAACTCTCCTTTGTGCTCGAGGAGAACATCCTCGGTTTGCTTTGGGATCTGACATGAAACGATCGCAATTATCGCAGTCGCTGAGAACCATCACCCCCTTGAGGCCTAACCCGCCGAACTCGAAACCCTAAACCCCCCAACCCCAAACCTTACAGCCAAAACCCTAGACAAAACAGCCCAGCGGAAAGCTGAATCGTGGTTGACTGCTGCTTTGCCTTCGGGAGTGTTGCAGGAAAGGTCCGGTGCGGCTGAAGCTTAAGGGCAGTGCTGGCTTCACGGTTCTAGGGTTTAGGGTTTGGGGCTTTTTGTTTTCCCGGACCGCAAAAGTATCTGGAATACTGGCCTGGTATGGGGGTTGGGTGGCTATTTTACCTGCTTGTAGGTAGGGTTTATTGTTGAGGATGTCGCGTGTAGCGTGAAGTATTTACCTTCACTTGCTGGCTCAAGTGTAGGGTTCAGGCTTTGGGGTTAGGCTTTACGGGTCTATAGGGTTTATCTTGGTTTAGGGTTTTACGGTTTCGACACTTCTGATACTAGTCCATCGACCACCGCTATAGGAGTCTCTGCCATAACAAGCCTAGCGGGCCTAGCGCAGTGATTTCAGAGATGGCTGTGTTGGTCTAGGGTTCGAAAGTTTCTTGGTTTGAGGGTTTGGGGCTCAGGCAGCCATGTCCAGTACGGGGTCACAGCACTGCTGCGGGTATCTGCGGGTCTTAGTCTTGGGATTCCTCTTTGGTTTTGGAACTTGAAGTCTGAGTCTCAAATGTTGACCTAGAGGCTGTGCTGTGGCCTTTTCTGCAAGAGCTCTGGAAGGGTGATTACCATTGATTCGGCAGATGCGCGCGCTTCGAGAGAGTAGAATCCAGCCACAAGTCAGGGACAGCCAAAACCTTAACGCCCTAAGGCATCCTCTTTCCTGTCAACGCAGACCCCCGCCTAAATTAAACAGTAGGGTTCATGTGAGATCACCAGGCGGGGCATACATCGCGGCACTGCTCTGTTTCTTAAAATTACATAATGTAGGGGCCTTACTAATTGGAATAGCAGTTTCTTGGGTGGGTATATTACCATGATCATTATATCAAGGACCCAGCAAAATACTATTGGTGATTATTTCGGCCCCTAGACTAGGTATCGATTTGAGATGATCTTTAAATTGCCGTATTGCTTTACGTAGAGCCTCAATTATACATAATTTGGGGGACCGTTGAAATCGACACCTGGTATATTACTCGTGTCGAACTTTCTGCAGACTTCTACAGCAGGCAGCCTCAGGTTTAATGTGCAGCAGTAGGCGGCAGGGTTGCAAGGTCTTTGAAGTATGTACATGTTTATATACAACAATCTATGTATGTATATATATATATACACATGTTATGCCATAATTTGTTGCAGATGGCTTGAGTTGGCGCTAGCTCGACCCAACAGAGCGATTGCAAAACCCAAGCCGCAAGTATCGCTTGATCTGTCACGCAATGGCAAGAATACATGTTCTGGCAAGTGTAGAGCAAATATTGGACTGCTCACTCTCTGTCTAGGATGACTGGAAGTGTAGCGAGTTCTGCTAACGCCACTGCTCGAGCGAGGTTTCGTCCCACCGTTGAAGGCAGGAGCTTGGGTGGGTTGGGCAGTGCGGAGGGGGCATAGATGTGCTTGGAGGGCTTGCTGCTATCATATGCGAGATTGTGTATACTCTCTCTATAATATAAATACAATGATATTACATATATACACATATATATATATATACACAGATATACACAACACAGATATATACATACATCTACGTACGTACGTACATACATACCCTAGTTTCCTAAGCAAAGTACTCCGAAGATACCACTGCACCAGTCGTTTGCAACATCCATGTGTGCAAGAATTTGCTACATGCCTGAAGATAAGAGCCTGTACGATTAGAATGTGTCTTGTCAGAAAATCCTGGTTGGGGCTGCAATCAGGTGTCGATGCTTTGAGTAGCTTCTGGTTTCTTAAGGAATGCAGAGAATAGTATGATTCCTTTTGTCAACTGAGATTGACGAAAACTCCGAGCGCAGGGTGAGAATGCCGGTATCCATCGTAAAGAGCGCTGCTAGTCTCGTGTTCAAACTAGTCATACTATGGGTACTATCAGCGCGGCAGCAGCCTCCTTGTAGTTGTTGCCACATCCATGACAGTCGCGGTCCCGCTCGCAAAAGAGAATTATGCATCTCGCATGGACAGTCTTGCATAATCGTCATTTTTCACTGTGACGTACTAGTCATGGTCGTAGTCGCCGTCCTACGTACCGGTACCCTATGGGTCCCTGTACAGGAAGCCTATTTAATTCATCTTAAAGTAGGTCGCCGGCCAAACCTTGGCGATCGGAGACTGTGAATGGCATGGAGGCAATCGAGGCCCAGGGGACCCGCTGTTGAGGCTTGCAGTGTTGACTGTGTACTAGGTATCGATTTAGGATAATGTTAAAGTTCCCTTACTGTGTAGTACAGAGCAAGTAGTTTTGCGGACTGTTAAAATCGACACACTTGGCAGAAGTGCATCAATATGTTTTGGAATGCTTGCAGGATGCCGATGATTTCAAGCTGTGGGGTATAGATGGCCTCTGAGGCTAGACCTCAGGGTTTAGGGTCTCGAGAACCGAACAAGCTCCGAATCAGGTAAATCGGATCTCGATGATGGTACTGATGTATAGGGTTCAACCTGCTGGGCCTTATAATATAAATCCTGAGTTGAAAGGAGCTATGATTGGTTATTCTATACTTTCCTATGCTATACCGTGCTGCCTGGACCACGTCTATTAAAGCCCCTATGTTGCACATCAAGCCTTTTTCCCGATGAGCCCCATAAGCCCTCTACCTTACAAGCCCTATTAGACACCCTGTAAACCCTATAAGCTCTAAGCCCTAAGCCCCAAACCCTGAACCCCATAAACTCTAAACCGTAAAGCCCCGATCGGCAGGCGCACTGTCGTTGCTTCCCTGGTGGCGTGCCGAGTCCGAGGCGGGACCCCGTGAACTGGAATGGCTGCTTTAGGGAAGAACACTAATTATCGGGTTTCAGGTTCAGGGTACTATCTGTAGGGTTTCGGGTTTGGTGTTTTTAGGGTTTAGGGTTTAAGAAAGGTTACCAGCTACAAGAAGGTTCTATAAGAGCTCTCAGGGTTGGGGGATTTGGGTGCAGGGTGTAGGGGTTAGAGCTTTAGGGTACCGTGAACATGAAGTCTGCAAGCTAGGCCCAAAAACTGCTAAACTCCGACGCACCAAAACACTCAACCAGCCCCCCAGCCCCACCAAAATTAAATCTGTATAGAACCCCTATGGAGTGCGTGTATAAGTTGTCAAGCTTTACAAACAGGAAGCCGTCATCAAATCTCTACAAGCCCTGCCCTTATAAGTTAGTAAAGCACTAACCAAAACCTAACTAAGCGCTGAGGTCGGCATGGCCCAGGCGCTTGTCGTTACCGGCACCTCGGCAGCCGCTGCAGCTGAGGCTTCGCATGGGGCTTAGGGATTAGAGCATCAAGGTGTCAGAAGGGGTTTAGAGGGTTTAGGGCTTATAGGGTCAACAGGGTTTAGGGAATAAGGTGCCGTAAGGGGTTTAGGGTTTGAGCCTTGTAGGGTTTGAGGCTTACAGGGTTGTTGGTGTCTTTCGGGAGGGTTTGTGGGGTGTAGAGGGCTTGAGGGTTTTGGGGAATCAATGTGCCATGAGAAATCAGGGCTTCAATGCTCAATTTCATGCTGCCCTTGTAAGGAAAGCTGATATTGCTGTCTATCCTACTATGGTGACTTCAACCAAGTTCCTCGAAAAGACGCGTGGTACTGAAAGGATCACGGGACTTTACACATGGTTTGTATATGGGCGTTGGGCTTGGGGCTTTACTGGATACTTGGACAAAAAGCTGATGATCTCCCTTATGGTCCTATAAAGGTAGCTCTTCATAAATGCCTTTTCGGGGGCCCCAAGGCTACAACCCAGCTTGGGGTTTGGGGATCATTGGGTTCACGAGCAGGTGCGCTCATGTCTGAGCTGTTCGTCTTGGTGCATCTTCAGGCTTAGGAGATGTCGGGCGTCTCTGTTAGAGGGCTTCTGCAGGACGTTTTGCATGTTGCAGTCTGTTCCGACCGAGTGTCGCAGTGTCTGCGCTGTCTGTCTCTCTGTCTCTGGCTGTCTGTGTGTCTGTATGGTTGCCTCTGTGTCTGTTTGTGTGTCCACGCATCGGGGCAAGAGACAAGCAAGGCGACTCCAATCCTGCCATAATTCCCAGTCTGGAGTTTGGGGTGCAGGGCTTGCAGGCTTGGATCAGGGCAGCAAATCTCCAGTGAATCCACAAAGTACATCCGAAGACCATGCCGCCGAAGCCCGGAAACCCCTAAACCCTAAAAGCCCTATAAACCCAAAACCCTAACCCCTAAAACGCAAGCCCTAAACCCCAACTGGACAGACACACTCAACATCCGTGAATCACACTTCTGACAGGCCCTGGTTCTACTGGCGACACCCACGATCCCACCTATGGCCAGGCGGATACTGCACAGGATTCGGAGGCTGAAACTCAGGGAGTTGTCGAATTTCCGGCTCAAAGAACCCTAACCCCTAAAACCCGACTTGAACCTTGAATAACCTCAGCCTGATCTAAGGAACCCCTATCAAAGAACCCTAAAAAAGGTAGGTTCTTCTGGGTCCTCTAAAGTCCCAAACTCCTTAACCCTTTGCGCCGAACCAGAACCACAGGGTTTAGATCAACAAGGCTTATATGAAAGGAACCCAAAATCTCATTTTTGTATGTGGTTGGCTTTATTTGTGTTTAACAGTGTTTTTTTTGTATTTAAAAGTATTGTTTTGTATTTAAAAGTTTTTTAAATAGGTTTTTTTGTGTTTTACAGTTGTTAAAATTCTTTTATTTTATTTTTGGTGTAAAAAAATACATGTTTGTGAATTTTGTTTCTGAGTGAGTCAATTGGCTTCCTGTTGTTCTACCTGGTTTCCTGCTGCTGTATGTCTACAAAATTGTTGTTTATTTGTTGTTGAAGTTAATAATTTTTAATATTTAATCTTTTTAAATAGTTTTGGGTTGTGATTGAACAAAGAAGGGAGGCCGTAGTGACATGTTGACTTGCCTTGAGATCTTGCCCTTACCCACGCGGATCGACTGCCCTTCTCGGTTCGTGGGCACCGTTGGCCGGGTGTCAGGTGTTGAGTCGATGGTACCTGGACCGCCTTGGGGCCAACGTGCCAGGGCAGTGGCATATGACACCCGGGCACATGGGCTAAAGTGCCGGGTGGGGTGGTCCAGTGGGTGTTGTTCGCAATCTGCTTACAGCCCTGAAGGGGAGGCCATCCATGCTTGTCACGTTAGTGAGCCTTGCGACTTGGAGCGACAGAGGCAGAGTGCCACCTTACCCACACGGATCGACTGCCCATCTCGGTTCGTGGACACCGTTGGCCGGGTGTCAGGTGTTGTCGATGGTACCTGGACCGCCTTGGGGCCAACGTGCCAGGGCAGTGGCATATGACACCCGGGCACATGGGCTAAAGTGCTGGGTGGGGTGGTCCAGTGGTTGTGGCTTTTTTATTTTTCTCCCAACCAGGAGGGGAGGCCATCCATGCTTGTCACGTTAGTTAGGGAGCCTTGCGACTTGGATCGACAGAGGCAGAGTGCCAGTCGAGCCTCTCGAGGTTGCCTTACTTAAGTCCCTGCCCCATCGGGGTTGCTCCCCACACCGTTGGCCAGGTCTAAGTGTTCGGTTTGAATCCAAGCCTAGTGAACGCCTTCTCTTCCATTTCCTTCTCTCCCATCGGTCTTCATCGGCTTCCAGCCCATCGAGAAGTGGATGCCAACTGCTGGGATCTCAGCATCAGCTTGCTTCAGCTACTTCCATTATTATGGTACAGTCCTGGCACCGAGGCTCATGACGAGGATCCTGAGGACATGCTGCCATCGCAGAGGACAAGCTGCCTTGCATAGTCAGTGAGCGTGTCATGTATCGCAACTTGCCGCTGCAGCAGTTGTGCTCGCTGTTGCCCTGCGTAATCTACTATAGTCGTGTTACAGCTGCTCTGTCTCAAGTCTAAGTCGTAGTAGGCCCCCCTGCAAGCCGGCAGATGTCGTCGACGTCGTGGAGTGACAGTGAGTCTGTGGGCTCGGACTGGGTTCTGGTTGACGATGAGGGTGCAAGCACTGCGGGCTCGGTCGCGGACAGTTTTGACGACGATGATTCTGTGATTCCGTTCGACACGATGCTAGAGGAGTGCTTTACGACATTCTGGATGTTTCTGAATTCTCAAGAGCGTGGGCAAGTCTTGCAAGTAGCCTGGTCTGTCAATGAGCAGATCATGTTCACACTCTTTCCGAGACTTCGGCGGGATTTTCGGCAAGGCAGAGTGCCAGGAATTTTATATTACAATGTGTCAGACGAATTTCTGGCGTTACTGCTTCAATGATTTGTCGTGTTTGTACAGCCTCCGAGACCGTATTACGGATGTTGGGGAAGGCAGAGTGCCGGGTTTGCGTGTGTTTAGAGGATTTTGAATTCGACGATCTCGCCAGCAGAGCTAGACTGTCCGATTTGAGACCTCAGCGGTAGTGTGCGCAACTTGGATTCAAAAAGGTTACCCAGCATGACATGCTGACTACACAGTGCCGGGTGGCAGTGATGTCCTCAGGACCCTGCTGTCTCCGAGGCTGGCTGCCTGCCTGCCTGCCTGCATAGTCTGTCAGTGAGTTGCCTTGCACCATACATGATCGACATCTGTCTGCCGGCCAGGGAATCAAGTGATTCATTCATACTGATGTAACAGTAGTAACACAATGTTACATATCATTGATTAATGTACTGTATAGTGATGCATTAGTCACTGTTAATGTTTTAATCTTTGGACAATTGAAGTGTGCTCGATGAAAGCAGTGATCCCGACGACCTGCTCTGTCTCTAGTCTAAGTCGTAGTAGGCCTCCGTGCAAGCCGGCAGATGTCGTCGACGTCGTGGAGTGACAGTGAGTCTCTGGGCTCGGTCTCGGACTTATTGGCTGTTGGCGAGTTTGCAAGCACTGCGGCGTTTGGGGGTTCGTTTGTGGGCTCGGTCGCGGACAGTTTTGACGACGATGATTATGTGATTTATTTCGACGAGCTGCTAGAGGAGTCCTTTTCGACATTGTGGATGTTTCTGAATTCTGAAGAGCGTGGGCAAGTCTTGCAAGTAGACTGGCATATCAATGACATGATCCTGTGCGTACTCGTTCCGAGATTTGTGCGGCAAGGCAGAGTGCCAGGAATTTTACATTACAATGTGTCAGACGAATTTGTGTCGTCACTGAATCAATGATTTGTCGTGTTTGTACAGCCTCCGAGACCGTATTACGGATGTTGGGGAAGGCAGAGTGCCGGGTTTGCGTGTGCTTAGAGGATTTTGAATTCGACGATCTCGCCAGCAGAGCTAGACTGTCCGATTTGAGACCTCAGCGGTAGTGTGCGCAACTTGGATTCAAAAAGGTTACCCAGCATGACATGCTGACTACACAGTGCCGGGTGGCAGTGATGTCCTCAGGACCCTGCTGTCTCCGAGGCTGGCTGCCTGCCTGCCTGCCTGCATAGTCTGTCAGTGAGTTGCCTTGCACCATACATGATCGACATCTGCCGGCCAGGGAATCAAGTGATTCATTCATACTGATGTAACAGTAGTAACACAATGTTACATATCATTGGTTAATGTACTGTATAGTGATGCATTAGTCACTGTTAATGTTTTAATCGTTGGACAATTGTGTGCTCGATGAAAGCAGTGATGCCGACGACCGTTTCAAGGTGCTCAGGGAGTTCCGAGGCAGAGTGCCAGAGTTCTGCTGCTGACCATCAGAATCAGGCCAATCACATTGACCTTGGCAGTGATTACTGGAACGAAGCCGTGCAACAACTTCGGTGGAATTGTTTACACTGTGGCAGATCAGCTGCCGACTATACCACCGGGCTCCGAAAGATCCAAAGGGCTGCACAATTGGATCAACGAATCAAATTGGCAGTTGAGGCCATCTCAGATTTCGGAGATATGGATATGAAGTTGTACAAAGCATGGACCGGCCAGACAGATGTGCTGCCTGGGTCGATCCCGCCACCTCGGCCATGCCAGCATGATGTCGAGACGTGGCCCATGGATGATGTTTTGATTTACGACCATCCCCAGTGGCAACTGTTTGTTGGCAGTATTGGTTGCCCGATCCGATATGACCAGCTCCGGGTCAAGCCTGACATTGTCATCTCTATGAATGCAGATGACAGACCTCGGAATTTTGAGCCATGGGACTGGTATCAGTATTTGGCGAATTGTGGACCGTTTGGCACTGCACATCTTCGGTATGGTGGCTGGGATCAAACACATGCCAATGACTTTGATGCTGAACAAAGAAGTCATGAGTTCAAGAGCATTTGGCGCCGCCTCATTTCAGATTTCAGAAAGATTATGATGTGCTGGCAGCGCTCAGCAGAGGAGTTCAGCCAGAGTCAAAGGCAGAGTGCCATCAAGGGCAAAATGATGGGCAAGGCCAATGGCGGCAGGGGCAAGGGCAAGACAATCAGCAAGGGCTACAGCGGCCCCTGTCAGGTTTCCAATCACATGCAAAGCCAGAAGGCATCGACGAAGGGCTCATTTGGCTATGGCTGCTCCTATGACAAGGGCTTCAGCAAGGGAAGTGACATGGGCAGCCTGTTCGGAAGAGCCGCTGATGGAAGGCAGAGTGCCGATGGAAGGCAGAGTGCCTTGAAGGTGGCCGATGAGACATTCCCTGGTGAGCTCGGTAATGCTCTTGCTTTGTTGGAGGCGATGAAGCTTCAGGGAGGTGGTCGGAAGCGTGGAGGCAAGAAGAGGCCAATTCGTGTGCTTGTCCATTGCTACGGTGGCATTAACAGGACCTGTGCTGCTTATTGTGTCCTAGTCATGGCCTTTGCCTCGATGACCATGGAACAAGCCATTGTCAGGTGGATCAACCACCGAGCCTACTATGCTCCATTCCGGGATCGTGAGTACATGATTGAAGCACTGCTGGAAATGCAGGATGAGCTGCACACGTACAGTTGATCATCGACACTGAACCCGAAGTCCATGGTCAAACAGTTCTGCTCCAATGAATGATTCTGAGCCGTCGAAATTTGTGTCCCGACACTGGCCCAGCCAGAGAGTCCTGGACCCGACACTGGACTGCTGGCTGGAAGTGAAACACAGTCCTTACCTTGATAAGACTAATAGTTACATTCCCACTTTCAGCTGGCAGTCACAGCTTAATTCGTGCTTTTAAACCTGGCTGCCGGTGTTACTGACTGAGCTTAAAAAGAAAGTGAGATCATGCCCGTCTCGGTTGTGGAAACTGTCAGTTCCTTTGTCGGTTGTGCCGACATGGTGATCAGGGCCGCTGGGGCGATTGGATGAGTGAATCCAGCCGGCGACTCAGTGGGTGCAAGTGTGACTTTAACAGTCAGTCTCCGGTGATTGTAATGAGTGCTCATTTTTGCCTACTTGTGCTGTTGCAGCAGTCTGGGTTCCGGTGTAAGGCAGAGTGCCCTTGTCCCAATTGTGCAGTGGGCAAGTCATTATCCGCCATGGAAAACACGGGCGCAGTTCGCCAGCGCACTCGGCTGCAAGAGTTTTCAAGTTGGCAGATGGCCAACTTGAGCAACGCCGGTCAATCCCAAAGAACAAGTCAGGTCGGGAAGGGAGGAAGTGCGATCGGGAAGGGAGGAGGAAAGCCAGGGCCAGGGCAGAGTGCCAGTGCGAGCAAGGGCGATCTTGGCAAGGGCAAGGGAAAGAAGGGCAAAATCCCGATGCAAGACCCCAACCAGATCCTTTACACATACTTCATGTGCGTGGAGGACGTTTGGCAGGCAGTGGGCAGTGTATGTGATGATAATCATAGCATGTGTTGATTGTGAGTGTTTCTTACTGCTTGACTGGATGTCTCCCTGCAGGTTCGCTTTCAATTCTTCAAAGCGAACGGCATCGCCGCTTGGGCGCAACCCGGTGCCACGCAGGATAACACTCACAAAGGTTATCCGCACTGGTCCTTGCGCCCCACGGCCCAGGCGGCCCTTCAACGCTACCAATGGTGGCCAAAGTGCATTAGATGGCCACTCAGATTCAAGCAATGCTTCGACGCTACATTTATTTATTATCTTATACCTACGGATCTTAATACTGACTAGAATCAAGTAGCAACTTCAACATGATCTCAGTTCAGGATCGATCAACACGCACCGCCAGCTTACCTGAAGCTGGAACTCACCGGTGCAGGCATGCAAGTGATGATGGACAAAAGATGGCTCTATGCCTGTAATGAGGGCTGGGCGCGGGGGGTTGAGAATTTGACGCTGTGGGACGGGGAAGTCACCGACGGTGACCAAATCTTGTGGACCACGACCATGGTGAGATTCGCTTACGACGAAGATGATCCGGAGGCCTGGAATGAAGAGCGTGTGGAAGATGAGGATGATTACAACGACTTCGAAGAAAGGCCTGCTCCATGGAAGACGGCGGAGAATTCGTTGAAGTCGTCCACTTGCCGTGTCCGTGAGAAAAAAGGGCAGAGTGCCTTAAAAGGCAGAGTGCCAAAGGCAGAGTGCCCACCATTGGACCATTCAGTGAGTGGGTTGGCCCAAATTCCAATATCAATTTAATTTTCAGGCCAGGACAGTGACGAAGGCAGAGTGCCAGGAAGGCAGAGTGCCAGGTGGGTCAGGCTTCGTCGACTGACTCTTCTCAAGTTTTTCAGTGCCGATGTCTGCTCATGTGGACTTCTGCCTGCCTTTCGCACAGCAACAGGTTATTTGTTTGTGGTGCAGGCAAACCAACAAGTCATGATCAAAGTTGTGAGTGTTTTGGAGAAGGCCTCGTCGCTGTCAGAGTAGTGCCTCCAGAAGAGCATTGCTTGCTGCAGAAGCAAAACTGTGAGTGCTGAGACTTCTGAAGACCGAGCACTTCTGAGTTCTGTTGGATGTGTTGGGTTTGCGACTGTGCTGAGAGAGTCTGAGTATGAATGAAAGTGACCATGCAAGGTTTGGCCGTCAGCTGGCGTCTCCAGACCCCAGGATTGCTGGTCATCGGTGCTGTTCTTAGCTTCCGATCATGCTGCTTCTGCGTTGCCAAATTCAACTTAGCATTCTCGGGCTTCTGAAGTGTCATGTCATGATTGTTTTGCCTATGGCTTATGATGGTTGCTCAGGTTTCAAATGTTGCTGCAGTGGTCCTTGAATCATGGCATATGGCAGATTTGAATATCAACACAGCCCTTGAATTAGGTTTCATTCGTGTGCTAAGCTCCCGATCATGCTGAGTCTGTCTGGCCCCTCAATTAAGTTAAACTCCGTGTAGCTGCTGCTTCAATAAAAGTGTCATGTCATGATTATTCTGTCGATGGAGTTGCTCAAAGTGAAGTGAGTCGTGGTCCTTGAATGATGGCATATGCATGATATTTAATGTCAATGTGAGCATAATATCAAAATATAGTTGATATAATTTAAATTGTGTCAAATACTAGTAACTATAATCTAACAACACATTGACGTCAGAGGTAGTATATCATTTCGACATTATAAGGCAGAGTGCCGCCTCGCCATTCTTTGCAGAGTGCCTTGAGCTGGACTGAGAAGGCTGAGTGCCTGCATCTGGCTGGACAAGGCAGAGTGCCGCAATCTGGCTGGACAAGGCAGAGTGCCGCAGGATGACAGCGCCTGTGCATACGAGTCCGCTTGGTCAATTGTTTTGGGCCAATGTGCGAGCCGGCAACATCACCTCTGAGTTTTACGAACAAGAGCTGGAAAGTAGCCAAAAGGAAAGGAGATAGGGAGGATGAGGGTAGGCATACGAGAAGACGCGTTATCGGGGATTTCGCATATGCTGATGATACGGGCATTATCGGGGAAGCGGAAGAGGCGCGAAGGGCGGAAGGAATCTTCACCGACACAATCACGTCTTTTGCAGGTATAGTCAACACAGGTAAAACGGAAGGATTGAGAGTCGAATCTGAAGCCCATCCCTCCACGGATGTCCAGTGGATAGGAGAAAGCAAGTCAGTTAAACACGTGGGAGCAATGCTGTCGGAGAGGGCGGGGCACACGGCGGAATCAGAAAGAGCAGCACGCAAATGCATACAGAAAATTGAAGAAATCTCGTCAGCCTGGACCAAGGGCAAAGCTGCGAAACGTCGCAAACACGATCTCAAGAAGAGTGTTCGCGTCAAGATCCTCAAAGCGGCGGTCAAAGGGACTCTTTTAACTTTCAGCAGAACTAGAGCATGGCAAACCAGTCAGGTTCACAGGATGCAGAACATTGTGAATTTTTCCATTCGTAGGATTTTCAATGCCAAGATTCAGGATTTGCGACGACAGGGCTTAACCAATGCGGTGCTAAGACGTATGGTACAGTGGGAAACTTTTGATTCTGCGGTACGTCGGGCCTCTCTCCTATGGTTGGGACATGTAGCGCGCATGACAACAGAACAACCACAAAAGCAGATTTTGTTCGGTTGGTTGGAGGGTTCCAAGGCGAAGCAGCGATGTCCGTTCAAACAGGCTCAATGGATCAACTCATGCCTTCGGGTCGCCGACATCTCGGAAATGGACTGGTTCCGCCTGGCTCAGGATCGCGGTCACTGGCGAAAAATCGTATATAAGGCGTTTCCGGTCGAGAAAGTGATACGGGGTAGGGAGCAGGAGCTAGATGCTTGGAGACTGGGGGACCCCATTCCGGAGTGGGCTCGTGAAGCGGCCGATGATCCGACGGAACAACAGTTTGAGAACAGTGAGGATGAACTCGGGGAACGACGTAGAGGAGGGTACGAAGAGCCGGAACCAAGAACGTATGGTAATCGACCGCGTAGGCTAAGACAGGATCGCCGAGCAGCCAGGGGAGGGGAAACACACAAGTGCCCGGTTTGTGGGGAGGAGTTCGGCAAGGCTAATCAACTCGCTTTTCACTATGAGGCGGAACATTCGATTTGTGATCCCAAACTCAGTACGGTGCAGTCGTTTCAGTGTACGGCTTGTCGGCAAACCTTTCGTCGCGCACAGCAAAGGAAGGATCATGACTGTCCTGCCAAGAAACAGTTACATAGGCTCACATGCATAGATCCGGAGGAGCAGGTTGGAGGACAGGATCGAGGAACTCAACTACCGTATCCACCAGTTTGGTATCTGTGCACGGATGGGTCTGGGGGCAGCGGTGGCTCAGCAGCCGGGCCGCAAATGGCCGGGTGGGGTGTAGTGGTGTATGGGGTCAAGGATCCGAGCCCGGATCTTCCATGGTTGGCGGCGTTATATGGACCGGTTTGTACGGCGGAGTATGACCCAGTATGGATGGGCGCGCGAAAGGGGACCAACAACACAGCGGAGTTATCTGCCATCGGGGAGGCGTGTAAGTGGCTTTTAGAGTTGCACGAGCGACTTCCTGCGGAGGTCCCCAGGAGGGCCATGGTACTGTATGACTCCGAGTACGCCTACGGGATAGCGACAAGGTTGACCCAAGACAGGGAAAATGGTTTGTTGGGGGATATGGTCGCCATGTTAGTAAGTCGTGTTCGCAGAGCATTTGATCTATCCTTTCAGCATGTATACGGACATACGGGAGTGCATGGAAATGAAATCGCAGACAGGTTGGCTGATAGGGGGGCGTCGGGAAGGGTATCACCGCATGCAGTCTCTTGGAATACGAGACCTGAGGGACCCATGGGAGCAGAACCGGCACCGCCCCCCCCACCAAACCGCCGTCCCGCTCGGGCCAGGGCAGTGCGACGCAGACCGGCAGCTGCAGAGGGACCACGTCTGGGGCGACACCTATTGGTCACCTGCCCAACCTGCCAGGTCCAGTTCAGGAATTGCGATCTACCCCAACATCAACCGGACTGCCGGGGACCAGGGGACGCCAATCGTACGTGTAAATACTGTGGGGTTGTCCTGGGGTCCGTTGGAGCTAGAAAGAATCATGAACGGTACACGCACGCATCCGAAGCACTAAGGGATGGGCATATCGGGAAGCTTTCAAAAAAGCGTTCGGGCGCGTAGTACTACTGACGCAGGACAGGTTTGTTGAGCAAGGTGCGCGGGGAACGGGGGGCACTATGGGGGGGGTAACTTGGTTACGCCTGTCCCTGGTCTTCAGAGTTGGATCACTTGCCGCTGTCATTTCAGCTCGAACTTCTAGTTCTTCGTCGCTGCCCATGTGGTGGAACAGGTCACTCGTAGTGCTTGTCCTAACGGTGGGATGGCTCAAAACGCGGAACGCAAACGCAAGATGGGGGAACTTGAGGCTAAGGTCGACGAACTCGTCGGGACAGTTGAGGAGCATGGACAGCGGTTGGAGCGGTGTGAACTCCGACTTGAGGACATACAATCCTACCGCTTCCTGCGGGTGGAGCATTCGACGTCACTGGACAAGCTATGGCAGGATGTGGAATCCGGGGAAGTGCTTAAGCCTGCTATCCGCGGTACTGCTGCACAGGTGCTTTACAAGGAGCTTTGTGAAGTGGTGGGTGCTATGCAGGACGAGGACGGGCTCAAGGCAAAGGCGGCGGAACTGTCCGGGGATAAGCGACCTCTGCCGGAAGCAGCCTCGAGACGCGAGGCTGCTGAAGGATGCATTTTGGAGAACCTTGTGGAGTGGGTCTCGAGGGACTCCAAGGGGGTTAACAACATACGGTTGTTGCCGGGGGAACCCTCTCGTTTGGTATCTGAGCGGATCAAGCGGACGCTCAATTGGGCTCTGTACGTGTCGGCTAAGATGCCAAATGCCTCGAGTACCCTTCAGATCTACATGGACAGAGGACCTCGTACACGAGCCAAAGGAAAAGGAGATGGCAAAGGCAAGGGGAAGGGAGGAAAGCAGGGAGGAAAAAGCAAAGGAAAGGGCAAGCAGGGGGGACGCAAGTGATCCGGATGATCACGAGGCCAGGCGGTAACGAACACGGATAATCTTTGAGCAAGGGTAGAAGACTGTATTCTATGTTTTTTCCTTTTGGATTCGGACGGTATGGGATGATAACCACGTATTCTTTTTGGTACACTCGTCAAGTCGTCGGGGCGAGGCCCTCCTATAGGGAGGCCTCTGGGACGGGCTGGTCCTATCGGGACCTCCCAAGGAGACGACTGGTAGGGGGAGTTTTTTGGATTCTCTGATGACAGTATAGTCTGGTGGTTCTTTCTGCAGAATTCTAGTAAGGGAGGGATGATGACGCTTGTTATGTAAGGGAGTGGTGGCGGGGAGTATTGTATGTAAGGGGGGGTATTGTAGGAGTCCTGCCATGCGGTAACAGACCTCCAGACCACACCAAATGCGCAATACTCTAGACGTCTAGCCGCGGTTTTTTACACGAGTAGAGCCCTGTCTCAGTGATGTTGCTTGTACGGTGTAGGTGTAATACACCCCCGTCCCGAACCGACGCGCCCTGGTCATGCAGGTTGGAACACAGGATGGTCACAGCGGCGAGGCTACCTCCGTCGCTCACTTCTTCTTCTTCTTCTTCAAGAGCTGGATGCTGGATGGCGTGCCACCGATTGGCTACGTCCTCCTCGTGGGCGGCGCGCGGACACTCGTGCCAGACCGCATTTATAACAGTGAGAAATAAAACAAGGGTTACACGGTGGATCCTTGCGGTTTTCATGCCAGTCATGTCTTGTCATGCTTGCTGTGCGTTGACATATCATGAACCTTCACGCCTTGCGCTGCGTTGGTCTACGGACGCTTCCGGGAGGGAGGAAACGAGAAACCAACACTATCTACACTGGGACACGGCAACATTTTCGCATGCGGCACGTGCCAACCCATCCCTGCCTAGTTTTGGTAGGAGTTCCCCCGGGTTAGCGGGCCCTTTATGCACCTCGTGCTTTCAACTCTGGTGGAGGGGGACGGGATTGCCAATCATCTCCTATGCCGTCTCGGCCCAAATCCTTTGGGGCCGTTGGGCTGGATGCCATTATGGCGTCCGGCTCTCCCCGTTGGGACGACTAAGCTTTCGCTCTCGGACAGGGGTCTTACCACGGCTTGGCGTCGAGGCGGTCGGGGCAACCCGTGTGGTCGGCGGTTTGCCACCGGTGGTGCGTTTACGGGGTCTTGCCCGGGGGTCTTGACCCTACGGTGTTCGGCACGGGTCACGGTGTCTGTCAGACGGGGCTCTACACTGCGGACTAGGGGGATATTCACAAGCACGTCACGAACGGCAGTAGGTATTCCTTTAGAGTACGCGTAACTATACGCGAACCGAAATACCAGACACACTCGTAGATCTCGGTTACTATAGATCATCGGATCCTTGCAACACGTGGTTATGCCCAGACTTCGTAACTTGCGTGATAGGCTGCAGGCCTCGCTTCGGGCACTGCCCAACACCACCAGTCGGGAGGACAGACATCGTAGGCGGCAGCTACACAGGCGCTTGTCGCAAGTACAGCGCCGTCTATCCCGTATGAGGTCTATCCGTACACGCGCGGTCGTACAGAAGTTGAAGCGCCGACGTTTAGAAGCAAAACAACTACGAGCACACATGCACATAGCTACATGGAACACCAGGGGGTTGGGAGCTGAGGCTGGGGATATTGATCAGGAGCTGAAAATGACAGCTATATTGGAAAGGATGAGGATACAAAAGTGGGACGTGGTGGGCCTCACGGACCTTAAGTACAGACAGGATGGAGTTCGTAGGTTCAGGCATGCAGGTCAGGACAGGTTCTTAGTGGTTGCGGGTCGGGTTGGATTCCTGATGTCGGAGGCGTGGCATGCCTACTGTATGCTCGTTCGGTTCGGGTTGCGGCCATACAAATGCCTAGGGATGGCTGGAGAAGAGGAGTATTTATATGCTGCGCGTACGCACCCACCAGCGCTTCGGGCAAGGCTGCCCGCCAAGCTGTGCGTCAAGAAGTAGACATAGCAATGGGGTTGGCTACTGCTACAAGCATGCGCCTGGTTTTGGGTGACTTAAATGCGGAGTTAGGCAACAACCGGGACGTGGGGCACCCTAATCACGAAGTAGTGGGGAGTTTTTCGGCGGCCAAGATCACAACGGCAGGAGAAGAGTGGAGAGCGCGGTGTGGCAGGCGAGGATATAGGGAGGCATCCAGTAGATACCAGATGCGGCATCGATGGACATGGCGTCATCCTCGTTTCAAGTCGTTGCATGAGTTAGATCATGTTTTAATTCATGAGACTGATCTATGGCATCTTCAGGCGGCCAGAGTTCTTATTGAGGGTCCCAGCGTCGTGGCTCCATGGTCGGAGTATACGGACCACAACCCAGTCTCGGTTAAACTAAGGGTGGGTAGGCGGTGGGATGCCCCTTTCAAAGGAATCAAACAGGCTCCAAAGCCACACATCGAGCGCATGGCGGGTACGACTACCTCTGCGGAAGAGCTTAGGAAGAAGTGGACCCTCGAGGTGGAGGCTAGGCTGCGTAGCTGTAGATCCGACATGGAAAACGCGAACATGGAGGATCAATGGGAGCGTATGTGTAAAATATGTAGGGACGTCTCTTTTGAGGTCTGCGGCGTTCTAAAGAGTCACAAAGGCGCGCCTTGGCTTCGGGACAAAGGGGGGGACATTGAACGGCTAGATCAAGCAATATTGCAGGCAAAGGAGCAGGACAGGGAAGCCAGAGGGTCCGGGGACGCTGGGGCTATGGCAAGGGCTAGGCGGGATTTACAGCAGTCCAGGCAGACGAAACGCAGAACGTTGAGCAAATGGGAAGTAGACTGGTTACGGGCTAAGGCTGATGAGGCGAACGCACTGGTAGACAAACCCAATGCATCCATGGTGTTTAGCGTAGTCAAGGAGCTTACGCAAGGGGCGACACGTAAGAAGACCGATGGAGGGACACGGCATGTCATGAATCAACAGGAGGTTGAGGAATGGAAGGAACATTTTCAGGCGATCCAAACGGGCAGAGGGGAGGTCTCGGAAAATGTCTGGGAGGATATGGAATCGCGGGATGTTTGTATGGAGTTAGATGACCCCCCCACGCAAGAGGAAGTTCGCCGAGCGGTAAATGCCATGAAGCGAGGCAAAGCCGGAGGGGAAGACTCCATGGTGGCAGAATACCTAAAGCTGGGAGGGGCGGAAATGCAACGAGTTCTGTACAGGGTTGTCAAGCGTTGTTGGGAGGAGGCAACTCGCGCCCCGGACGGTTCGGAACACGAGTCATGGCCCAAGTCCTGGAAAATAGGTATTATCATACCGTTGTGGAAAAAGAAAGGGGACCGCAAGAACAAGAATACATGGCGGGGTATCACGCTATTGTCGGTGGGTTCCAAGCTTGTGGCGCGTATATGTGCTATGAGAACACAGCGATGGTGCCAGCTATGGCTTAACCCCTTACAGTTCGGGTTCCGGTCGGGTTCAGGAGTGGACGACGTACAACAGCTTTCAAGAAGGTTGTTGGAGGAATCCGCCCAGTCCGCACATTCGAAAACTATCCTGCTCCGATTTTTTGATTTGGAAAAAGCTTATCCAAAAGTGGCTAGACAGGCTTTATGGCGCACGTTGGAAAGGAAAGGATGTCCTCGTGGGTTTCTCAAAGTCCTTAAGGCCATTCATGAAGGTACGGCAAGCAAGGTCAAACTACAAGGTATGACGTCTGCAAGTTTTGTTCCTGATAGAGGTCTCCGTGAAGGCTGTCCGTCTTCACCCATCCTCTTTAATGTCTATCATCACGGTTTTATGGAGGTTTTCAGGGCCCGACGGGCAAGAGCGGCATCACATGCGGGACAACAACCTGGTGTGACGTGGACTTTTAAAGTGGATGGAAAAGTAGCCAAAAGGAAAGGAGATAGGGAGGATGAGGGTAGGCATACGAGAAGACGCGTTATCGGGGATTTCGCATATGCTGATGATACGGGCATTATCGGGGAAGCGGAAGAGGCGCGAAGGGCGGAAGGAATCTTCACCGAAACAATCACGTCTTTTGCAGGTATAGTCAACACAGGTAAAACGGAAGGATTGAGAGTCGAATCTGAAGCCCGTCCCTCCACGGATGTCCAGTGGATAGGAGAAAGCAAGTCAGTTAAACACGTGGGAGCAATGCTGTCGGAGAGGGCGGGGCACACGGCGGAATCAGAAAGAGCAGCACGCAAATGCATACAGAAAATTGAAGAAATCTCGTCAGCCTGGACCAAGGGCAAAGCTGCGAAACGTCGCAAACACGATCTCAAGAAGAGTGTTCGCGTCAAGATCCTCAAAGCGGCGGTCAAAGGGACTCTTTTAACTTTCAGCAGAACTAGAGCATGGCAAACCAGTCAGGTTCACAGGATGCAGAACATTGTGAATTTTTCCATTCGTAGGATTTTCAATGCCAAGATTCAGGATTTGCGACGACAGGGCTTAACCAATGCGGTGCTAAGACGTATGGTACAGTGGGAAACTTTTGATTCTGCGGTACGTCGGGCCTCTCTCCTATGGTTGAGACATGTAGCGCGCATGACAACAGAACAACCACAAAAGCAGATTTTGTTCGGTTGGTTGGAGGGTTCCAAGGCGAAGCAGCGATGTCCGTTCAAACAGGCTCAATGGATCAACTCATGCCTTCGGGTCGCCGACATCTCGGAAATGGACTGGTTCCGCCTGGCTCAGGATCGCGGTCACTGGCGAAAAATCGTATATAAGGCGTTTCCGGTCGAGAAAGTGATACGGGGTAGGGAGCAGGAGCTAGATGCTTGGAGACTGGGGGACCCCATTCCGGAGTGGGCTCGTGAAGTGGCCGATGATCCGACGGAACAACAGTTTGAGAACAGTGAGGATGAACTCGGGGAACGACGTAGAGGAGGGTACGAAGAGCCGGAACCAAGAACGTATGGTAATCGACCGCGTAGGCTAAGACAGGATCGCCGTGCAGCCAGGGGAGGGGAAACACATAAGTGCCCGGTTTGTGGGGAGGAGTTCGGCAAGGCTAATCAACTCGCTTTTCACTATGAGGCGGAACATTCGATTTGTGATCCCAAACTCAGTACGGTGCAGTCGTTTCAGTGTACGGCTTGTCGGCAAACCTTTCGTCGCGCACAGCAAAGGAAGGATCATGACTGTCCTGCCAAGAAACAGTTACATAGGCTCACATGCATAGATCCGGAGGAGCAGGTTGGAGGACAGGATCGAGGAACTCAACTACCGTATCCACCAGTTTGGTATCTGTACACGGATGGGTCTGGGGGCAGCGGTGGCTCAGCAGCCGGGCCGCAAATGGCCGGGTGGGGTGTAGTGGTGTATGGGGTCAAGGATCCGAGCCCGGATCTTCCATGGTTGGCGGCGTTATATGGACCGGTTTGTACGGCGGAGTATGACCCAGTATGGATGGGCGCGCGAAAGGGGACCAACAACACAGCGGAGTTATCTGCCATCGGGGAGGCGTGTAAGTGGCTTTTAGAGTTGCACGAGCGACTTCCTGCGGAGGTCCCCAGGAGGGCCATGGTACTGTATGACTCCGAGTACGCCTACGGGATAGCGACAAGGTTGACCCAAGACAGGGAAAATGGTTTGTTGGGGGATATGGTCGCCATGTTAGTAAGTCGTGTTCGCAGAGCATTTGATCTATCCTTTCAGCATGTATACGGACATACGGGAGTGCATGGAAATGAAATCGCAGACAGGTTGGCTGATAGGGGGGCGTCGGGAAGGGTATCACCGCATGCAGTCTCTTGGAATACGAGACCTGAGGGACCCATGGGAGCAGAACCGGCACCGCCCCCCCCACCAAACCGCCGTCCCGCTCGGGCCGGGGCAGTGCGACGCAGACCGGCAGCTGCAGAGGGACCACGTCTGGGGCGACACCTATTGGTCACCTGCCCAACCTGCCAGGTCCAGTTCAGGAATTGCGATCTACCCCAACATCAACCGGACTGCCGGGGACCAGGGGACGCCAATCGTACGTGTAAATACTGTGGGGTTGTCCTGGGGTCCGTTGGAGCTAGAAAGAATCATGAACGGTACACGCACGCATCCGAAGCACTAAGGGATGGGCATATCGGGAAGCTTTCAAAAAAGCGTTCGGGCGCGTAGTACTACTGACGCAGGACAGGTTTGTTGAGCAAGGTGCGCGGGGAACGGGGGGCACTATGGGGGGGGTAACTTGGTTACGCCTGTCCCTGGTCTTCAGAGTTGGATCACTTGCCGCTGTCATTTCAGCTCGAACTTCTAGTTCTTCGTCGCTGCCCATGTGGTGGAACAGGTCACTCGTAGTGCTTGTCCTAACGGTGGGATGGCTCAAAACGCGGAACGCAAACGCAAGATGGGGGAACTTGAGGCTAAGGTCGACGAACTCGTCGGGACAGTTGAGGAGCATGGACAGCGTTTGGAGCGGTGTGAACTCCGCCTTGAGGACATACAATCCTACCGCTTCCTGCGGGTGGAGCATTCGACGTCACTGGACAAGCTATGGCAGGATGTGGAATCCGGGGAAGTGCTTAAGCCTGCTATCCGCGGTACTGCTGCACAGGTGCTTTACAAGGAGCTTTGTGAAGTGGTGGGTGCTATGCAGGACGAGGACGGGCTCAAGGCAAAGGCGGCGGAACTGTCCGGGGATAAGCGACCTCTGCCGGAAGCAGCCTCGAGACGCGAGGCTGCTGAAGGATGCATTTTGGAGAACCTTGTGGAGTGGGTCTCGAGGGACTCCAAGGGGGTTAACAACATACGGTTGTTGCCGGGGGAACCCTCTCGTTTGGTATCTGAGCGGATCAAGCGGACGCTCAATTGGGCTCTGTACGTGTCGGCTAAGATGCCAAATGCCTCGAGTACCCTTCAGATCTACATGGACAGAGGACCTCGTACACGAGCCAAAGGAAAAGGAGATGGCAAAGGCAAGGGGAAGGGAGGAAAGCAGGGAGGAAAAAGCAAAGGAAAGGGCAAGCAGGGGGGACGCAAGTGATCCGGATGATCACGAGGCCAGGCGGTAACGAACACGGATAATCTTGGAGCAAGGGTAGCAGACTGTATTCTATGTTTTTTCCTTTTGGATTCGGACAGTATGGGATGATAACCACGTATTCTTTTTGGTACACTAGTCAAGTCGTCGGGGCGAGGCCCTCCTATAGGGAGGCCTCTGGGACGGGCTGGTCCTATCGGGACCTCCCAAGGAGACGACTGGTAGGGGGAGTTTTTTGGATTTTCTGATGACAGTATAGTCTGGTGGTTCTTTCTGCAGAATTCTAGTAAGGGAGGGATGATGACGCTTTGTTATGTAAGGGAGTGGTGGCGGGGAGTATTGTATGTAAGGGGGGGTATTGTAGGAGTCCTGCCATGCGGTAACAGACCTCCAGACCACACCAAATGCGCAATACTCTAGACGTCTAGCCGCGGTTTTTTACACGAGTAGAGCCCTGTCTCAGTGATGTTGCTTGTACGGTGTAGGTGTCATACACCCCCGTCCCGAACCGACGCGCCCTGGTCATGCAGGTTGGAACACAGGATGGTCACAGCGGCGAGGCTACCTCCGTCGCTCACTTCTTCTTCAAGAGCTGGATGGATCCTTGCAGATGGGTGGGAATTTTCCCTTGCCGATCAAAAAACCTCTAGAATACTATGTCACAGCCTTCGGTGAGGTCCGCCTGCAATTCCGCGTGAGAGGCGGGCAAGGATTCAAACAGTGCAAGTGTGAATGGAAATACGTCGGTCATGGAATGAATCGGGACTCAATGATTGCGAAGATCCCACAGCCGTGGGTCATCGACATTCTGAAGCTTCTGCGCGACCTCAGGATTCCTCGGTCTGAAAGGCAGAGTGCCGAAGTCCTCAAAGCCTCGGAAGTCGCAGCAGATGCCCTGAAACTGGTGGATTCTATTCCTGAAGATGCTCTGGACTTCGATCATCCGACAGATCAGGTGCACCTCTGTGTCAAGCTGCACAGGAAACTCGCAAAGGATGAAAAAGAGTGTGGAAACCAATATGACTGGCATTTTCTGAAATCTCGAACGTTCACAACCCACTGGCAATCGTTTCCTGTCCCGCTCGCTTTCGACTTGAAAACCTTGGTCACCCATGCCTCGGGCGTAGTGGCACCGCGGATGAGAAAATCGGTGCTCGTCACAGAAGCCAAAGGCGAAGGGACGACTGTGGGAGCCTTCCTCAACCAGAGGTTTTCCGACCCAATCAAGTTCCCAGAGAAAGAGACCATGCTGATCCTCTTCAAGCTGTTCAAGTTTGTCTTGAAGCTACAAATGCATACCCTTAGGCAGGAAGGGAGTCTTCTGGGGGACCTCCATGAGAATAACATTACTGTCATGGGAGGCAGAGTGCCGGACCACAAAGGCAGAGTGCCAGTGGGGGCGGAGAATTTGACGTTTGCCTTGGTGGACTGCTCCGGTTGCCTACCAGTTATGGCTGTTCCCGCAAAAAGGATGAAGGGTCACCTCAACTGCTTTCTGAGCTTGTGGGCCATTCCCTCAAACCACAGCGCCACCGTCTCCGAGTACGCGTCAGAGGTCTGGAAGAAGATGCTTGCCGCTGGCGAAAAATTCAAAACGGACTATGGACCGAATAAGTGGAGAACTGGTGAAATGGTGTCCGATCTGTACAAGTTGTGCAAGAATCTGGAAGCAAAGTTCCAGCAGGGTCTGGACTTGATGCAACAATGCCAGCAAATGAGGGTCGAGGCAACAAGGGCAGTAATGAGCAGAATTCAGCCGCAGGCACTTGCGCCGCCGAATCCTCCGCCACCTCAGTGTTGGGATTCGACACCTCCCTGGGATCCCCCTGGATCTGCGACTGCAAAAGCCAAAGGGATGAAAGGAGGAGTGCCAGTAGAAGGCAGAGTGCCAGGCAAAGGCGAAGCAATACATCATCCTGAAGGGACTCCTCCCAGGGGGGCCCGCCCGCCTTTGCATCAACCGCCTCAGCAAAAGGCGAGGCCTCCTGCTCCGTGGCAGGTGCCAGCAAGACCGCTGCGAAATGCTGGGCCTCTGCCTGATCACCCTTGGCAGCAGGAGTGGGAACCACTACCAAGGTGCAACCAGATCATCCTCCTCCTGGCAGGGGGCCGGTGCAACCAGCTCATCCTCCTCCTGGCCACCAGCAGCAGCAACATCGCTGGGGCAGAACGGCCAGAATGCCCGTCATCCAGGACGAATACGATGCCTGGCATGACGATGAGCCGAATCCCGAGCCGAATTCCCGGCCAAGAGTGCCAGAGCCGATGGGTCCCCCGCCGGCAAAGCAAGGCAGAGTGCCAGAGCCGATGGGTCCCCCGCCGGCAAAGCAAGGCAGAGTGCCAGATCCCGAGCCGAATCCCCCGCCAAGAGTGCCAGAGCCGATGGGTCCCCCGCCGGCAAAGCAAGGCAGAGTGCCAGATCCCGAGCCGAATCCCGTGCTAAAAGTGCCAGAGCCGATGGGTCCCCCGCCGGCAGAGCAAGGCAGAGTGCCAGAGCCGATGGGTCCCCCGCCGGCAAAGCAGCCTCCTGCCAAAAGGAAATTCGGCGACGGACAGCCTGTGCCTGTTGGTTCCAAGCCACAGTTTATGTCGGCAAGTGCTCCTGCTGAAATGACGGAAAAGCAAAGGATGGACGAGCAGGATTTCGCCAAGGAACTTGCCGAGTATGCTGACGATACGGCAAGAGGCTCCAATTTCGTTCCGCAGGGCCGACGCGCTGAGCCGGCCTGGGTGGCAAAGGCCCAGGGCTTGAAAAGCAAGGGCGACGCCGTCCCGATCGGGAAAGCAGCTTTCTTCGCCCAAAAGGGCAAGCCTGCCGGAAAGGGCCACAAAGGCAGAGTGCCAGTGGAGGACAATATCCCTACTCACCTTGTTGGAAAGGGCCGTCCAGCCCTAGTGCCACTTGTTGGAAAGGGCCGTCCCAATATCCCTACTCACCTTGTTGGAAAGGGCCGTCCAGGCGAAGCTCATCCTGCTTTTTTGCGGCATATGAAGACGGAGAAGGGAGGAATATGGTTGGACCCCAAGGAGGAGGTGGAAGCCGAGGAGGAGGACACTTTGGTTGATGTTGTGGTGGAAGAGGAGGAGCCTGTGCAAGATCCGTCGGACGATGAAATGGAATTTGTCGAGGTTATGGTGCAGGATGAGCAACCGCCGCTTGAGATGGAGGCGGAGCCCGAGGAGGATGAGCATGCGTTCGCCACGGGTGCCTCGATTCACCCGGATCGCTTGGACGAGGATGAGGGTGACAGCCAAGCAACAATGGTACTAGGGGACCATCTCCGAGAGGAGCAAGATGAGCCGATGCCTTCTGTACCGGAGACCCGGGTGACTGAGAGCGAGCACGATGCCGTCGTCGCCAAGGTCATGAACGAGCTGGAGGCTATGAATGTGGACCCGAGCCCGAAGGCTGCCGCAAACCCCAAGAGTGCGACTGCGCCAGTGCCTGGAGAGGTGAAGCCTTTCTTGGAAGCGGAGGAGGACCTCGGAATTACGGACCCCCAAGGCAGAGTGCCAAGGGGTCAAAACAAGATCAAGGTTCCAGCCGAGCTTTTGCAGCCAGAGACTGAGGAGGAGAAAACTCTCAGAGCGTTGCGGGGAATGCTGCCATGCAGTCACAGGGAGGTGACGACTTCGAAGGTGGGCCGCCTCGCCAATCGGGCACGTATGTCGAGACCGGTGCCACAAGATCAGCCGCTGTCCATGAGATCACAGTCCGAGAATGCGAGAAGAATTCCTTGCCAATGGAGAAGAAGGAAATGGTGTGGAATGA
Source organism: Symbiodinium sp. CCMP2592 (assembly GCA_905221615.1). Taxonomy (NCBI): domain Eukaryota; class Dinophyceae; order Suessiales; family Symbiodiniaceae; genus Symbiodinium; species Symbiodinium sp. CCMP2592. The sequence goes on along the minus strand of CAJNDT010005869.1, from coordinate 1,615,151 downwards.
CTTTCGGTCGAAGGGCTCGAAAACTGTGGTTGTCTGGGAGCTGTTGTGTGACAAGGGCATGAAGGAGATTCCAGACAGCTCTGAGCCTGGGGACTGGCACCTGTGGCTTCAGAGGGAAACTGGGGTGGCGGTCATTGAGCAGATTCTCCAGTGCATGTTCAATGTCACTCCGCCAGTTCATGGCCGTGATCGAGTCAAGGGAAAAGAGCTGACATACTGGCACTGGTGGGAGGCCTCCAAGAGACTCCTTGAGGTTTATACGACGGAAGATGTCATCTCAAAGGAAAAATTCAGGCCCAAAGACCTGCAGAGCTGGATTGTGCCTTTGTCGTGCAAGATTTGGGATGCTTACAATTACACCATGCTTGTGTATTGTCAGAAGAAGCTGGAACAGAAGGCAAGGGGGGAAAACCTAGACGCGGTGAGCCAGATGGGTGATGATGTCCCGCCATCGGAAGATGAAGAAGAGGATAACTATGTGGATGTTTACCAGACCACTGGGGACTTCGTTCCTGATTGGGGAGTAACTGCAGATGGCTTTCAGGATTGATTAGTGTCAATGATTGAGCTGAGCGAGTAGGTTTATTAATTGTGTTGCCAAAACAAAGCCATCTAGTGGACCTCCTCTTCTTCATCCCATTCGTCCTTGGGCACTGGGGACTTTCACAAGGCAGAGTGCCAGAGAGTTCTCGGTGTGACTAAGGCAGAGTGCCACCAAACAGTGTGGCCTGTTCAGATTCATTTTTGTGTCGCTGTCACTAGGCAGAGTGCCGGAAAGGCAGAGTGCCAATGTGAAATCGCATTTCTTGGGGCGTTTGAATGTTGTCACTTTTGCAGTCCGTCTGATCTGGCACATTTCAGCTTGCCGTTTTGGAAAACAAAGACGATGCCTATGCATACAGTCATGTCGGCAGTAACTCGATGGATTAATTACTGTGCCTGTGAATTGATTGGTTCAACCTTGGTTTCCTGTGACAGCCCCATAAAACCTTTCAGGTGCTGGCGTCCAAGGTGGTTGGCTACTATGGCAAGGCTGGAATGCATGATGCAAGTGATTGTGAGTTGTGGAAGCTGAAACGCTTGCTATCTGGCCGTTGATGGGACCATGCCACGTAGTGTGTACGGACTCTAGTGACTAGTGAGTGGATGCGCAAGAATTTCTTGACCTGGCCGCAATCAACATATGTGTGTTCAAGATCGAGTCCCTTAGTGCTGCAGTGGTGCTTCCAGGCAGAGTGCCAGAGACAGTCGCCGAGAGCAATGGGAAAGTCGAGGAAGAGCGCTCGTGTGAGTGATCAGATGATGTTCCCAATGCCGGGGGCAATGAACCCAGCAATGGGAATGAACAACCCACTGGCCATGATGAACCCTTTCATGTTGCAACAGCAGCAACAGATGCAGCAGCAGCAACAGATGCAGCAAATGCAGCAGATGCAGCAAATGCAGCAACAGCAGCAGATGGCTGCTGTGGGTGAATCAAGGCAGAGTGCCAACGACTCCTCCTCGTCGGAATCAGAAGACCAAGAAGTGAGGAGGATTCGTAAGGAAACCAAGAAGAACAGAGCAAGGCAAGCAGCAACGATCGGGATTGATCGGCTGGCAACGTCCACTACCGATGCAGATGCAATCCCGAGAAGCGCCACGACATTGCGTTCGATCCCTCTGGCTGCTTGTCAATCAACAGAGTATCCCTAAGGTCAGCAATGATCCCTGAACCCTCCCCCCACAAAGCCTAGATAAGCCTTACTGACTGAGGTGAAGGTGAAAGCTCTGCTCGAGCGAGTTCATAGTGCATGGGATGCCGCGGTCACGGCTGACCTGCCACAACAAACAGCGCTGCAACTGCTCTTCATATTGACCAATCTGAAGCCGACCACAAAGGTCAGTGAACTCAGGGTCGATATGAAATACAGCTTGCTTGGTCAGCGATGTGCGAATGCCCATAGGCGTCAATCCGTCTGCGATAGCAGCAGTTGGAACCGCATAGCCAAACCGGTTCTGGGACTGGGGGTGAATATGTCTGAGCATTCTGTTGACAGGGTTGCCTTGGAGTGTGGATGGCAGTCCACATGGATGACCGAGGATGTCACGACCTATGCCAGGCGTAGAGCGAGAGCAAGGCAGTCCACTGAGACGCAGGGACGTCTCAGTTTCAATCCGAGTCCTGCTCCAGCTGCCCCGCCAACGGTTCCGCCGTCGGAAGGCAGAGTGCCAGACGTGGTCCGTTCTGGTCCTTTGCCAACGACTGCTCCTAGTTCCAATCCAAGCCAGGCTGTGGGTCGCAGCCCGGCTGGGGAACAAGGCAGAGTGCCGATTCAACAGCCGCCTGCCTCCCCTCATGCCGTTCCGGGTTCCAATGCAAGCCAGGCAACCGAAGGCAGCCAGGCTGCAGGAAGTGAACAAGACAGAGTGCCGAGGGTTGTGGAAGGCAGAGTGCCAGTTGATGGGAATGCTCCTGCCATGGATGACGATGGTCTAGCGCCGGCAGAGGCAGAGATCAGGCCCGATCAGGAGATCGTCATGCCTCCTGCAGAAGTGACCACTGCACCTCAAACAGTTGAGTTGCCAGAGGCCAGACACCTCCACGAACAGTGACTCGACAGCCGGTGCTGACGTGAATGCCGTTGTGCCCTTTGCGACACCCAAGTCGAAAGCCAAAGCAAAAGCCAAGGGCAAGTCGAAAGCCAAGGCCAAGTCCAAGGCCAGGGCGACGGCACCAAACACAGAGTCGCAGGACGAGGTCGCAGTCGAGGTCGATGATGAGGTCATGGCCGAGGCCGGGGCCGAGGTCGAGGCCGGGGCCGAGGTCGAGGCCGAGGTCGAGCGCGAGGCCGACGACAGTGCCTTCTTTGAGGAGGAGGAGGAGGATGCTCCGAATGAGTCGAGCAGACCTGCGAACCGGTGGAACCAGGACCTCTGTGTCATTTGCCATTCGGAGATGCACCCGGGCCAGGCAGGCTGGTTTCGTTTGCCTTTGGTTAATGAACCATTGATAGTGGTGCCTGTCCTGTTTGTACATTCCACTAATCCTCAGAACAGTACCTCTCACATGACGTGTCTTTTTCTGTTGCTTCCCTGGAATGCAGGCATTGGAAGCGCTATCGTGTGGCCACCTCTTTCACAGCGAATGTATCAATCGATACTGTGAGTCGACCGGGCGGAACAAGGCCACCGCTTGCCCTCTCAAGTGTGCGAGCTCAGCCTCTATGGCAAGGTTCTTTTTGGGTCCGAGGGGGTCCACGGGAAGCAATGCCCCTGTTCCTGTCGAAGATGATGCTAATGATGTGGACGCAATCGTTCAGGAAATACAAGCTCAACTCGTTGACGACCGCACTCGTGAAGAGGAAGCTCCTGAGGTCAACGACCCCGTGGTGGACTGATTGCGTCGACAAGGTGGCTCGGTAACAAGGCAGAGTGCCACAATAACTGGCTCATGTGTATGTGTTGTCGGTGATGTGGCCTCGAGTCTTATTAATTTTGGAGGTGTGGCAATGCCATTGTCACAGACATGTTTCTGAAGGCGGAGTGCCATGGGTTGTAACATGTGTTCCATGATCATTATGTATTGACATGATTGTGTTGCCTTGTGTTGCATTATGCCATCAGGAATGTATGTCTCTTTGTAATCCCAGGCGGTCTGTCGATTTCACAAGGATACTGCAGATGCCTGTGGACAAATCCGCGCCAAAGGCAGGATCCAACCTGTCCTAGAACACCAGTTGGGAGGGACCCAACAAAGGACCACGGAAGTCTGCAATGGGGTGCATCCGTGTTTAAAAAAACATATGGCCTTTGAAGGGACACCATCCCCATACCGCCCCACAGGCCCTGCAAAATCTTAGAAGACATTTGTGACACTTGTGGCATGCCCCGGAAAAATCTTATTGAATCTTATTGAATCTTATTGAATCTTATTGAATCTTCTTGGTCCATCATTTTTAAAAGGGACACGACTCCAGATCGCCCCAAAAAATCTTATTGAATCTTATTGAATCTTAGAAGACATTTGTACAATCCTACCCCGAAAAAATCTTATTGAATCTTATTGAATCTTATTGAATCTTATTGAATCTTATTGTTTTACAAGGGACACAGCCTCCAGCTCGCCCAAAAAATCTTATTGAATCTTAGAAGACATTTGCAGGATTGTGGACTACCCGAAAAAATCTTATTGAATCTTAGTGTTCGGGCCATCACGTTTTGAAGGCACACCGACCCTGTACCAGACAATTGCACACATGTAGCATCCCCTCCCAAAAGTCTTGTTGGAGCTTATTGAATCTTGGGAGCTAGTTATACAATATCGAATCCCATTGAATCGGCACAGTCCAGCTAACCCAACCAAATCCCTACGAGTAGTAACACATCTTATGATTAAGCATAAACTAGGTGGCACTCTGCCTTGAAGTACCTTTAAACCATGGACCTCCTTAAAACCTAAAACCCTGAAGCTCTTTTAAACCCTAAACCGTTACTGTGTGTGGTAAGTTTACACATAGACCTAGGTATATGTATAACATACATACATACATATAGATATATGTATGGATTATATGCATACACTTATTATTGGGCATACTGCTTTCGAACATTAAACTACATCATCTATTAATAGCACTCTGTCTTCAAATATGTGTTAATCTAATGATCATGTGCATAAATGCTTGTGTCGTCCAGTGGAACCTATTGCATGTGGTATTGAAACGGACATGACAATCAACTTCTAGTACCTGTTCGTACTATCCAACACATATAGTTGCTTGCAGCTTGTTGGATCAAAGATATTTAAAGTTAAGCACCATGGCACCGAAACCGAAGGCCAAACCGGCAGCAGCGGGGAGGATCGGCCGGGTGAGGACTCCGAAGCGACGGCCTCGTAGAGTGCCGCCAACCGGTGTGAATGGCATTGGTGAAGAAGGCGGTGGGGCGGAAGGCAGAGTGCCAGGGCCACCCAGGGGTCCGCCGCCGCCAACACCTGTGAATCAGCCACCTTTCCCAAGACCTCCCGCCCCTGCGCGACATGAGTTTGAGATTGCCCAAGCTGTGGCAGAAGCGTTGGACATTATGGAGACCCCGATCATGATCAACTTCGAGCCGGATGTGGTTACTGTTAGGGAGGGCCGCATTGTTCTGGTCACCCTTGAGAACTTGACCCCTGAAGAGATGCAACGTCGGCAGTTGGGACGGCGAATTTGTGCCATGTGTTTCAATGCTCCAGACAACCCGCCGCCACCAATAGTGCCGCCAAGGCCGATGCCTGAAAATGGCTATCCTGCCCTAACAATAATGCCAACAGTGGAGCTACTGAAGGCAGAGTGCCAGAAGGCAGAGTGCCGGAAGGCAGAGTGCCAGATGAGTTCGAAAGTGGAGTTCGTGATCAAATTTTTTTTCGTTTGGAATCTCGCCCGGATGCCTGGTTGACTGGGCCAGCTCGTGCCGCAGGTGAGATTCACGCCTCAGACTCAGATGTGATTGAGGAAGGTGTTCTAGATGTTCGTCTTGGTGAGCTTGGAGGGCGGGGTCGTTTGGGTATTGATTATGGGCACATCTCAGAAGAAGACCCGGGCTGGAGTCAGCGCGGCTCAGCGGATGATGGAGCCCCCTCAGATGTGATGGAGGAAGGTGAGGAGTCCGACTCTGAGGCTTCTTCCACTAATGCTGTTTGTCAGATGGAAGACTGATTATTTTAGCTCACCAGCAAAGACTGCATAGAAGGCAGAGTGCCAGTGCAGAATCTGCCTGACAAGTGGCTGCCACCTCGGTGGTCTCGCAATCGTCGAGTGATATGGATGGACTGCTGTGTGCGGTACCAGAAAAACGAGAATCGAGTGAGGGTCTGCCAGTGCTGTATTTGATTGCTTGAGCATGAAGTCATGGTCTGCAACAACTATGCCACATGTGAATTTCAACGAGTGATTGCATCATGTCTGTCTCATCCTTGCGTTGTGATGGATCAATCGACTCACAAGTGTGTCAACTGCTGCATGCGCTGGTTCACAATTATGTTGTTAATTCGAACACTCTTGAGGTTAAGGTGTTACACTTTCCTGGGTAAGACAGAGTGCCATGGACAATGCAATGTCGAGTGCCATGTCTGCAGCAGCAGATGACCCGACTGAAACAAGAAGAAGACTGTTAGCAGACATTCGGCGGCAGTTTGATGCAAACATCGCAGTGGAGAAGAGATTCTTGGCCATTTCGAGAGGACAGGATGTTCTGCGCCTTTGCGAAGTTGACCCGTCGCTTCTGGAGTTCCATAATGAAGGTCCTTATGAAGTTCTGCCTGAGTGCAACTATGATGTGATTCGTGAAGCCAGTGGGTTTTCCTGGATGATATCAATCTGGCAACAAATGTTATCAGAAACTTTTCCCATCATGACTTCGTGGCCATGGAAGAAACAGATGAGATTCCTCATCAACTTTTGTCATTGGAAGCGGAACATAAGGCAGAGTGCCAGGTTCCACTTCCTGGAGATCTTTGCAGGGCAGGGAAACCTCAGTCGGGAGATGCTCCGTGCTGGCTGGCAGGGGCTAGCCTTGGACATCAGGTACGGCACAGATCATGATATTCTTTCTGTGAGAGGACTTCGCCTGGCTGTCAATGCTGTGTGTCAAACACACAAACACGGCCTGGTGTGGTTTGGAACTCCATGATCTTCCTTCGTCCAACTCTGTAAATACAGTACTGGAAGGTCCATTGCCAATGACTGGATGGGAGAACCTGAGCGATCGCTGGCATGCCAAGAAGGCAATCGTTTCATGTATGTGACGCTGCTGTTGACTTTGCTCGCGGCTTTGAATGACAACCGGTTTGTTATCGAGCAGCCTTGCTCCAGCATGCTGTTCGACATTCCACTCGTCGATCGTGTCATGGGAATGATCCAGGCTATGAAGGTCAAAACCTATGGTGGTGCCTTCGGCCAGCCCATCCTGAAACCGCTTCAACTGTGGAGCAACTGTCAGCACATCAATGGTATGTGGCGCAGCTATCCTTCCCATGTCAGAGGAAGTGCTGGTTGCGTTGATCGAGATGGTGAGAAGTTCACCGGTCGTCCTGAAGATCTTCAGGTGTCAGAGGAGTACACCCCGGAGTTCGGCAAGGCTGTGGCCTTTAATATGATGAGGGATGTCCCAACATGAATTGTAGCTGAAGGCAGAGTGCCAATAAGGCAGAGTGCCATAATTCTCTAGAGTTAAATGAGCTTGCTTCATCTTTCGACATTCTGTCTTGTTGGTATTCTGCTTTCCAATGTTGGGACTGGGTTGAGACCTGGACCCCGTCCGTTCCCTCCACGAGGTGCCGAGGAAAATCCTCGCCGCCTCGTGGAAGGATCTGAGTGATCCGAGCTGGTGCAGCTGTGCAATGAAAATGTAGAGAGCTTCAGTCACTCCGTGATTAGATGTGTTTGTCGGTATTGTCTCAGTTCGTATGCTGCTGTCGTGCAGGTGGCAATGACCTGGCTGGTGTCTCGACCTCCAGTTGCAGGCATCGGTGGCATGTGTTAATCATTCCATGTGGTTGTCAGTTCAGTGCCATCTGCGATAGTTTCCTGTCTCAAGTTCGAGTGACATGATGTGGCTGCTGACATGTCATCGTGAGTCTTTGGGTTGATTTCTTAAGAATTCAATGTGTTGTGAACTGGGGCTTGTTACACAAGTGAAGGTGTGTGTCAGTATTTAGTAAGATTCAAGTACAGTGTTGCTTTGGAGGATTTCGGTGATGCTTCTGAAACTGTGGGTCATGCTATTGCTCCGTGATGGGCAATTGCTTAACTTGGAAAATGATGCAAAACTGCCAGCGAGAGCAGCTTGGCTCTCACAGGGCGAACTGTTGTGGCGTCTGGACTTGTTTTTCGATGAGAGCAACAGGAACGGCTCAGAACGTCGACAGTACCACAAATGGTACAACTTCTTCAGTGATCTTCTCAGGAAGACCCCCTTGGCTGCGAACTGGGGGTCACATGTGCAAAGTCAAAAAGGCAGAGTGCCAAACCCTGATGCTGTGCAGGAGGATGTGGCATCTTCCACAGCCTTGGCCCGATTCATGTGGCAAGCATCCTTCGACACAAGGACAGACGCCCACAGGGAATGGTACAAGAGCAAACTGAAGGATGCTATGGTACGTGTGTGTGAAACTATCAGTGATGAGCCTCTGGTCATGCAGTTGGATGGAGGCAGAGTGTCATGGTTTCTTCAATCAGCTGGGTTGGTGTCAGGCTTTGCCGCTTGGATGATGAAGTCGCTGGCAGGCAACACGTCCCGATCTTTGCGTCAGCTTTTGGAATCTATGTTCAATGCAAGGACGCTGTCTTCATCTCTCCGAGATGAATCTGAAGGCAGAGTGCCACGAGATTGGGAGGAGGTTGAAACTAGCATCTACGACATCATCGCCTTTGCAACCATGGCAAAAAAAACACAGAGCGCTTCAACCGTCGGGGCAGGCTCATGGATTTGCCAAGACAGTCTTGAATGCCTTCATGCACATACATGAGTGTCTGTCCGAGACATTGTCAGCCGGCCTCCAGGTGTATGTCATTGGGCACTACTTGAGTGTACATGATGCTGGTGTGCCTGTGACGTCTCGCAGGGAACTTCTGGGCAAGCGTGTTCCATTGAAAAAGACTGTGGACATCAAAAGCATCTGGAAGTTGCTAGAGGGCGCTGCAAAAAGTGGGACCTCTTTGCGACAAGCCCTCATTCTCAAGAACCAGGACGAACGCAGCGACCTGCATGGTTCCTTGGTGATTTGATATGGAGTAGAATGTTGTTTTTTTAACCAGTTGTTTAAGATTAGTGAATTCTTTGTCACACATTCATTTGATGCCACGTACCCGCGCCACAGTCGAACTAAATTCGACTACCGCTCTTGCCATGGCCGACCCGACGTTCGGCTCTTGCGCCAAGATGTTGGCCAAGTCCAGCAGAAGGTACACAATGTCGGGGGCAGAAGTATCCGCTGCGAACTCTGGGATGGCACCACGACGACCACGACGTCCTGCTTCTTTGCGAGCAGAGGGCGACATAAGCATAGCGCGGGCAAATGCTTGCAGCTGCTAGTGGTCGTTGAGAGCCTTCGCCTGATATCCCCATGGAAGAGCGGGGTGACCCCATATCTCGGCCGAATGGGGGTGGCCTAAGTCTCCGGTCCGCATGACTGTCAGAGCACGTGCGTCTTTGCAAAGACGCCGGGGAGGCCGTTACAGAAAGGGATGCTTAAGTCAGGTTGTGCATTTAATATTTATGAAAGGCAGAGTGCCAGTAAAACTTCTAAGGGGTCAGGGTTTAGTGGTTTGCTGCGCTTGCTGTTGATCAGAAAATCCTTGTCGATTCGCTTGCCGGCATGTGGAGGCATGTGTGTGGCCGCTACCCAGGACTCGCTGTGTCTAGCACAGGGCTCTGAGGGAAGAACGTAGTGCAGGGCAACTTATAGTCGCACACCATTAGCCGGGGTCACTTCCCTGAGGGTTCGCTAGTGCAGGGCAGCTTGTAGTTCACACGGTTAGCCGGGTGTGGCGGGCCGCTGTTTGGGATTTTCGGGCTCTTGAGGCCAACGGGGATCTGCTGACCAGATCCCTATGACAGCAGGACACATGGGCTAACGTGCCTGCTGGGAGCCCCCCATTTATGTCTCTGCACGCTCTGGCTAGGCAGTAGTCAGTGCGAGATGATGACCCACTCGGTGGCAGCAGGGGAGGCTCTTGAACTGTTGATCGACCGAGTGCGCAACATGGAAGGGCGAATCGAGTGAGTAGTCATTAAGTGTCAGGTTGTGATCAAATTTATGAAAGGCAGAGTGCCAAAGGCAGAGTGCCAGTAAAACTTCTAAGGGTTTTTAGTAGGGTTTAGTGGTTTGCTGTGCTTGCTTTTGATCATAAACGTCCTTGTCGATTCGCTTGCCCGACCTAAACCTGAGCAGCGGGCTGGCCGAGGGGGCCCTAGAGACCTGCCAGGTTCAATCTTGTTGGCCGTGTTGGGGGCAGCGATCCATCCGGAGCTGAAAGCTTGGCCACTGACGCCTGCGTGGCCTCGTGGCGGCCACCCTTGGGGCCAACTCCCCTACAGCCCGAGGGGTATGACAGCAGGGCGATGCGCTAATGCGCCTGCTGGGGTGGCTTAAATGGGGGGCGGGTGTGTCCTTCCCCCCCCGGTGAGATCCTAAAAGGGAGGCCGCTTGAGTTGTGTTGTAAAGAGAAGGGTGAGATAGTGCCTTCTTCAGTTCTTGCCTGTGCTCACTTTTGCGCGCAAGTGGCCCTGGGATCAGGTCTATCGTTGATCGTTTGGCATGGCCTGTAACTGTAGTGGCAGCATAGCATCCTGCTGTAAGTTACCACTACCCCAGCCGCCAGCTGTGCCTTGAGCCTGCTACTCACGGTGGTGATGTTAGCCTGTGCCTGGTGTGTTTCTATCGGCGCGTTGCGGGCGATGTTTACGCCGAAGCAAACCAAGTCTCCGGGATCTGTTACATCGCAGGTGTGCCAATGGCCTGCTGAGCAACAGCTGCGACGGGATCCGGCACAGCGCTGGCATCTTAATTTCCCTGTGAGCATGGCGACCCACCTTGGCCGAGTGGGGTGGATTTCAGCAAATGGGGGAGGCCGCTAACCAATGATTAGGCTATATCTCTTTCTGCTGAGCACATGCTTTCTGTTCTCTTGGATCGACGACAGAGGCAGAGTGCCGAGGCAGAGTGCCAGTCGAACCTCTTCGGTGTTGCCTTACCTAAGGAGTAAACCCCTGCCCCACCAGGGTTGCTCCCCACACCATTGGCCATGTGTGAGGCGTTCGGTTTGCCTGTGTCACAGCCTTGAGGCCAACCTATCCCAGGGGCAGGGGGTAGATGACAGCCGGGCACATGGGCTAATGCGCCGGCTGGGGCTGTGCCCTGGTGACATCGAAGCAGTCATGCAAGTCACCGGAAGCAATACCGGACAAAGAAGGGAGGCCGTTCTTGGGACATGGCTGTGTTGTTGAGCTGGTGTGTTCCTCCGTCTCATTCATAGTAGAAGGTTGTTTTGTTAGCCAGTTGTTTAAGATTATAGTGAATTCTTTGTCACACCAACCTTACCAACAAGTCGCGGTGTGTCCAGTTTTGATTCACCAGCCGCGCTTGCATGCCGATGGCCGGGCATGGGGTCGCTCTGGCGGACCGCGGAAGAAGGAACCGATCGAGGACTTGGGGCCAACCACCAGAGCGGACACATGGTGATGACAGCCAGTCACACATATGCCAACGTGCTGGCTGGGTCCGAGCTCGGCACCCGAGTGTCCACCTCAGCAACATGGGAGGCCAAATATCGAGCAGAAGTACAGTAATTAGAGTGTCAGTCGAACCTCCTCAAGGTTGCCTTACCTAGCTGGATTTTCTGCGACCTCGGATCGTGTTGTCCGGGCCAGACTTACAGGTTCCGAACAAAGAAGGGAGGCCGTCCGTTCTTGGGACATGGTTGTCTTATTGAGCAGAGAACCTTGCTCGGCTTGCTGTTCGGTTGTGTTTGTCACGAGTGCCAACATGTTCAGAATGGGGTTTGGTGTATGTTGCTCTACCAAGCGGCAGCTGAATGCCCGCCAATTTTGGCAGCTACCGACACACTGTTGGCCGGGTGTGGAGCGAGGGCAAGGGCACTGGGGTCCCGCAGTCTAGGGGGGGGTTGGGGCCAACGGCCAGCGGGCATCTGGCTATGACATCTGGACACATGCGCTACCGTGCCAGGTGGCCCCTCCCGAAAATGACGTAGCCTCGGTGACCCAAGCTCTTCCATGGGAGGCCGAAGAATGGTGTTGCTTGCGCATAGTGTTGAAGTCCAAGTTGTACTTTTGTATCTCAACGATTGCAGCGAACGAATCGATCGCTCTTTGACTTGCCAGCTCAGGTGTGCCTGAGTCCAGCTGTGACGAGTTGCAGCTTCGAATCAATCGGTTGTACCAGGAGAGAGCTATCACTGCTATGCAGCACTGTCGACAAATCAACTTCATCGCCGATGGGTCTACTCACAGCACCAGCGATTGTCTTGTGACAGTGGCTTGGGCGAATGAGATTTCTGCTGCAGTGTTTGCACCCATGCAAGTGATGAAGACGGGACAAGTTTCTCCACAAGACCGGTTTGACGACGACCTGCTTCTTCACATATCAAAGCGAAAGAAGCTGGAAAGGATTGCTGCATTCAGGCAGCTTCAAGCGATCAGTCACCAAATCTGGATTTTGCACAGAGGGCGAATGGATTTGGGCTCTTTCAAGATCGCCCCCTCTCTTGGGCAGAGGACTGTGAAAAGATATGAAAGCAGGGTGGTTTTCCAAGTTGGAAAAGAAGACAATGACATTGACCGCTGTTTTCAGTGGTTGAGGGACAATCCGGATCCGGCTGAAGGCAGAGTGCCAGAAGGCAGAGTGCCAGAAGGCAGAGTGACACCAGCTTTTCCTCATGTCTCCTTTCTGAAGACAATGTCTGAGGATGGAGAGATCACAAATGTGCTCCCCGTCTTGCCAGAGTCAGAGAAGTGGTGGCTGAACATTCCACTGCTGGTCTTGGGCCTTGACCAGGGCAGCATCGGAATTGCTGGCATGGCCTATGCTATGCGTGAAAACATGATTCATGTGAAATGTGACAAGATTCACAGGGCCATTCGAGATTTCAAAAACAGCATGTCGAGATGCCTCAAAGGACTCTTCCTGAAAGCACAACTTCACTCCTCTTACATCTTTGCCCTGAATTATAAACACTTTGGAAGTGGTGGTTTCTACCAGCAGAAGAAGGAAATGCTGGCGAGTTTTGTTTCCTGCACATCACCGAGCAGAAGCTTGTTGTGGGACGCTTTTCGAGATAAGATTGCCTATGACTTAGACAGGCAGCTATCCGGTGACGAGCATGCGATTGAACATATGCTTGCAAATGTCGAATCCTTCATGAAGAAGGGCAGCTTGGTGAAATCCTCCAGATGGTTCAGCTGGAACCAGCTATGTTGTGAGCAACTTCATGAGTTTCATGTCCTCAAAATGCTGCTGGCTGATCATTTCGGTGAAGATCAATCTTTCAGCCCTTGCTAAAGGGAAAGACTCAGCCTGTATTCCAACTCGGCGAATACACAATCGGGCAAGGAGCTCTTCGAAGGCAGAGTGCCAGAGTCCGAAGGCAGAGTGCCGGACTCTGACAATGGTGAGAGGCAGGAAGATGCAATGGGTGATTTGCAAAAGCTGTCACAGGCTGGTCGTGCCACTGATCCACGGAAAGAACTCAGCTTGTTGAAAGCCAGCATGGGGGGCTTCAAGTTGGCATACTATCTCATGACAGAAGACCTTTTCGATCACTCCAAGATATTGTACAAAGTGACCGAACCGTTGTGGACATGGTATGGGAAACAAGTAAAAAAAAGTTAAATCGCCGCAGGATGGTCGAGGTTATGCCGAGTTGATGACAGTGAATGATGCCTGGAAAGCAGACAAACATTTGTTGCAGATTGTCTCCAACCTGCAGAAGACCGAGTTGTGGAAGGAGCATCTGGATACTGATTTACACGAGCCCGCAGAAAAAATCATGATGTTGAGCTTGCATTTGCTGATGAACAGGGTCTGGACTTGCAGTCTTTTTTCATTTCCACCAGATGCCTATGCGGGATTGCTGTCACCTGATGCAGAAATTCGGACGATCACGGCTTTGAAGGCAAAGGGCCATCACACATCACTCTTGAGGTTGGAGTCGACATTGGCACGGTCCACTCCAAGTGTTCATGCCCGGCAACTCTTCACAGACCTGCAAGTTGAAATCAGCCATCCTTCGAGACTTTTTCTGGACACATTGGAGGCACAGGGATATGAAGTGGCGCCTCCGGGGTCAGAAGACATTGTCGTGGATGATGTTGACACAGAGCAGGACGGGGAGATGGAGGATTCTGTGCCTGAAGAAGCAGATGACGGTGCCGGAGTTGGTGAAATTTTGTTAGACGGGCAAGAGGGCAGAGTGCCAGCTCAAAGGACTGTAACAATATCGGTACCAGCATGCCCTGCAACCCACCTGCTGAGTGTTCTGGTGCAGACGCTGCCAGACAACAAGATTGTGGAAGATGTGCACAACAAGATTCGTAATGATTCTTTGTTGAACAAAAACCGCAAGCAAACATACTCCACGATTCAAACTGTGATCGAGAATTCAAACGTCTTTGAAAGCCGTTCAATCAGGCATCCGGCAAAAGTCAAACGGGAATATTTTGAAAGGGAGTTTTGGAATGTGGACAGGAAGCGCCAAAAGTTGTGCTTCAGAGGATGTGTCCACAAGCTGCCGTCACAGTATACCGAGATTGTCGGCGACAAGACATGGAACCCCCTGTCAGAAGAGACACTCGAACGAGCATCAGCTGCGTGGTCATGGCTAATTCACTACAATGATGCAAGACTGGCATCTCAGCATGTTCCCTTGCGTGCTGGGAAGTTTAGCAGCCTTGCAGCCCCTTTGAAGATCTTGAACCATGTCTTGGATTTGACATGCTATCTCTCTCTTGGGGCAAAAAACTGGGCTGCTCTCATGTGGCCAGTGGTCCAGCATGAGGACCAGTCGACAGGAGAGATATATTTTGTTTTGAAGGCAGAGTGCCCGGATGGTTCCAGCGTCAAGGCCTGCTGGATTCATTTGTATGAGCCCCAGTATTGGGAAGTCATCGAAACAGAGGCAGTCTTCTGGAATGGCTTCATTTGCCTCCGTAGTTGTGCTACAAGCTCAGTGTCACTTCTATCCTATATGTTGCAGCATCCCAAGTGACATGTTTTCATTTAGGATTCTGTCAACTGTCGACCCATACAGTAAATAGTACAATAAACTTATATAAGTTTTGCTGTGCTTGTTTTTGCTGACTCGACTGAGGGAAATGTCACAAGCATGTCGGACTCTCGCAGACTGCCAGAATCTCGCCGAGCATGTGATCTCCCAGACTGGAAACGTAGACGAAAAAAAGCGAAAGGAGCTGCAACGAATGCGCCGTCCAAAGCTCATGAGCCTGATCGCTTCTCATCACCTTCCGGAAGATGAGGATTTCATGCGCAAAATTGAGGCTATGTATTCGACAGCCAAAGATTCAACAGAGGATGAGGATGAGGATGACATTATCATGGGGGACTTTGTTGATGAGCTGGTTCTTGACGACCTGCTTGCTGAGGACAAACAGGAATTTAAAATGGTCTCAGACGCAGTCAGAAAACGCAGAATCAAAAGGGTGCATCAAACCTGGCAGGCCATCAAGACGCAGCAAGCAAAGGCCAAGGCAAAGGGCAAGGCCAAAGCAAAGACCAAAGCAAAGGCCAAGCCACAGGCCAAACGGAAAGCCAAGAGAAAGATTTGTCGCCCACGTATGTTGCCCAGGAAGCAACCCGCGCCTCCTGATGAAAGTGGTCAAGAGGGAGCAGAAGGCAGAGTGCCAGCACCTCCTGCTGAGGTGCCGGTGGAGCCGGAGCCTGATAATCACGTGGAGGCCGCGGAAGGCAGAGTGCCAGCCCCTCCTGCTGAGATGCCGGAGGTGCCTGCTGCAATCCCTGTCCCAGAGCCTGATGATCACGTGGAGCCCGAGGAAGGCAGAGTGCCAGCCCCTCCTGCTGAGATGCCGGAGGTGCCTGCAGTGCCTATCCCAGCACTCGAGCCACGGGAGGTTGCAGTCCGTGGCCCCCAACATCAGCGGCGGCCGAACCGTGTTGACTACCAAGGGGTATGGACACCTGTTCAATGCCCGGAGTGTCCCAAGATCGCTGGTGAGATGAAGTACGACCCGAATCCTGGTGGCACTGACAAAGCAAAATGGTTTCTCCGAGTTCGTGTGACAGACGGCGGTCTCTTGGAAAGATTCGGAACATTTGTTATAGCTTCGATGTGGTTGCCTGATCTGCTGTGTGTTGTGTCACATTACATGAACCCATGTGTGTCTGGCATTGAAGGCGAGTGGAGCCACCTCGTACCCTATCACTGGGGACGTGTGGCTTCCAAGATGACAGAAGCGCAGGCCAGACAACACGTCATTGACCATAGGCCCTGTTGTGGCCCGACCAGGAGGCCTGGCAACAACTAGAGGATTCATCCTGCGCTGCAAAGAAAAGTTGTGTGTCTGTCTGTGTGCTTGCATTGATGGCAGCGGGTCCTGCTAGATTGGAATGCGTCCGAGAGACTGTGTGTTTCTGCTTGGGGAAGACGGATTGCGAAAGCATGTTCGCATTTTCACACATGTGGAATTTGTCACGTGCAAGCACATGGACAATCATTTCGAGTGCCACAACCCGGAAGCCGCACAAACTAGCACATGTGGTTTGAAGCCGTGCGTGCTTGTGACTGAACAGTAGCCGTCCAGAGCAATGCATTTCGCCCCGATCGAACGAGGAGAGTGTTTCTTCAGAGGCGAGCTCTCCCCAATCTTGATCAAAACCGCTTGCGAAAAATTGGCCAAAGCGCCTGACCAGTGGAAACCAGCTGAGAGATGGAATGAAGTTTATGACGACGTGCCTTGGGAAATCATGGTTCGCTACCTGCGTTACTGGCCACGTATTGGCTCCCGCATTACAGGAGGCCTCAGGCTTCTTCGACGGTACGAAGGCCCCTTCCCGAAGTGTTATCAGGTGGGTGAAGGAGAAGAACCGCTGGAGTTGCCGCGCGTTTCTCTCGTTTGTGATTTTGTTTATGTTTGGAACGACGAAGATGAACAACAACGGCAGTTTGTCCTTCAGATGAAACACCTCTCACTTGTTGCCATCCGTCTCGGTGGTCCGGGGGAACTTCCTGACCTTGATGCTGGAGCAATACCTTTGACCGACCAGCTTTGTGCAAAGTTGGGGTGGCAATAATTAATGGATCTTGAGGCGGGAAGGCAGAGTGCCAGCAGCTGGGAAGGCAGAGTGCCAGACGTTGTCGCGTCACCCAGCTGTACCCTGCTTCGCCTGCACGTGATTCGCTTGACAGTGTGGTCAACGCAGAAAAGCGCAACATCCAGCAGTTCGTAGCCACTTCACGCGATTTGTGCATCCCTAATACTATCAAACCCTAAAACTATGGCACTCTGCCTTCTAGCCCCAAACCCTAAATACTAAAGACCCTGAAACTCTAACCCTAACCCTTTCATTACCCTCAAACCCTAACACTATGGCACTCTGCCTCCTAACCCCAAACCCTAAATATACTAAAGACCCTGAAACTCTAACCCTAACCCTTTCATTACCCTCAAACCCCTAATACTATGGCACTCTGCCTTCTAACCCCAAACCCTAAATATACTAAAGACCCTGAAACTCTAACCCTAACCCTTTCATTACCCTCAAACCCCTAAAACTATGGCACTCTGCCTTCTAACCCCAAACCCTAAATATACTAAAGACCCTGAAACTCTAACCCTAACCCTTTCATTACCCTCAAACCCTAACACTATGGCACTCTGCCTGCTAACCCCAAACCCTAAATACTAAAGACCCTGAAACTCTAACCCTAACCCTTTCATTACCCTCAAACCCTAATACTATGGCACTCTGCCTTCTAACCCCAAACCCTAAATATACTAAAGACCCTGAAACTCTAACCCTAACCCTTTCATTACCCTCAAACCCCTAATACTATGGCACTCTGCCTTCTAACCCCAAACCCTAAATACTAAAGACCCTGAAACTCTAACCCTAACCCTTTCATTACCCTCAAACCCTAACACTATGGCACTCTGCCTTCTAACCCCAAACCCTAAATATAATAAAGACCCTGAAACTCTAACCCTAACCCTTTCATTACCCTCAAACCCCTAATACTATGGCACTCTGCCTTCTAACCCCAAACCCTAAATATAATAAAGACCCTGAAACTCTAACCCCCTAACCCTTTCATTACCCTCAAACCCCTAATACTATGGCACTCTGCCTTCTAACCCCAAACCCTAAATATAATAAAGACCCTGAAACTCTAACCCTAACCCTTTCATTACCCTCAAACCCCTAATACTATGGCACTCTGCCTTCTAACCCCAAACCCTAAAGACCCTGAAACTGTAAACCCTGTGCCAGGTCTTCTTCATCCTCGTCTTCTCGGAAAAAACATTAAAAAAATGTAGTTTTTTTTTGTGTGTGTTTTAAAGTTTTTAAAAATTTTTAAAAGTTGTTTAAAGTCTTTAAAAGTCTTTCAAATTATTTTTAAAGTTTGTAAAAGCTTTTAAAAGCGTTTAAAAGTCTTTGAAAGTCTTTTTAAAGCTTTTAAATGTATTTTAATGTTTTTAAAAGTCTTTTAAATATTTTAAAAGCCTTTTAAAGTTTTGAAAAGTCTTTTAAAGTTTGCAAAAGTCTTCTAAAAGTTTCTAAAAGTCTTTTAAAGTCTTCTAAAAGTTTTTAGAATGTTTTTTCTTGCATTTGAAAGTTTTTAAAAGTCTGTAAACGTCTTTAGAAGCCAACTCTGTCGAAAAAGCCCTGTGGATCTAAACCTTGTGGTTCTGGTTCGGTGCAAAGGGTCAATGATTCGTGGAATTCACGATGAAAAATCTTTCTTTGAGATGCCCTGCCGTCCGACCATGGCTTGCTTACATCTTTCAGAAGCGCTTTTCCTGTTTGGCGGTCGCTTTCGTCCAATCTCTTCTGGGCATGAGCACAAGAGGCTCTGGCAGACCTGGCAAGAATTGAATTCCAACAAGCACCCGCAATTTGAAAAAACCGCCTCAGCGAAAGCGAATGGCCCCGAAACCACAGGGGGCAGCTCTCCTCAGCCATGTCCGCGTTCTTGATGACGGCTTTGCGGTCAGCCATTGCGAGATCTAGTCGCAAGTCGAGGCAAATGCACGGACACTGCAGGTCGAGCTGCTGAGCCATGAAATGTGCGAGCCATCCTGCAACATACAGCAACCATTCTGCCGTTCTGACTTCGCGTGTATTAGCTGCGGATTTTCAGGATCAGTTGCTCTAACTGTTAACGAGACATTCCATGGGCATCTGAAGCACGTTCTTTTGCATCCCCTCATCTCACGTTGTCCTGCCTTGTCACCTGGCCGTGGGCATCGAAGATTTTCGGCAGGAGCTTCTCGCAGTACCTGGCCGCACCCCCCACGTGCGCAATCTTCGCAACATCCATTGAGCCTCGCACTTGTCCTGTCCACTGCATGAAGACAATGGCAAGACGGCTCGATGCAGATAATCTTGTGCCAACGCTCAATCCAAACCAGGGTCATTACACATGTGACGGAAATGGAGGCCGTTCTGGGCACCCACGATTTCGTACAAGGATTGCGACGGCTCACCGTATTGAGTTGACACATTGACATGTGGATCTAAGGCCGCGCTTTGTTGAATTGCCCGTGAGGAGAACGTTGTTTGTTGGCAATCATTTGCTGGTCAATCAAGCAAGCCTCTGTATGGGCATAGGTTGGTCCCCTCGGCAGATCGACCCTTGTACGAAGTGTCGCATGAGGTCAAAGCATGCAAATTGAAACAGGTCCTGGGCAGTAAGTTAGTAACAGCACCAGCAAAAGAAAACATGCACCAACTCGATGTGGCTGCTGCCTCTTTTGCGAGACCTTCTGGAAGTTGAACTGCGCTGGGGCCGCCTGCGGGCTTCTGAGACTAGCGATGCTCTGACCTGCGTTTTGTCGGGTCATGGCCGATAACTTGGACAAAGGACGACGTCAAGCTACAAGTTGCTTTCCAAGGCTTCGGCTTGGATCCATCGACCTGCGCACAGGTTCATCCAAGAGAACAAACAACCAGATTTCCACACTTAGTGCAGGAAAGCGGCCGATCAGCAAAGCAAAACGTGCAAAGCGCACCATACTCTAAGATGGTATGCTCGAACCCTGCTGTCAAACCGACAAGCTCCGGAACCTCAAAGATTCCGGCCCAAGGTGCATCCAGAAGAAAAGTCCCTACCCTACTGTCCACTTCAGACAAAAACCACCTGCTCGAAGCCCCACGCCTTGCAGCGATGCCGTCGCAGGCTTCGTCGATGATCTGTATGATACTGCTTGCTGACGGTTGGTTTATGTTGGTTTGTATCTTGTGTCTTGTCTGTGTCGTGGTGGCGCAACACCGGTTCGGCGAAAGAGCTCGCGCTCCTGCTACTGTCTAGAGTCTAGAAGTTATAGGGTGACATCAGACTTCTGTCGGTGAATGTTCTGGTGCTGGTTGCTTGTGTATTGCAGCTGCACCCGTTTTGGAACCCGTGCCCGTTTGCGAAGTGCTAGCCTGAGCATGCAAGCTTGCCGAGGATCAGGTGTGCAAGTGGCCTTGCAGAACTGCACGTGCATTGATCATGCCTTTCACCACTCACTCATGACATGGCCTGTGGCAAAAATGAACCCATCTTGCTGCGCAAAAGCTGCCGCTTGGGACCCTGTGTGCTGCAGACTACTGGAATCTTTTGGCTCGGCTTCTTCGTCGAACGAGCACACGCTCTGGGTCGCAGAATTGCTGTGTGGCAAGTGACTGCAGGACAAATCAAACAAACAGCTGTGAGTCCAGACCGCGCGTGGGAGTTGCTCTCTGCAGTCACGCACTTCGAGGTTCTTCGAACTGAAACACCACTGAGTAGCCCAAACCTTTGTGAACTCTGGTGCAGTAAAATCTGAGCTGCTTCGCAGGCTTTGCCTCGCAAAGCAGCTTGCAGGTCAAGAGGAGGCATGCAAAAAACTGCAAAAATGTTTTGGTCTTCTTCGTGAGGGTGTTGACCGCCTCTTGGACTGCCGATGTCCATGAACTGCTTGTTGCCGCTTTGCCGGAAGAGCCGCACGGATGAACAAAGCCGTTGGGGCTGCAACGAAATTATGTTTCACCTGTCGTCTGAATTCATCGCCGAGCTTCGCGGCCGTTATCCGGACTTTACCATCTTTTACCATCACTTGGTCACGTGGCCCAAGTTGTGGCTGTGAAACAAGCTTGACACTTGAAGCAATGGATGCCAGAAGTGTGATCATGTACAGTAGGCACAAGGCACTCTGCGCACCCCGGCAATTGTGCCAACCACTCACACCCATGTCTTCCACCTTGTCGACAGCATATGATCCGAGGTCACAGGGCCTTGAAGCCCGCCATAGCAATCCACGAAGAAAGCGTAGATTTTCTCAGATCCAGCTGTCCATCACCGACTCATGTCTGGTGTCTTGGTACGATGGCAAGTGGGAGCCGGGGGAAGTGACCATGGTAATCTTCGCAAGCCTGTCAGGGGTCACAAAGCCGAGTTTCAAGCCTGGCATCACTGCGAGTCCAAGGGGCGAAGAGCTCTGCAGGGCAGAATTGTCCAAGGAGTCGAAGATGGAATGAAACCTGCCGGGGGTCTGTCACGATCGTATGTTGGATGTCCACGAACATGTTATATAAAAAGCTCAGATGGTCTCCTGCTGACTCCTGGTTGAATCCTACAGCTACTGTAGGCTGCGAAACGGGGTGTTGCAATTGACTGGCCAAAATTTCTTGAGGCTACTCAAACCACGACAACTCCCCCCATCAATCCATAATCGACATGCCGTTAAAGCAGCGTGCGAGTGCCTGGAATAGACATACTGTTTGCGTACGCCGTAGCTTCAAGCTGGGGACTGACCACCTCTCGCCCCGCTTTCTTCCTCCAGACCCTACCCCCACCTCTCAAAAACCACCCTCGATCCCTGTAAACGTCTCCACCACCACCACAACACCCCTTCCCCTGACCCCTTTACTACGGAACAGTTGGGGGGTGGTGTTGGCTCCTCCGCTCTGCGGTTCGGTCGCCCCTCTTGCCTCTCGGCTCTTGAAGCGAGCTCCTGGATGCGCTGCCAATCGAAGTTAAGGTCGGTGGCGATGCCTGCATGGCTTAGCAAACAGTGCCTGTGGCTGGTAAGCGAGTCTCTTTGCAGATCAGCTCTCAAACCAACTTGCACCTTGTTCGTGCTGGTTTTCAACCGCTCCGACAATCAGGATCCCGAGGACTTGCCTGGGCGTTTTACATCTCATCATAAAAACGCCATGAAGACAGTCGTATGTTCATGGCAACACGCCAGGTCTACGTCTTCGACATCACAGTCTGGCACATGAAGGCATGACAGGGCTGATAGGGGATGGAGATCTTACTTTGCGGCCACACTGCAGGTACACGCACAGACGAGCTCCAAAGCGTGTCGTGATTTTGCAAAACCTCGCAAGTCTGCTCCATGCACAGGCCAGCGACAGGTTAGCTGATATATGCTGGCAGGGATCAAGCACACAATGCTTCATGCGATTTGGGATAAACGAACTCGAATTGCCAAGGAACTCGTCGCTCTTTATAGTAATGTAATAGCTGGTGCCCGAGTTGGCTGATAGGCGGCCAGCGTGCTGCCACTCCGACCACAAACAAGTCAGGCAGAGAATCGCGTCCCTGAAACAGCAGGCCGCTTTCTCATGAAGGGTCTTGCCACGCTCGAATCGACGTTCAATTTGTGGGTTTGGGGTTCGCAGGGTCAGCAGGAGAGAGCTCCGAAGTCCTTTTCAGCTGTTCAAACCTGGGTTCGTGAATCCGGCATCCAACATGTCATGTGCCTCCAAAATGCCTTGCCCGGCCTTTCTATCTCGTCACACTCATGGTTGCCCAAGCTATAGTTCATGAAGCCATTCTCCACAATGTAGGCTTGCTCGCAGAAGGTCCCTGAGTTGTTGAATGCCAAACTGCATGACTTCCGGTCAAAAACGAGCTGCCGGCTCACAAGTCTCACAAGCGATCGGCCGAAGCCAGCGTTGATGCAACATGTGGTCAAAGCGCTGTTTTTTTCGGTGCTTTCCATCCTGCTCTCGCTTTGCATGATTACTTCAGGCTGTTGGCAGATCGTCATCAAGCAGTGGTCATCTCAGTCTAGAATCACACGAAGATGTGAGGAGTCATTGCCCGAGGAAAGAGGAGTCAGGGTGTGACCCTGCGCAGAAAGCTGGACTCAACCTAACCTCCAACACCAAGGCAACATCGCCGCACATGCCTCCAGAAGCTCCGCCCATCATTCAGGATGACCGAACACTGACTTGGCCCCTCAACATGCCCAACGGAGCATGCCTGGCATGAAAGCATCCTCACCAGGCATAAGCACATGTTCCTTAGCTTCTCAAGTCTCCTTGATCTTCGGGACCGTCGAAAGCGTCGCGCAGAAAAAACTACTTTTTGTGCTCAGCTGCGCCGACGGCTTGATGGCACAAGCTGTTGAAGAAGAAACTGTCCACGGTCCGACCTAAAGGCTGCAACGAAGCTGGATTGAGGTCCGTGATGCATGGAATGTCGTGAAATCCACCATAGCAGTCTCCTGTTCTCAGACGGCCCATTCGCTTGCTTGCTTGGTACACTCCTCTCTCCCCGTATCATTCTTCCTTTCTTTCTGTTTGGCTCAGGATCGTCTGCGTGACCCTCAGGCGAAGCCCATCCGTGACTGTCGTGCTCCTAAGAAGGTGCGGCAGGTTGGCGAGGACGCCACTGCGAATGCCGATCCCAATGCGAGTTCACCCCTGTTCTATGGAGTGGACGACCACTGGGTGTCATTGCACTCGGCTTCTTCCACGCCTCCAAGGGAGAACAAGCCCATGCCCACCCCATACATGACCACGCAGTGGGATGTCGGGCTGAAAGACACAACGGACGAATTCAGTCTCAGACACCGGCCCCTCCGCGGAAACCACTAGAATTGCACTCGGCTTTCTTTCTTTCCCCAGGCTTGAGGGCGAGCCCCCGCGGGAGCTGCCCGTTCTGTTGGTGGCACGCACGGTGTTACGTGCAGCAAGTGTCGGGCTCCCCACCGGCGGAGCATAGGGTTCACACAAACAAACAAGCCATATTAGTTCTTAGTTGTTGTTCTCTGTGGTCTGTCAGCATGTTGAGGAGTATGACAACATGGCATGTGACTTCATGCAGCTCTGCTCTGGCAGTCTCAAACAAAAGGCTTCTGAGCTTGTCTATGGCCCTCTCCAGGTAGTTTGGTGGCGGTGGTCTGAACTGCCCCGAGCTGGGGTTGCTCTCTGCATGAGAGCTGTGTGGTCTGGCTCTGGCGGTGGTGTTGTTTCCTCCGAGGGTGGTTGTAAGCGGTTGCCTAGAGGTCTGCTGTCCTGCAGCTGTGTGAGCAGTGGTTGTGGTTGCTGTGGTTGTTCCGGCGGAGGGGGTGCTGGATTGGCTTCGCGGCGAAGGTTGCATCCATCGAAGAGGGATCCAGGGATCCTGCGGTGCTCGCAGTTGCGGTGTGCGGTTGGCTGGTTGCTGCCCCGGAGACCGTCGGTTGAGCTGCAATGGGTTGAGTGCTGCTGGTTGCTGCTTCGGCCTCTGGTGAGTGCTGTGTGTGTGGAGTTGCATCTGCTGGTCGCTCCGCCTGCTGGTTGCTTGTGCTTTGCAGTGGGGCCTGACTGCCAGCTGGTGCCTGCTCCGCTAGCTGTGGCTGTTGCGCGTCTGCTGCTGTGTGTTGTGGGGCCTCGGTGCAGTCCGCATCCTCGTGGCGGTGAACGTCCAGCACCCAGTCATCTTGCCATGTGAAGGTGAGTGTGTCTCCCTCGCATAGCAGGGCTGCGTTGAACTCGTACTGCTTCGGAGGCCGTGCCGCCACCACGGTGTGCGGGTTCGGCATCGTGATGGAGAGCACGGTTCCGACAGAAGGTGAAGATCTGCCCTTATTCCCGGCGCAATGGTGCGAAGGGGACTCGGGTCCGCTCGTTCTTTTTTGCGCCGGCGGGGGTTCTTCTCCACTTCGACTAGCCACCATTCGGAGGGGTCATAGGCCCTAGGCGCTACGATGCGCCCTCTTGCCCATTTGTTGGTGGGGATGGTGGGTCGGTTGATGGACGGAGTGTTGGGACCACGTAGGGTCTGACTCGCCCGTGCTTGTGCTGCGGCCATGGTGGTTGGTGAGAGCGGTGGCTCTCTCCGGTCTGGCGCCGGGTCTGTGGAGCTGCTAGCTGGCGTGTTGGAGTTGTTCGGCAGTGTCTGCCGTGGTGGGTCGGTGGAACTGCCCGCGCCCGCGTGTGAATGTGGATCTGTGGAGCTGCTTGCTGCTTGTGGTGTGTTGGGAGGTTTGGCTTGCGCTGCTGCCTGGGTCCAGGGTGGTGGGTCGTCGCCTGCTGCAGGGACCGGAGGCGGTGGTTTGAGTCTGGACGGTGGCTGCTTGACCGGTGGTGGTGGTTTGTTGTGGGTGCCTTGTGTGACCGGGGTGGTCGGTTTGCCAGTAGCTGGTTTCGCTGGGGCCGCTCCGCTTGCTTGTGCCGCAGCTGACGGTGTCGTGCTGTGAGCGTGTTGTGCCTGGCTTGCTCCAGATGCAGGTGTAGTGGCTGTGGATGTAGCCGGGTTTGGGCGGATGGACAGGAGGTGCCGGTTGAGCAGTTCTGCCCAATCCGGGTGGGTGGCTCGCAGGGGTGGAGCCACATGGTGAGGGGTGTAGTGGGCTCCCATTCCAGTGCCCCCATATCCCCAGTCTTTGAAGCTGGATCTTCAGTGCTCTTTTGGTGGCTCTGTTGGTACGCCTTTTCTCCCCCGCTCCTTCTCTGGATCTGGGTTGTCTGCTCGGCTCTCTCTCTCTCTCTCTCTCTCTCTCTCTTTCGCCCTCCAAGCTCTCTGTCAGTCTTTCTGAAAGGGTGAGGGTTTAAGTTGCAGGCTTACAGGTCAGCACATTTCATTCTGTACTCTGTACAAGGTGCTTCAGCCTAAGCAATCGCTGCCGTCCTGCCAACGGTGCCAAGCTGCGAAAACCGAACTGTCGGCTCTTAGCTTGGTCTGCTGAGTTTAGTTGGTTTGCGTTTGACGACGATCTGGGATCCAGGCATTCGGTCCAGGATGGCCAGAAAGGTAAGCGCTGAACGGCTGCCATGTAGAGCTCCTCGCAGAAGCCACATGTTGAGTGTGACAAATAAGTCCAGTTATGTCAAATTCGACGATTCGGCAACTAAAACAAGCAGCTCCTCATGTAGTTGTTGCTTGAAACCTCAGCAGAAAGCAGGTAGTGAAGGCAGGAGGAGAAAACTAAAGCCTCGAACATGCGACACATTGCTGCAAAGCTGGAGGAACCAGGGGTAGGATGGGGTACCACATCTTGAAACCTCAAGCAGCAGGCAAGCCTTTCCATGCAAAACCCTCAGTCACGCGTAGTCATTTCTTTAGACAAACACTGCCTCGGAACTGCCGCGGGCCGACGACACTGGGGATCCCAGGGAGCACTAGTACCATCTAGACTAGATGATCTAGTACCCTTTATAGTACAGGCGAGTTTCGCTCTGGCAGGCCACTGATCCTGGGATGAGGGCTTCTGGATTCACAATAAGGCCCAACGCAAAACCAGGCAGACTCCTTTTCGAGCTGTTTCAGATGGCATGTGTGGCGCACATCCTGCCTATGTGCATTGCAGTAACGCAAGCGAGGTTCAAATTCACTTCAGCCTCCTTGAGTCGCACCTTGGCGTTCTTGGTGCTTTGCACATAAGTCATCAGCATATCAGAAGCGTCTGCAAAGCAGAACAGTCATGCAGCAGAGTCCAAGAGACAAGCTGCAAAGGCACATGACAGCACGGCATTCCCGGAACACATGATTCCTATGAAGCTGAGTGCCGTCTTGAAGGCAACCGGACTTGAGCTGGCCCAATTGTGCTTGAACAAACTGATGTCCAAGTTGCTTCAACTGTGCCTTCGCGGCGGAGGGTCTCCTGTAAATTGCACGAATTCGGGATTTCAACTTTGCCACAATCCGACGGAACCTCCCTGGGGTGCCTTATGACTGTCATGAGCAGAAGAATGCCGGCTGACATTGCTTGCTGCTGTCATTCATGACGAAATGTTGGCAAGCTATCAGCACACCCATCGCTGCACCTGCACACCTGCACGAACACGCAATGCCAATTCTGCTAAGTCCTACCTTACTGAGCTGGACCGACATCCAGCCAAAGACCGAGTGATTGCCCAACATGCTGTCGTCTGCTGGCTCGGGTCCTGGATGCTGCCGTACAGATCCAAGGAAAGATTTCTCTCGATGAAGAACTGCAGCAGCCTGGATTGCCTGTGCACTTAACATCTAAAGCTGTAGGTTGGGAGCTGGAAAAGCAACTCCTCGAAACTCAAAGCCTCTAAGCGGCAAGTTATGTTTGCCTTGCGTCTGTCGAACATTTCTGCGCTTGAGTTCGGAATTGCGGAAGAGACGTGAAAGACGTGGCGGGTCAACACAGTCGCCGGTACAAGCCGGCACTGCAGTGGCACCTTTATAGCCGGGTAAAGAAGGACAACACATGCTGAGTGCCCGGTGTTGCTTGTGAAGGAAAACCCGGATACGGGAGCATGGGAAAAACGTTTCGGAATTGTCGGTGTTGCTACTCGTTACCTACTAGTACTAGAACAAGGACTACTACTGACAAATATGACAAGTTGCTACGCCTGTGCGAATGCCCCAAATCCTGCATGACCGCGTGGGGCTGCGATTAAGGATTGCGGGGAAGTGGATAGAGCGACATGAAATTTGTGCGATGTTGTAGTATTGTAGGTCATGCAGGATCTTGCGCATGAGCAGTACCACTACTACAACTACTACTACGGCGACTACTACTGCCCCTGCTACTCGAATTGCTAGTACTACTAATCTCTTCTGCCAGTTGTCGTCGTGGTGGTAGTGGCAGTGGCAACGGTAGCGGTAGTGGTAGACCTAATGACAATAGTAGTCGTAGTAGCGGTAGTAGTAGTAGCAGCAGTAGTAGCATTGGTAGTAGTAGTAGTAGTAGTAGTAGTAGTAGTAGTAGTAGTAGTAGTAGTAGTAGTAGTAGTAGTAGTGGTAGTGGTAGTGGTAGTGGTAGTGGCAGTGGTAGTGGCGCTGCTACTGGTGGTAGTAGTAGTAGTAGCAGCAGTAGTACCAAGTACTACTAACAGCAACAACTACTACTACTACCACTACTACCACGCCTACTCCTACTCAGAATGCCGTCCTTCTATTTTTGACATTTCTTCCCACTTCTCTACTCACTCTAGTCGTCCAGGCCTTTCTGCATGTACATTGCGCCCATCCAGCTCTTGTTATATGTCGATTTGGGT
Source organism: Symbiodinium sp. CCMP2592 (assembly GCA_905221615.1). Lineage (NCBI taxonomy): Eukaryota > Dinophyceae > Suessiales > Symbiodiniaceae > Symbiodinium > Symbiodinium sp. CCMP2592. The sequence goes on along the minus strand of CAJNDT010005869.1, from coordinate 1,587,205 downwards.
ATGATGATGTTTGCTGAGTATCATATGAACAACAGGAAGTACTTGCAGCCATGAGTGCTGCTTGATCTTCTCGCCGCGGACAGCTCGCAAAGAATTCACCGTTGAACTGATGGATCCAATGAAGGATGAATAGACACCCATTGCGAGCAGGATCACCCAGATGGCAAAAAACCTGGCGAGCAAAGGAAGTCAGGAGATCATAAAGTCTTCTGATGTCTTCTCTGCGTGTCCGCAACTCACACTCTCACAAACCGCGATCCAGAATCGGGGGATCAAGGCTCAGGCCGAAGATAAGCCACGTTGTGCGTGTCGAGATCGAATCATGATGTATGAGCACGTGATGGACTCTGATGGTTTGCTCACCCCACAGACGTGAAACGAGCAGCTACACCCACCGGCCTTTCAACGCCGTTTTCAGGGGCGATATTGTTCGTCGAGGGTGTGAACTGCGTCAAAGCCTCAACTCAAAACATGCCGGAACACACAAGTATGTAATGCAAAGGTGAGAACAGAAAATTAGCACAGCTAAGCCAACAACCACATTATGTCTCACCTGTTGCGAACTGAGCTGAATCGACCTTGCTCCTCCACTATCATAAAACCTTCGGTATAGCTGGCTCCAGGCACCCAGTGGATCGAGCTCACGTAGGATGTCGCAAAATCTGCCTGGACATGACAGTGAAAATGCGATTGTTGAAAAGATCACTCGAGCAACGGCTGCTGCGTGTTTGTTCCGCAAAAACCCTTTCAACGAAGTGCCATCCCTCCAACCGAGCATGCATGTGCATGCTCAACTGCTCCACACCGCCCTGGGCATAGACTTGACCCCGCCGGATTGAGCAACCTGCTGGAGAAGTTGTTCCATTCAATCCTGACCCCGCTCCAAGTGCAAGCCGGCTGCATCTTCGATTCCGATACGATAAATCCAAGTTTTGTCGCTTTCAGTCCTGAGGGCTTCGCTTTGGCCTCTTGCGTGCCCTTCTCGGCACCTATTCAACGTTCTTGCATGACAGCAACAAACTTGGGACCTGGAGGTCTGGAATCAAATCATAAAAAGGAAGCTGTGGCAGCTCTCTACACTTCTCGATCGGGTATTCGGACTTATGGCTATTACCCGGATCGGCGGTTTGAAATCAAGAACTTCTTTGGCAGACTACGCCCCGACCTGGAAAGACCAGAGCATTGCGGCTGGTCTTTTCCAGTGTCTTTTTCTAGACCGTGCGATCTTTTTCGTTTTTTGTTGGACACCCGCGGTCCAGAAAAAGACTTTGATCTTTTATCGGCCCTCAAGCCCCAGCCTTAGATGTTCAGGCCTGGTGCGGAGGAGAGCGCAAGCCACCGGTCGTGTTCGCGGCATTAAGGGCTGTTGGGAAACTTGGAGCTTGATGCCTTCTTTAGGGGAACAGGCTGGTCCTCAGTGCGATTGCGAAGGTCCCTTAAAGTCTTAAAGGAAGTCTAAGACCAACTACAGCACCTTCATACAGACTCTACGGACTCGATGGGTACATGCCATTTACTACTGGGAAGTTCACAGCGTAATGGGACGCCTTCGTTCCGCTTAATCCGGGCGCACTCTGCCATCCTCGAGAAATCGGGGTCAAGTCTTTCCTTGAAGGGACTATAGTTGACTACAGCCCCGTAGGGTTGAAGATTTCTCGGTTGACGACCTTTCTTCGGAGGCCTCTTCTTCAGGATGCACGGATGGAGTGTCAAATCCCTCCGATCGTGATGCCTTCGAGTCTCGATGGACCAACTCTCACAACTATTCGGAGTGATACCAACCCTAAGGGTTAAGGGCCCATGTACTTGCAAGTAATCTACACACTGCAGGACCGATTTTTGTCTATGCTATAAAGGCATAGGAAATCGGGAAGATGGGAATCAGTCGGGAGGTTAGCAAGCATCGCCTAGCTCCACCGCATGGTTGCTGAGAGGGTCAGATGCCCCAAGTCTCCAGGTTGAGATGGCAAGCCATCAGCCCAAACTTAATCCATCCCGAACACCGAAATTCTTCCGGGGCCCCGCTACAGATGTTCCCAAACATCACTCTTAGATGCACCTCGGGAGTTCGTATGCACATGTATGGACCAAGGCTCCCAGTTCCAATGCCAAACCAGCAGCATCCGATGATGTGGTTAATTGCCAGCATCATCAGCAGCGCGCCAACAATCTTCATGACCTCACAGATGCGATGCAGTCAGTGGCATACTACGACTGGGGGTTTGATCGCCCTCTACGGGTGCGACTGCTTTTCTATGTGAGTGGTGAAAGTCTATCCAGCCCGAGACATTCAGCCAAGGAGCCATGAAAGCATAAGTTGATAAGAAACGACTTGCCACCAAGGAAAGCTCCCGCTGAAGCTTGGCCACTCGTACCAACCGGAACAGCCGAAGCAACCTGTGACGTCATGGGCAGGAAAGAGCATAGGGTGCCGTCACGCGTCGCACGCTGCTTTGGAACAACATGTTGTGCTCTGCCAGGAAACCGAAGGGATCGCAAAAAGCGGGCGGATCTGAAAGCACCGTTGCTGTGGCCGCTCGACCTGCAAGGGACGGGCCGCGATGCGGAGAGCTTGTCCTTTTTGCTGCGAACCACATCGAACCACTATGTGTGCTCGTGGCAGCCATGGAAAGTTTCCAGGGATGCAAGGAAGGTTAAGAAAGCTTGCTGTGCAACTGCAGATCTATTCACAATGGAAGGCCGTTTCAGGGACAAACCTGTGAACGAAGAGCCGTGATGCACGAAGTACGCAGCTGTCAGCAAGCTCATGAAACCTCCAATTTTAGAGAGTCGGTCCGAAGAGTGCTTAACATTGCTTAACTTTTTTGCCAAGAAACAACTGTTCCAGAAGGATGAGCGCGACGTCAAGAAGTACCTCTGTAAAAAAATCAGGTCTATTTCTGGTTCGAGTCTGATGAGGAACGCATCGGAAGCCCGTGGAGGTTGCAGGGGCAGAGGATGGCAGAGGATGGGCCCACTGGACAGTCAAGCTCCACACGACGAGGTCTGCATAACTTACCTAAATACTGGGCATGGTCCAATGGTGCATGGCAGCAATGCAAGGTGCCGCTGCCGCCAAGCAGCTATCAACATGTCTATGGCCAGCCAGGAGCGCACGTAGATACTCCTGGGGTCTGCATGTTGAGGTACTGCCATGCGACTGGCTTTGTAAGTACTCAGCCCCACTAATACCGTCTTGACGTTTGCGCATAGGGTGTTTCCGGGCGCAAAGCGGGAGAGCACACACTTAAGCCGCATGACTCAAGCCCCAGTGAGTAGAGCATCCCTTGTACGACTGCAAACGAGGAGGCTTCTGACCCAACGTCAACGCTTTGGCTCGAGGATGTTCTTCGGTCTCTGCGTAGCCAAGGCTCCACAGCTTTGACGGTCGCATCTCGAGGGATCCCCGCAGCTGCACCCCGAAGACAAGATGCAGGGGAATGTCCATCGCCCTGAGAATGAGAGACTTGAGTCGATGTGAGGTTGGCGGGCATCTTAAGGGGGTGTATCTGAAGAGAACGTGGCCGGAAGCTACGCACACACACACACACACGCATCAGCGCGAAGCAGTTCACACAATGAGGTGCATGGCCACACAAACGCACACACTGCTTGCCCTCGATCCTGCACGCTGTTTTTTTTCGTCTCAAGATACTGCGTAGTGCCATCGGATGCTGCAGGGTAATGTAGAACACCAATGGAAATGAAGTTGCCTTGACTAAGAAGGCTTCCCTCTCCTCTGGTTGTTGAAATCTGAAGAACCTAGATAAAGAAATCCACGCCCTCATATTCTGAGCATCAGCCAATGCGGCGATGCCCTGGCTGCCTGCAAATGGCAGTGGGACTGTACAGGCACACGCTACGCGTGCTTGCTATTGCGAATCGCACACCCCTCATGCATTTTCCACAGCCAGAGACGCATTCAAGAAGTGGCATCTGCTGGATGCTGACAGATCTCAAAGCTTGCTCCATCGCCCGCCGTTGGAGAATGTCAACACCGTTTGCTGACCTTCCTTCTTCATCCAGGCCTTCATGGGAAATCCGCCCAATGTGATGTGCAGCCCCAGCATCTTCTCACCTTCCTCAATCTCTCCGAGGAGTGGCTGGTTACCGAAAGGTTGCTGAACGGACTTCACGGAGGATCCTGAAACCTTCAATTCGACAGGCGCCTGGACACCAGGAATCTTCCACTTGCCGGGGATGGCACTCTTTCCCTCGGCCGCGGTCATGGAACCAGCCGGGATTAGGTTGCCCAGCTTCTCTCCATCCTTGGAGACTGTGGTGAGACGAACATCACCGTCATCTCCCATTGCGGCAGAGGATTCGGCCTTTCTGACCCTGGGGCTCGGGCTGTGTCGCTGAACAAACCTATGCGTTGGACGAGCATGCGGTTACGAGAAGTGACATGGGATATCATGGGGTGATACTGACCATGTCGCCGATGGGGCGAGCAACTCACCTACAGTGTCGGGCTCTGTTGAGTTGCCTCCCAAATCAGCCTAGGAGAAGAAGGTGACTGATCATGAGTCAAGGGTCCAGAAAGACAGCGAGACCACGCCCACAATATCCAGCACGCGGATGAACCTTGAGATACTTGCGCTCAGGGTGTGGTGCAGCGGATTCTGAATTGGGTCCCTGGCTCTGCCACAGGCAGATCCTGACTACATCAACACTACAGAGAGGAGGCTTGCTACTCGCAGTCTAATCACAGCCTAGCAACTCTGCAACGTTGAACATCTCCAAGGGAATGGTGATCAAATCCCAGATGATGAACCTCAGAGATCAAGCATGCTTGCCAGCTGAACGGATGACCACTATGCAAGTAAAATCTGCTGTGGAAGCGGCTTCAAGGTTTGTCTCATGCTTCTAATTCGCAGACTCACGAAGGATCGACTCCCTCGGGGATAAACAAACCGGGCAATTGAACAAGCGATGTGCCACCGGAAGCTCAATTCAGCCTGAAGACACGCTGGCTATAATCGCCCACACGAGCTGATGTCTGCCTTGGCTACAGACGTTTTGAAGGAATGCGGGCATGGACTGTAGCTTTGCTGCCAGTTTTTGGCTTCAGGTGAGTTGTATGCCGCCGATGCCTCTCCGCCAGGCACCTACACGCACATTTGGCTGTCTAGCTTGCTGTCTAGCTTTTAAATGACCAACCGCATAAAATCCCATCTGTCCTACCCCTCCAACTGTCTGGAACAGTTGCTGTGAGGTCCCACCACAAAGCGCTGGAGGAAGGAGCTGTCGGTGAATGCATCCTTGGGCGATTGAGGAACGACTTTTTGCTGGCGTCGACCCCATCGGCGAATTTGAGATGAGGGCTGAAATGACAAACAAGGTGTAGGCCCGGCTTGATGCATCAACCCTGTCCCATCCCGTTGTCATCCCGAAACTCCAGATGAAGCGCTCAACTTCGGCGTTTTGAGCGAGAAGCATTGATCTTCAGTGTCGACGACATCTCCCTGAGTGCCGCGATGTGGGATCTTGACCTTCCCAAAGTCGGTCAACATGCCGAAGCTTTCGACATGTGCATATGTGGGCGTACGCCTGCGAATGTTGTGCTCTTGTTGATGGGACATGTCGGCATGTTGCTGAATGCTTCAAGCATCCTGGAGATTTGAGTGGCTCAGCGCCTCCCGATCAACCCATGCCGGCCTCTGGTAGGTTGCCTTTGTCTGCACCAAGGAGTGGCTCCTGAGGTTGACGCGAATGTTCACGTGGCAAGCATCAGGACTAAGAACTTCGAGTGCTTCCCAAACAGGACTCCCCTTGCCAGCGTCAGCAAGCCAGAAGCCCCGACATCCACTGAAGCAAAGCAGGCGGTCAAGGCTCCAGGACGGTCGCATCTTCAGCTCGCACATTATCCCCGCCGTACTCCTCCAGAGTTGATATCGCATCGCTCCCTATAATTCTGCGGTTCCTCGGTCGCCTGTGCCTTTGCTCGGCAAAATCTGACACAACCTGTTGGCTTGGCTTCAATAGGATTAGGACAGGAAAACATTCTGTTGTTGCGTGTTTGGCGAGTTTTGGTGCAGAGATCGAGGTCAGGAAGGCATGGAAGGCCAGCCAAAGCGTTCCTGAAAGGCGACATGTAGAGATGCAAAGTTCAAAGTATTGTGTTGTACCCATAGAAAAACAACACTATGAAGTGGCACCTGTATCACTGCCGGCTTTGAGCAACCAGGAAAACAGAAACACCACACACCCCGACTCACAGGACAGCAAAGCAAACAAGTGCTGAACCACGGTCGCTCATGAACATGTCTCCTTTACAAAACTTACAAAACCTCCCCATCCGCGTTTGTTGTGGCCGCGGCCATCGCGACACACCAAGAGCCTACCGGTTTCCCGCGTCCTCGGCTTGGGTGTCGGGGCATCGAATGCAGTCATGCAGCCGGCAGACTCAATCCTTGGTATGGCGCAACTGCACCAAAATGCAGCTGGATACTTCACGAGGGTTACGATGGCGGGCGGTCGGGTAAGGTCTTCTGAAGTCTCCCGTCTATCCGAAACTCAGAAGACATGAACCACACCTACAAGGATGCCCTGAAACGGCAGGCTTCGTGTTGACAGCCTTGCGCTTTGCTCACATAGCATTCTGCTTGGACCTGAAGAAGGCCCGCTACTTGCAGCCACGACCGAGGTTGCATCCAAGTTGCAGCTTTGTGGTCAGAGTTTCCCAGCGCTCGCAGTGCTTCAAGTCACTAGTCGTGATATCCACGGGCAGCGAACTGCTGGACACCAGCTTCGAAACTTGGCCCGACGCGGCGCTCTCCTCCCGCTCCAACACAGGATGGCCTCGCGCAACACATGTGCTGTGTAAATGGGGCAGTGTTGACTGTTAGGTTCCAGAGAAGGGGAGCGTGTCCGGAGTCCAGTCGCGTTTAGATGCTCAACCTACACAGCATTGGCCTTTTTCAACTTCAGCACAGACCGACGGAGCTTGCATCCAGTGTGCTACAAATTACACTGCTCAGACTCATTCACTCAGCACAAGCTGCCTTGCAACGCAGGCACCGACGAAATCATTGTAGGTTGTGGAACTTCGTCGACCTCGAGGAAAGGACGAGAAGTGAAATTGTGCGAGCTATGGCAAGCCGCAGCTGGATAGGTCATAGGGTCATGCCAGCACCAATAGCTGAAGGAACTTCAGCATCACTTCCATTTTCTGTGGCCGAGGCCCTGCTTCAACTAAGGCCGAGGGATGACAGAAAGCCTTCATCTTGAAGTGGATCTGCTTTGAAAGAAAGGCTGCCTTCTTCGTTTGAGTCCCTCTATCTGCAAGCCACAACTCGGAGCTACCAGAAGCTTGGCACATCAAAGACTTCTGGGATAGCGCAAGCGGCGCCCGTCACATCCCGCAGCCGTGTCTGCGCAGATGTTAGCTGACGCTTCAACTTGTCGTTCTGGTCACCTGAGCAGTTCCGTCGATAATGTTCAAGAGCCTGATACGCACTTCGTTCCGGCTCGTTGCCATGACTTACTCGAGCTTTCCCGCTTGCCGGCAACATGCCAATGTGATGTTCAAGCTTGGTTCTCCTCAAGCCTGCTCAAGAAGTTCATGCATCCCAGGGAACCTGGCTTACAAAGATTGCGCGGTCTTTGAGTTGGGGGGGTTTGGGCGATGTGAGTTCGGGCAGTGGTACTGCTCAAGCTGCTTGGCGCCGCGCCCAGTGGACGGCTGCGCACATACTGAAGCTGAGTGTAGCATCTACAAGATGATCTCATGGAAATGCAAGCATCGTGTCGACAAAAAACACGTGCTGGATAACTCACCACAAACCAAACTGAAAGTATTAACAAAGCAATACAAAGCAGACCTTCAAATCCTTCAGAGTCAATCAGTACAGAGATTAATAAGCATGAGCTGCGTAATTGGTTGCTACGCGAATAACAATCAAAATGCTAAGCTAACGGGGCAGCAAATACTAGCAAATAGTATAGTAGGCAGTCACGAACTCTAAAGAACAAGCCAGGCATGTCGTACATTTCAACTATAAATAGTACCTGCAATGTAAACGACGTTTCATTTTATCGCAAATACGTCCTGTGCCGATATTAGGACAGATGACAAACTTACATATGTCTTTAACTTTCAGTAGCTAGTGGCCAGCTATCAACTAGTACAAGGCGAATATGAGTTAACTATTCGTCGAGTACTTAATCAACAAGCAATTGCATGTTCAATGCTCCTTCAGCTTTTCTGATTAGAGACTATCGGCTCGTGAGTTTAACAGTAGACAGAAGAACTATCACATAGTGCTTATACGAACATGAAAGCAAGATCTCTGAATGTTGCCATTCGCGGAAAATAAAGCGTAAGCATGTTCTTAAACCATCGAAAAGCATGCTGGCTGAATCATGATAATCGCAACACTCGGGGCTTTTATGTTTGAAACTGCATATCTGCAACAGAGCCTCCCATCCTCAGACGATGATTCGTTCTTTTTCATGCGCACTTTGTAGTCTTGTTACTCGAGGCCATTGCGTCTTGTCAGTATCTAAGACTCGACGAACGCTTAAGCAGTGTATGAACACTGGTGTCATGCATTACTCAGCAACTTGTGTAAGCTCAATGAGTACTTCACGAATCATTGTCCTGACAGCTGGTCAAAATCGATTCTCGGGCCCAAAGCTTCTCGACACGTTAACGACCTCGCCCACTTGCAGTTCTCATTTTCGTGTCGGGATCTCCATTTTGTAGGCGGAAGATTGGATGGGGGCATTATGGGGCATTCTTTGGGAGGGCGCCTTTTCTGGCTTCATTCGTGCCCCTCACCCACTTTCGTGCTGGTCGAGGCCTCTCAGAGATGCATTTCAGGAACGCACATTCTTGTCTTTGTTTCGCCCGCCCGCTTTCACTTCTGTGTCGGGGTCTTGGGGCGGGAAAGAGCCTTTCTTGTTGCGCATACTGTTTTGCTCCGCACGTGCTTGGTTCTGCAGCGGTGATGAGCGGAGCAAAGAGGACCAAGTCTATACAGCTGGCTCAGCAACAACAACACCTATTCGGAGATAAACGACATCCCAAAGCCAACACCTCTTTCCGATCACAAGAGACCTTCCAAAACCACTGGCTGGAAACATGCAGCTGGGTTCAACTTCTCCTGGAAGGGGGAGGGTTGAGATGGCAATATTCGGGAGTGGCTTATGAACTTGCATGGAACGCCGGCTTTGTGGATATATCGGCATCCCGAACATCATATTCAATCATATTCTCTTGCATGGTTGGCACTGTGACATGTGCCACATGTACCACATCCAGCCAAGCGACGCAGCCTGCCCAAATCAGCAGCATGATGTTGGAGCAAGGTCACTTGCAGTGACTGCAAGTGCTGGCTGAGGACCTAGGTCTTTGAAAACCCTGGTGCAGGTCTTCACGAGCCTCAGAACAGCCATGCAGTGGCAGAAACAGGTAAGTGTTCGGTGACATCTAGAACCCAGAGGCCAGACGACAATATGGCTTGCATCCCATGCCCGACTGCCAGTTAAGCTGTGTCACATCTGCGTAGGTCTTGTCCGGGATCTCTTCGTCCGTAGCCCGATTCCTTCGTGTAAATCGCATGGCATGCAAGGATTCTGGAAGGTGCGTCAGGCTTCTCTGATAAAGATTCGATGCCATGTGGCGTTGGAGGTTGGCTACTCGAAGCTTGAAGCTTTGAACGCCATGCCGCTGTTTGATTCGGACATGACAAGATCGAACTCTTCAGGTTTTGGGGAACAGTGTTCAAAGAGGCTTCCTCAATTCAGACCGCATCCAAGCAAGACCCTTCACGAAAGCTCCAAGTCTTCCCGTAATATGTCCCGAGGCTCGACTGAGACTGTGCCTTTTGCAGCATCGGTTCTTGCGGAATGTCGCCGTCGACGGCAGGACAGGTGAACATAAGGGAAACAGAGACTACACCCAGCAAGCAGTCAAGTCGTCCATGTGCTTTTCGTGGTGTCTCCGCGCCCTTTGTCTTGGTTCGCACGATCACCCTGATGCATGCAAGCAATATAAATATTGGCCATCATGGAGTTCTTCCTATTTCTCGCGGCTGGGATCGTTTCATCCATTCGCGGCGGCTTTGGGCAAAAAAGGTGCAAGGTAGGGCTCGAAGGACCTACTTTCAAGATATGGTTGATACCTTGGCCCATGCTGGCTCATATACCATTCAAGAAATGCAAGACTTGAGTGACGGCCTCTGCCATGATTATGATCACAGTCGCTGCGCCGATTTTTGCACATGGCGGTGATGCCGTCCTTTGCGTGCATCATGCAACCGGCTGGGACCGAGATCCGAGTTCTGCTGGAGTCACACTCCAGTATCTGAAGCTGGCTCTGACATATCTGCAGCACTCACCGAACAGCGCATCGGGCAGGAACTGCCATGCAGGAGGCATCTGCTACCGCCAATGCTCACAACTCGCTGGACATAGCCGCACTGGGCTGCCAATGTCAAAGCCTAGATTCCGCAAGCCCTGAAGCTTAAAGCCCGGACATTGCCTGCTTCGCGAGAGCCATGCATCGATGCACGCCTTGGTCAACTTCAATTCAGACCTGCTTTGTCCTTGCTGGACTAGTCAAGCACGAATCTCGCAAACATGCCCCAGTGTTCATACAGATTTCAGTCACAAACAACTGGGGAAGCGGCCCAATGAAAGCAGTGCCCACATGGCCTTTGTGCAAGTGTTGGACCGGGGATATCGCGCCTACGCTTTTGCAGCTGCGACACATGGGAACTGCTCTCATGCAGCAGGACTTCAAGGATAATTGAATACCAGACCTGATGCATACCATGGTTTAAGGTTCAGGAAGGATTGTGCACCCACATGGATCGCCAAAGACCGCTCTTCTTGAACCTCGCACTGACAGGCTTCACGAACCACTTGTCTTGTCCATAGGTGATAGGTTTGGTTCATGTGAAGCAGAGAGCACTCTTGGGGAAATCAACGCCGACAATAGGCTTACTTTCCTTGGTCTGCTCTTTCATCTGATACTGTTGGAGCGGAGCTGGGGATGAATCATACAAAACCCAAAGCCTCCCTCACCCACAGCCACAAGACTGCTTGCATGTGGATCTACGGCCGACGGCAGCCAGTGGTTGACTCTGCAGGATTCTTGCCAGGATGATAGCTCTTTCTGTCGACCATAAGTCTCCGGCAATTGTGCCAGCACCTGGTACAACGCAACGGACCACGTGATAACTAACTGACTGACAAAGCAATTATTAGCCAAGTAACCAAGCAACTAAGTAGAATCTTCTCTTTGACTTTTCTGCAAAGCGGGCTTTGGGAGGGAGTCAATTTATGCAAGGCATGCTATTGTCCTTAGTGACGAACCAAGGCCAATTTTACATGTGTCCCTTAATACAAGTGCCTCGAACCGTTGATGGAGCATCTCTCGCTCGCTCGCTCGCTGCTGGGGAAGAGTCTGCGAGCAGACCCGGGCCAAGACCCCCCCCTTCCTGCCTTGTTGGTGGAAGGAGGCATTGGGATTTGTGTTGGGAGGTTTCCCCCGGAAGTTTTTGTAACAGGTGGAATGCGCAAGGTGCTTTATTCTTTGAAGGGGTTTGGGCACATGCGAGCATGCCCCCTGGCCCGGAGGCCTACCCCCCTGGGTGCGCGTCGGTTCGTCTTCGCGGCCCCTTTCGGGGTGGGTTGACTGACACGTTCCCTCGAGTGACCCTGTGAACCCTGTCCCCAACCAACCTTGCCAAACCATGACCTGCAAAACCAAAGCAGGTGTCACTCGAGTCATCCGTGGTCTCCCCCAACTTGGCAGCTACGCGGGACTGGCTTCGGCAACAACTTTCTACACCCCCCACTGGTGCTTTATTCTTCCGCTCTCTCTTTGCTTTGCTCCGGGCTTGGGGCGGGAGCAGTCCTCCCGTCCCGCGCGGGTGGTGCCCCGTTCTTCTGGGGGAGTGTGGCTGGGTTCCCTTCCCAAGTACGAACAACAGGTTGAAGGTTGAGTCACGGCTGTAAAGCAAAAGGAAGGGTGCCCCCGAACAAAAGGGTGTGCGCAAGAGGGGAACAACGTGCCTGAATTATCGGCCATGCAGGTCTTATGCATGTCACTGGCACTCCATTCTGTGGTGTGAAGAAGGTCGAGCAGGTGCCCCTCAGCGCAAGTTAAATTAGAAAGCAGGTTAGGTGGCTTCAGAAAGACGCGTGAGCTGCAGAAGGATGGTTCACGGATCCGGGATTCCCGGTGTTTGCAAAGGCAGCTCAGGCTTCTTAGACTGGCACCTTCGCTGGTTTTTGCGGGTTGCTGCTTCAGCAGCGTCGTCGTCGTCCCCTGGTTTTGAGTCGTCGTCAGCCGTAGGTGTCCTTTGCATTCGTGGTGTCCCTGCCACTATCACGTTCTTGCCGGCCACGGTGTTCTCCGCCCAGTCTGGTCTTCGGTGGCGTCTTGGTGGGGTCGCCTTCGAGGAAGGGGTGGTTGTTCAGCGAGATCTCGTTGTTCTCTTTTAGAGCGATGTGGATCTCCCCCTGGCGGTGCATCTTCACTAGGAGGTCCGCTGTCACATAGTATGTTGCCCCTCCCTCCTACCGGGCCACCTCCAAAGAGGGCCGGTTTCAGGAGAGGTGTTCGCGAACCCTGGGGCACTCGTGAGCCCGACATGTTGCGGCGTGTGGCCTCAAGCCACCCCCCGCCCCCAACACGTCCACCCTCCAAGCCCGCAGAGATCACCCTCTGCAGACTCGAAGGGCCGGCCGGGAACGACCTGGCCCAAATGGCTACGGTCTCTCTCTCTTTTTTTCGCCAGGCTTGAGGGGCGAGCCCCCCGCCATGGGGCTGCCTATTGTTGGCGGTGCGCATGGTATTACATGCGAAAGGCTAGAGCTGAGCACACGTGTGAACAGCTCGACTGTGGCGTGTAAGAATACCTGAAGAACACAAGACTTATCTCCGATGATCGAAAGTGCTATCATCGCCCCGAGTGCTCACATGTTGCCGGTGACGGGACGGTTTTTCGCCCCCGACATCGCCTGCCCTGCACTGCCTGAAGCTGCCGAGTTCCGGTACCTGCCCACGATGCAAAACGTCACTCTCGAGACACCATCCAACACGTAAGACAGGTTCTGCAGGGCTGGCTCGGCTTTCGTAAAAAGCAAGTTCAGGGATCGGCTTGCCTTTCTGTACCTTAAGCAACAACCTGTAGGCCTCAAACACAACAACCGCAAGTTCCCCCGAAGGAGTGAAACACAGGTGCTCGGGTTGGAGCATCTTCTCCGTGCTGTTGGAAAGATCCGGTTCCCTACGGGTTGGCAGGGACGTACCGGCACCGTTAAAAAGTTTATGGAGAGAAAGTCCTGTTTTGTCAGGGTAGACGGTGACTTACAGGTACTCTCTCTCTCTGTCTCTCTCTCTCTTGCTTTCTGCAGGTCGTAGGGGTCGCGTACGACCCTCAGGCCTTAGGCCCGCCCAGCTCACCCCTTGTGCTATGGTCTTAAGTTCCCATTCCGTACTGCTTTGAGACGTGCCTCTTCAATGTCGGGGGCCCATTAAAGGAGCTAAAATGAGCTAAATATTTCCCACTAAAATCCTGTACTGAATGTGGTTCGAATTTGGCTCTTGCAGTTGCTCGCCTTGTTTCCACCAGGGTCACAAGATGCTCCCGAAAACTGTGACAATTTTAGCTGTTTTAGTTGTTTTTACCTTTTCTTAGCCTTCTTTGGGAATTCCCGTGTGGACTTCCGCTGGAATTCCCTGGCCACCCCCAGTCCATAAAAATCAACCGAAAATCACACCAACATACAACTTAAAATACCTGGTTGCCCGTGCCTGCAACCCCGCTGCAACCCAGTCCTGCAAATCTGAGCTCAACCCACCATACAGTGATGAAGCCCTAAGCCCCCTAAAACCCCCTAAAAATCCTAAACCCTAAGCCCTAAATTCCAAACCCACGGTCCGCCCCAAACCCTGGACCCTTGACTCGAACCCTTCAACCTCAAGCTGCAAGGCCACTCAGAATCAATACATCAGTGCAGGAAATTATTAGCTTTTTTTGGTTTTCTTTGTGATCTTCTTGGCCTTTCATTGTTTTTGACACCGAGCCTGAATCTCCATCATTTTCAGGCGCTTTTCCCGTGATGGCAGAGAAGCATGCTTTGAAGCAGTATGTAACGGGTCTGTTTGACATGGAGTGGCTGGCATTGGGGCATTTCCTGATTATGGCAGTGAACTACGCAGTGTGCTCCTCGTTTTCCTGTAGATACCCCGCCTAGAACACTACACCCCGCGATTCCCGGCCTCATCGCCGGGCCCCTGTGGCTACCAACGTTACCTCACGTTAGTCCTTCTAGGCGGGATCTACGGTGAGGGCAGCTGCTGAGCTCTCTCTCTCTCTCTCTCTTTCTTTCGCCAGGCTAGGGAGGCGAGCCCCCGCCCTTGGGGGCCGCCTGATGTTGGCGGTGTGCATGGTATTTCATGCGGTAGGCTAGAGTTTTTTGTCACTCGTGCTCGACAAGTCAGACGAGGTTTGACAAGGCTAGAGTTACGGGCACCACATCTTCAGTACACGACAGAGTAGAGTACTACTCATATGCCTGTGGAGTACTGTGCATATGCCAGGTTGTGGGTGCTCATGTAACTGCTCCGGTAGTCGCTCCCCCGATTCGGTGGTTTCAGCAACAGGTACGATGTTCAGCAAGCCTAGCAACTGCAGTTCGACGCCCCTATACCTGGTAGCACTTGTCATTCGGGGTTGCACAGCGACGGGTCCTACTCGCTCAGCCAGCTTGGCTCGCTGTGGGGTTCGTGTGCCCATTTCAGTTGAGTACCGATTTGGAGCCTTAGGAGTTCAGGGTCCCCACTAGCGAGCCTCTGTACGGGTTCTAGGTGACCTGTCGCCCCGATAACAGACAAACAAACGCAGGTGGCCTGAGGGGTCCCATGCAGTATCACAGTGCGGGCGAGGTCCATTATGTGGCACGCAACAACCGCCTTCGGTTCGAAAAACAAGACACTAACACAAAAGCATGCGGTACATCACAGTATTGGCGGTCTCTGGCGCGCCCCGTCTTGTGTCGGGCTCTGGCGAACTCACCGGCGTCGGGCGGTCAGTTGGGCTTGAAGTCACTCTGCGACGGTTGCACGGCTCGGCGTACTCTGCCAGGGCTTCCAGTTCGTCTGCTTCCCAAGCCGCCCCAGCCAAGGTTTTTAGCCCCGGGTGTGCGGGTTTAATTAGTCCCGCACCTGTTTCAAAACAGCCTGGGGCAGCCCCCCAGGGCCGCCTTTGTGTGTGGAGTCGTTGGTTGCCCCGGCAGTGGGCCGGCTACGCAAGCTCCCTCCCCCAGTCCGCCGTCCCCCCCAGTGGTAGCTGTGGGTTCAAGCATGTGAGGTTGAGAGCGCGCCCGTGCACGACACTGCTCCAAGGCCAGGTCAAAGCTAATTCGGGGTGCTCGCCCCGGCGGCTTCCACCGCGACAAAACTGCAGCATCTAATTCGTTCAGACAAAGGCCCTCCTGTTTTCCACAACTTGTTAACTGAGCTGAAGCAACTTTGAAGTGATGGTCTGTTCATGGCCTGGAGGCGTGCGAACTTGAAAGGGAGGGGCGAGGGGGCATCTTGTCTGAAAAACGGCGTCGGCGTGTGGCTCAAGCCCCGGGGGGGCACAGGGGGGCGGGTCCCCCATTCCCGAGACTCTCTCTCTCTCTCTCTCTCTCTCTCTCTCTCTCTCTCTCACGCACTCTCTCTCTCACGAGATACACCCCATCGAAGAACACGAGCCTACTCCGCGGGGAGATTTGCCTGTTGGGGCAAGCATGGGAGGCCCAGGCTGGACAAGGTTCGAAGCGAGCCCACCCTGCTCTTTCTCGATGCGGGTTAGCTCCGCACTCGCAAGCTATGCCGTCTTGGTTGACTTGCATGGGCATGGGGCACCCAATTGCAACGAACTGCTCGGTCCGCCACGACATGCCACGACATGTGGCTTAGGTGCTGCATGTATCAGAACTGTCTTGATCTGTCTTGCATCACTTGCTGCAGGTGGCATCTTAAGAGCGGCGCGGCAGCACCTTGAAATTCCGTGAAGCAGATGGGACCTGAGCTTGGCATGACTGGGCTTCGTAGACGGAGCTTGTGGTCTCTTTGCCGTACCAGTAGGGTAACCGCGGTTACAATTTGGCCTGACTAGTAGTACAACAATGTCTTGATCTGGCAATTCCAAGCGACGCCCTACACGATTCGAGTGTCGGAACATGAGGGGTCGAATGAGGGGGGCAGGGAAACCTCAACCCAACAAATTCGATTCGGCGCCTTGCTGCATCTCGTTTCAGACACCGAGAGCTTCTTTTCGGGTGCGCTCCAAGCCGTCGTGTGAGGTCGCGCTAAACCAAGTCTTCTTGCCGAAGGCACAGCGGCTCTAACACAACTTCGAGCCTATGCACTATGCGTGGAGCAGTTTCGCTGCTATCGCCTGCCTTGGTCGAAAAAGACCGATCACATGCCCGACTTTACGGCAGGCTTGGTGAAACAGCCTGTTCACTTGTAGTGGACGACACAAGCCAAGTCTGGGCAAATGGCTGGAAATGGCGAGGGCATGGAGGACGGCCTTGCCGGCCCGTAAGGATACACTACTATAGCCCGATTAAGATGAGGCCAATACTTGGTTGCCAGATTCACGTGAACTGATTCCCTCAACTCCGTATGTCGGGAGCTTGGCGAAGCTTCAGGCGGGGATCTTATGTGCTTGTACCGTCGGTCTGTTCTGGGGGTCGCCAACCAGCAATCGAACACGCAGTACGCAAGCATTGGCATCCGGACGCAAGCCCGTTCAAGCGATGAGAACTGGACAAACGGCAGACATACGAGAGTAGACCATGGAATCTTAATTACATGCTGGAGATAGAGTAAGTCTCGTTTGCCGGTTCCGGTAAATGGAGCAAGCAAGTCGGAGTGGCTGCACAGGATCAGCCGCCATGTGCAAGATCTCATCCTACCTCCAATCCAAAGAGACGTCTGCATTCCTGAGCAAGACTTCAGCGGATACTGTCCAGCCGGTTTTCAGCCAGAGCGGTGAACTTGAATGACATTTGGGTTCTGTCGGAACTACTGGCTGCTCAGCTTTTCTAGTTCCACATTGATGGATCTGTCTAGCACAGAACCCGGTGTGAAGCATCACTAGCACCACTCAGCAGCTCAGAATCTCTCGACTTCGAATGTCCAAACTCCCGTCAAACAGTCGTAGTCGATAAATGTGCAGGCGCTTTTCTCTTCGGTCATCTTTTTGATCTTGACCTGGTATAAGTGCGTGCACCCGGTGAGGGCAGTCCAAGGGACAGTACTGGAACCTCAAGCAACCACACACAAAATCCTCTTCGCTGGCTTCCGTTCATCACAGAGCCTCGCTAACGAGTAGTACTAGCAATAGTATCTTACAATGACCGATTCACCTAGCCTCCCCCTCTGCAAGCAAACCAGTCTTCATGTCTGCTCAGGCAGTATACGCAGTATGATGCACTGTCTCGCCTTGTAGTCCGCCAGCGCCTGCTCGTCCTTTACATGTCCTCCTCACACTGTGGCGAGGGAGCACTCTGTCCACAATGCGTGCAGGGTTGGTTTTGTATGCTAGCTGTGGCTAGCCACATGAAGTTATGAACTCGTGCTTGGCTCTTTTAGCAAATAAAAAGTCATGATGGAGGTCTTCGGATACAGAAAATGCAACAACCAAGCAACGTATCGCGTCATTTCGGAAGGCTCAGGGAAAACTAGGCTAGGAAATCTGCCGATTCCAACGCAATTCCACAGACGCCTGGAGGAAAGCACTGGTACATCGTCACGGTCGCGTGCTTGTTCAGGCCCTCGCCAGGCGGGGGCTTCTTGGCCGGATCCGGATAAACCAGAACCTGAGCACATCCGCAGAGAAAGCAAAACCGGTCGGGGACCGCCGTATGTGATTGAAGTATCGGTACACGTAGTCCAGGCTCTGGCAACCGGGCGGCATAGCCCCGTTTAAGCACCACCGTCTGTGCGATGTCCAGGTCGCGGCAATCTGTGACGCCATGGAACACCTCTCTTTCAGCAGAGAGCGGCTTGTTGGGCTTGTGGTAGAAGCCAAAAAGGCCCCAAGCTGCCCTGCATGCGTCTACTACTATTGGCGACGTGTCAATGGCATGACACTCGTCCCGACCGAGAAGTTCTTTGAACCTTCAACTGGCTGAAGAGAATCAGTCGGGAGGGTCGAAACCCACTCCGGGCCAATTCTGTCCAAGGATCGACTGACCCGATGTCCGGTTTCGTCACGGTCAGGTCATACACTTCTGCCAACTCCTGATGTGATACTGCATTATGCCCCTTACAATGTCAGAATGTGACCTATGAGTACGACTCAATTGGTACATTTGCCGAGAGGGTGTTGGGCCATGTTGGGCCTGCTGCTCGTACAGGTAGGAGAAATGCCTCTGTATTCAGCAACACCGCAACAGATGATAATAGTGATAATAGTCTCAATGGCAATGTCCAAGGCGCTTCGCTGCTCATCTGCGACAGATCTGGCTCCACGATCAATTTCGGGTTGTCCATGACAGGCCGCGGCGTGATGTTCTCTTGCGGCTTCTCTGTCTCAACAATCCTAGGCTGCAAACCACCAAATTCTCCGGTCCTCAAGACGGAGCTCTGATGCTGACCCAGTGGCCCAGAGCTTTAGACTTTAGGGTCGTTGGTGTGCAGACGGCATCAATAGGGCTAATCGTTGAAAGCCACTCTATGAAAGGCGGTCCAAACACTACCTTGTGCCAAATGGCCGCTGTTCAGTGCTCGTTGGATCTGGTTGATCTTGCGCACGAGAAAGGAAAGAGTACAGACCTTAGCGGGCATGGGATTATGGGCATATGCAGCTCTGCTGCCGGGCCAAAGCCTCCGCTTCGGCTCACAAGCAGCTTCAATTCCACAGGGCGAGAACGCTTCTTAAGATGAAGCTGAGGTCAAAGCAGCCGCACCACTCGGCGAGGGATGCGCCGGGCCGGCAAATCCTGCAGCCAAGCAATGTACAGCTCAAAGCACAAGAGGACAGGAATTTGTGTGATTCAGCTGCATGCTGCCTGGATCAAGCTAAAGTCAAAGTCTGAAATTTTCTGACTCAAGCTTATGCTCCCTGGACTCCCTGGACCTGTCCCAAGCATCGACAGCACTTCATAAGGGCCAGTTTGCAGCGCAGCATTGAAGTACAATTGTTCAGCGTGTGCAGCATGCCATCTGCGACCCCGGTTCTTGTGCTCTCATAGCCAAATCGTCCCTGAGTGCATGTTGACATTCTGAGTCCTCCAACTCCCTACAGTTCTTGCCTACGCTGAGCCCGCGGGTGCCTGGCCTGGAAACTGCTTCTGCGCTCACGTCTGGGGAGCTCAGCAGTGACCTTGTATATTCGCGACGCACATGCTTTTCGCATTGTACGTTTTCATCATGTCGTGCGAAATATATACGCTCCCTAGTTCAGCGTCGTCTCCTCGACTACGCGCTTCATTGCTCGACAGTGGAATTTGCGCATATTTGCAGTGCAGGGTGCTTATTGTCTCATGGTGCTCATGGAATCCGATTTCTGGAGCTAGAGCCAGATAACTCTAGAGTAAGCTTCGCACGGCCTAGGTCCTAGGTCCCTTCCTCTCCATTTGCTGCTCGTGACGTGGAAGATACAACTACCTCCTGGCCGGCACCGGCCGATGAGTGCAATCTGTGTCGTGTTCATGCCTGGCCTGCACGAGAAACATGAACTTTATCTGTGCTGACTGCTTACCATTTGCTTGGTACAAGCGAGCATTTGCCCGAGCGACCGGCACCTGCGCAACAGCTGTGTATGCTGCATCTTGAGATGTGCTCCCTGCATTGTCGCCCCATCAATCCGAACAACGGGGGAAGTATATGCCTAAGCTGATGCTCTGTGCCCAAGGCACCGAAGCTTGGCGCCTCGGGCAGTACCAATGGAGGCGACATCCACCGCAGCCAGGCGCTGCGCAAGGGAGTCTGAAAGCAGTTTCCTGGGTTCAGGGTGCAAACTTTCTGTCGTGAGATGAGACTTCCGACCCAGGCGGAACCGCTTTTAAACACCAGGCTCCGGAAGTTTGCCGGCTTCAAGTCCTTCTCGCCCAGCACAACTCCTGGGTCCGCGCACAGGATTTACTCTCGACACGAGCGTTGACGCCGCAAACCCCTTTCAAGCTTAGTCTTTGTGGAAATGCCCGTGTGCTTTCAGTGTGGTTTCGCATCTTCGAGGGTTGCTGGCCACGGCTAAGGCCCATGAAACCCATGGGAAGATTTGCGCGATTGTGCTTGGCCAAACGATTGGTGCACTTCCGGAAGACCCCAGGGCTGGGAACATCTCCCAGATTTCCCTCTAAGACACTGACTCAGCCAAGAGCAGCACAAGTCCCCCCACCATAGCCGTGCAAGTTGGGACACGAAAAATTGACGTAGACTAATAAGTGCAGGTTTCGGCACTTGTCGGCAAAACATCAACGCAAAGACGAACAAGGGAAGGGAATACGGGGCACTGGATGTGCAGTGTGCACCGATCCAGGGCGATCGTACAGGCAAGACTTGAATCCATACAATTATCGTTATGTCAGGTTCAAATCGTGCTATTCTCCCTGGATGCCTGAACATTTCCGTCGGTGGGCAGCAGTGCCTGTGAAAGCCTACGTGCCTGCAATCTTCCCCAAAGGTCAGGTTTATCCAGGCACGGGCTGGATACAGTTTACTCGGATCGCCAAAATCACACCAGCAACTTCTATATACAAACGAAGCTCTATCTGTCACACACAAAGTGTACGTGCAGCGAGAAGAACCTCACCTCGCGAATGGAACAGGCTATTAATCCGAGGTTTACACCGCGAGTAAAATCGCCGGAAGGAGTGGCCTTCTGGCGATGCGACCCTTTGTCCCACTCGAGTGGGAAGGCTCACGGGAGCAGGGGATCGGGCACGCAAAGACAGGGAGACCTATGCCGCTTGGCATTTTAGTGTCCTGTACCCGAACATAAACTGGCAGGCCAGTTTCTCCTGCAGACGGACCCTCCTTTTGACCATGCCCCCCCTTTCAGACAAAGTGCTCAGCGCTTCCAAGAGCTTCATCACAGCCTCCGGCGGCCTGAGTCAGGGTTCACGAGATGACACGAGCTTGACTTGGCTCCCCTTGGCTGCGGAGGCCTAGCAAGCTGCACTGCACATGCGAGGCCATGAGTGGCTTGTCTCTTCATGCTCCAAGTTCTCAATTAGCGACACCTCGAAGTCATGTTTCTGCTGCAGTCCATCAACTGCTTTGTCATGCGAATCCTCACAAGCCCCCAATCCGAGTTCAACTGCAGGCGTGGCACCGCTTCAACATGCGAAGCTCGCGGATTTCCTAGCGGGCATGGATGCACAGTCTGGAGCTGAAAGTCCAGGCGGAGCTGGGAAAGCTCAGCAAGATTCGTCATCTTGCCTATGTCCATGTGCGGCAACTTCACCAGTCCGACAGTAGTCCGGACGTATCAGGCATTCAGCGTTTTCCTCTCGTACGTAGTTTTTACATCTACCGCCGGACGAAGTTGGGCATTGCAATGCAACCTTCCCAGCAGCCAGGCCTTGGCTGACACATTTCGTGCCAGTACTGCGAGCTCAGCTGTGCAGCGTCGGGCATCCTGTCCGAGTCTGACTGAGAGAGGAAATGTCCGCAATGGCTGCAGTGGCCGACATGCAGGGAAACTAGCCCGAAGCATGGGCTTCGTCGCATGCAGCATGTAAACCTTCAGCATGCCCTTTCAATGTTGATGTCCTCCGCGGGTAAGAGCAGGGACGACGGTCGTCGGCCTTTCGCCAGCCAACACTCGTACTAGTACGAAGTGCCAAGATCCAACTCATCGGTTTCAATACGTTATCAAATCAAACAGACTCTCCCTTGCTTGCGTGCTTTGCCTTGCTTCAGGCTTGGGCTACGAGCTGCTTCACTTCTCTCTCTCTCTCTCTCTCTCTCTCTCTCTCTCTCTCTCTCTCTCTTCATCATCATCAGTCTTTCTTTCGCCAGGGCTATGGTGGAGGGTTGTGGCCCTCCACAGCGCGCTTGTGCGCCGCTGACGGTTGCCTTTGTCAAAAGTTTTCTGCCGCGCACACCAACTAAGGCAGGGACTGCCGAATATTACCAAAAACGACAAAGGAAGAGAAATGCAACTACAAGTATAATGCATTTGCGGCCAAAAGGTGCAAAAGCAGCGATCCAAACAACTCTGACAGGTGGCATCGACTGATGTCGGGCCTACAACGAGCGTCGGTATAAGTACAACTTTACTGTCTGAGCTGAGGGTCTTCGTGGGGCGGTCCTAGTTTTCCAGGCCAGGCCTTTCTGGTATCTCTCTCTTTTCTTTCGCCAGGGCTATGGTGTAGGGGTTTTACCTCCTACTCCGCGCGCTCGTGCGCCCCCGACTGTTGCGGAGGAGAAAGAAGGCACCCACCAACCGCGGCTCTCGACTGTCCAAAAGAGAAGTCTCTGCACTCAGCAACTGCAATCAGGTCTCTCTCTCTCTCTCAGACTCAGGGTTGTCAGCTGTGTTTGTCAAAAAGACAACCTGTCCACGTACCGAGGCAGGCGTTTCTGTTCCTGTCTTGGCTCAAGATAATCAACATTCGGAAAGGTTGTCGCCCGCCTCGAGAGCTTCGGCTTAAGCTCTGCTGGGTCAATTCTTTGCAAGCTTCCCCATCTGCAGTGCGTGCACTGCCTGTGGAGGCCTGCCAGGACCGGACACACCCTGTTCTCCATTCGCCGTGCTGCTTAGTCCTACTGCTTGGAAGGCATTGCTGTCAAAAAGGCGACGGCCTTTGAAACTTGCTTGGCCCGTTCATGCGCCGGAAGGCTGGGTGCAGGCTCGCTGGGTGGTTCCTGCTCCTCCGCTTCTGCCGGTGGCTCCTGTCCCAATGCAGCACCAAGCTGAGTTAGAGGGGGTTTGAGCCAAGTATTATGCAACTGCTGTGAAGACGAGTTTTGCGTCTTCTGACAAGCAAGGTCGGGCACATTCAGCCCTGTGAGAAGGCATTACCTTTCACCCCATTTTGGTTCGTCTCGGAAGAGAACAACCCAAAAATAGATGTAAGGGGGGTGGCCCACTCCTCGGTTCAAAACCACCAACCCGTCAATATTCCTTACCAGCGTGCAAGCAATGGTGGGTCTTCGCTCCCCGCTTTGCAATGCTCGAAAGGAGAGGAGTTGCGTTGCCACCTTGCATCGTGCTTGTGAGTGATGCGCCACTGGCACGTCTTTGCATATGGGCTTCCCGGATAGCGAGTTCTCCCAAGGATCGCATATGCTGGGGGTAACCCAGCGGCCAGTGAAAAAGAAACTGTGCGCAAGCTGCACCATATATGGTGCCGTGTTGCCGCGTCGCAGACCCCCCTCCCCACCCTCCATGGTATGCCCCCTGCCCCCAAGCCAGGCCTCTCGCCTCGGCAAACGGCGGCGGTGGGAGGGATAACCCACAACACTTGGAAACACAAGACAGGGAACCACAGGGGCCGGGTGAGGAAGGATAACCCACAACACAGGAACCACAGGGCCCCTTCCGCTCCCACAGATGAGAATGATGGGGATGATGTTGTGCACAATGACGTTGATGTGCTGTTGCCCGTGTGGCTGTTGGTGGTACCTTTGCTATTATGTTGCTCTGGGATTCGGCACCACATGTTCATTGCTAAAAATGCAAATCGTGCTTGGCTTGTGATGTTCTCGCGAAAACTGTATCGACCGTTGTCATTCCAAGCCTAGCTTCGGTTGGGTTCGTCGAAGGTAAGCTTGAGCACATGTTTGAATAATTTTCAGTCTGGTCTCGTAAGCAAGGGATTGGAGGAAAGTGCGGATGGGGATCATGACCATCATCTTCGTCATCATCATCATCACCACCATAACAATACTCATCACTATCAGTGGCTTTGGAGCTCAGGGCAAGTCGGAGTTCAATGGAACTGTATCATATGCTAGGGTCCGAACGCTAGCCACCGGACGCCCAACCAGCAATAGCCATGGAAGCGGGCGCAGCTGACCGCAATCACAGGGGGAGGGGCAGGGGGGAACCCATACCACAGGGAACCACAGAGGGATACCCATGGGGGCCGAGCAGCGCTGCACCATATAAATATAAATATAAATACAAATATATATATATATATATATATATATATACATATATATACATGTATGTATGTATGTATGTATGTATGTATGTATATATGTATATGTATGTACGTGCATTTATGTTTGGAGCCCTTCGCTCCCTGCCCCTGCCCATTGCAACGGTATCCACACATTTGGTCATCCCCCCCCCCCCCCCCTCCCGCCCCCCAGGGATGTGGAGCGGCTTGGGCCTTGAGCTTTCCCGTGGAATGTTTGGGTGGTTGGTTTGCAGCTCACACGCGGCATGACACAGCGAAAATGGTAGTTTGAGGCTATGTTAGGCCCCTGGTGTAGTTCTCAGCATGTCTTGGGGATACGGTGATACATTCTTCATGTCACAACCAGCGTACTTTATTCAAACATAGCGAAAAGACAGACAAGAACCACTAGAGATTGAAAGACCTCGGTCAAGCTATCATAGATTCGCTTGCTGCTGATGGTAGATATGATTTGCTGGATACTACCGCGTGGAGTGGCATGTTCTGACAACTTGCTGTGATGATGGTAATGTCTTTGCAAAGGGCATTTTGTTGAATTTGCCATGATACCGCATCTCATGGAGTAGTAAGACTAGCAGGACAAGCTGTCGTAAAGCCGGACATGCAATTTTCGTGCAGGTATGCAGAAGTGTATGCCTCGCAAGTAAAGGTGCTGGATGGCCACATCGTCAGTAGATTAACTACGCCGCGGAAACGAGCCAGTTCTGATGCATTCATGTTTGCGTCCACTGCCACAAACAGTCCCCTTTCCACAATAGTCAATGCAAAATCAATACGTGACATGGGTTCTCAGCAGTTTGCTTGCGTTCGCCTTGTAGAGGTAGAAGTAATCTGGCAATACTAGCTACAGTGACAGAAGTATGAGCGATCGGAACCATCATCACTGAATCATTGTCACAAAGACAGCAAATCAGGTTCTATTCATGTTACAACAAAACAGGAGGCAACAAGGCCACAGATTCGCTAACAAGAGCGCTGGTGGTATCTTGGTATTGACGCAAGTTTGGGTTCCGTGGTTGACTCTACCTACACGAATATCGAACGGATGTTTGCTTGTCCCCAATCACATTTCATCAAGTCACGAAGCCGTATGGCAGGTTGGTTTTTGCTAATTTTGTTTTTTTCCTAATGTTTATGGAAACCTTCGTTGAACGCCCAACTGATGTTCAATGATTCGCTAGTGCCGCTTTTGACACATATGATTCATGTTTGACTTAGCCAGTTTGTGGGTTAGCATGTCTGTGTTCATTGCTTCATGTTCACATGACATTTGACCAATGTTTCACTTGCATTTGCTTAAGACCGCGGCTGCTATTCCAACATCACTCAATGATTACTCAATACTTTTGGTACGGCAGCTTTGGTGTTGTACATGTCACTGTAGCTGACATTTAGTAGTGCTTAGTCTGGCTTAACTGAACCACCTACTATTTCCATGATAGTTAACCCAATATCCAGTGCATCAATACACTTGTAGTATGTACCATTTCATTCATGATTTCGGGATGTTTTCGTATTTGCTGCTCTCTCCTCCTCAATGCAACATTGCGTTTCAACTTCTAAACATAGCTAGACGATGAGCAAAAGTAACCATCTATCTAGTTGTCATTGCTGTGCTGAAAGACTGTTCAAATTCCATCAATATGGACTTCTCAGATAGATGCCACACTGACCAAGAATTCCGAACATGCTGAACTAGTCTGTATATGGGTTTTGAACATCACAGTGCTTACACGCAGTTCAAAAACCAGCTGAACATCATGTATCTACACTCTACCATGAAGGCTGATCATAGAGTAGGCAGGCAGGCATCAACTTAAAGCTAACTGGACAACGCCATTTACGAAAAGCCATCATCTGAATGTTAAATGTTCAAGAATAGATGAATATCGTATGCTTGAGTAAGACAACTCGTCGAACCTGAATCCGATACCGCTTGAGAAGCTTGAAGAATAAACACATGGATCGCAAAGCGCTGGTAGATGCTGGTAGCCAATGAGCTCCAGCTGGGGTGAGAGATGAACAGTTTACGAACATGTGCAACGCATACCCTGCATCATCTGTAAGCACCATCTCTTGAACAACATACTAACATACACCTAAATTTTCGATACTAAGCCACTTTTGACCAACATCTCTGTAAAAAACAACTGCAAAGATGCAAACTTCCTGGCGATTTGCACAAGACTGAACAAACTCCCGCAATGGCAAGCCCCACGCAGCCGCAACACGCCTAATTCCTGCAAAAATCCAACATCCTACTCTTGCGGACATGCCAGAACCAATCTTTGATGTCTGGAATGTTGGATTCTCATGGCAAACCAAAATTGGTTTTGGCATCTCCAGGGCAATATTGGATGCACTGCCGCACTCTTTGAGGCCACTTGGGGGAGTGGTTGCCACACTGTTACTACTACTCCGGCAAAAGTTCCAGTCGAGTGGATTGTAGTTTGCTTGGCGCTGTGGCAGGCCACACGACATCATTGACCTTCTTGTATGGGATTGACGGTTTGTAACCGTGCAGTCTGTTTGCAAAAGGGTGTGGCTGAACAGATTGACTTACTTGCTCAGGCAGTCTAAAACATCTGTGGAACCTCGCAAGCAGCTCCTTCGGAAGCTCCTCCAGCGTCTGATCCTGGCTCTCGTCCATGGCCTCGTGTGGCGAGTCCTCCACCACCGGCACGGGGCTTTCGGTCAGCGTCTCGTGACGAGATCCTCGGCCAGAACTCAATGCTTCATGGCTGTTCTTGGAATAAGAACATGCATGAATGCCACGACTGTACCCGAGAAGTCACCCCTGCCCCGCTGATTAGTCGATGGTATGCTTTGAACAAACTTTGTCGAACCCCTCGTGGAATAAGCAAAGGGCAGGATCCGAACATCGTCGTTCTTTGGCAGGAAACCCATTAATATTGGTTTCCGCGGCCTTGTTCTAATAGGTTTAAAGCTCACAGGCAATCGATATTCGGGCTGCAATGAAGGGGAAGGCAAACCGAAAGAACAACAATCGGAGCGTTGTAGCAACACAAGTGCTGCTAGCAAATACTGCAAAAAGACTGGAAGATGTGAAATCATCGCAGTTCAATCAAGCAGATCAGCATTCAACAAAACTCAGGAACTACTTCCTTCCTGCCTCATCTTTCCATCCTTGCCCCTTGCCTGCTGTGTTCCCGCCTAAAGCGCATCACCTCCGAGAAGGGTCAAAAGACACTGCCGAGCAACAGTTGCCATCATGGGCAGTTCACTCCAGTCAGCAAATCCGAAAACCTGTAAGCTGGAAGACTGCTGGAAGTGACCCCGGCAAGTCGGAAGTCGTGACTGCGTTTTGGCCCGGTGTCGTGGCGTCTCCCAATCGGCAGGTTGTTCTGGGGGGGGACCCCAGCGCCTGGGCACCGAGAGGGGTTCGTCTGCCCTGGACGGAACGCCGGCACTGCAGATTGCACCTCAGAAGATCACCGAGGTTGTCTGCGGACAATGCCGAGAAAGTCTCCTGCATCGTACGCCATGATTCTGCGATAAGTCTGCGACTCTACAACTCTACAACGCATGCCATGCTAAGCTGCTACACTACCATCACTTGTGCCAGAGGTGGTGCTGGTGAGTAGTACGTATCGAGTTTATGTCCATTCTGCTCATTCGCTCGCTTTCTTTTGCGGCCTCTCCTAATCTCCGGATAAGGGATCCTGGCAAGGGAATCGAGAAGCCGGATTCCATGCACGAGAACGGCGCGAAAGGTGTGCCGGGGATGTTGCTTCTTTCGCACTGTTGCGGCAGTAAGTTATTTTGGGCAACAGGTTACCGCAAACCAACTGCGCACAAGGAGTTGCGATTCAGCACATTGTCAGCTTGTCAAGTTTCTCGAATCTGTTGAGATTTTGATGCTTTGCTGAGGGATCGCCGCAGCTGGTTCGTAGAACAAGTGAAGCTCTGAAGCTCGTGAAGACTCGAGCTTGCTTCAAAGCCTCAGAAGGACAAGTCCTGAACCACCCCTGGCGTGCAGTCTGCTTTTTTGACTCTTTTGGGTAAGTCTGACTAGTCGCGGCTAAACAAACTTCCGCGCTATGTCTTTGGGAATACGATTTACTACGTACGGGTGACCAACGTACGACGGCGTCCAGAAACAATGACCGCTTGACCAAATATCTTGTTTCGGGCCTAGGCAAACCCTGCGCACAAGTCGGTCCCTGGTGACCCCTCCCGAAGCTACCTGTCAATTCCCAACATTAAATACGTGACGTATCATGACAATCATGACTGCATCAAGCCTCGGAGGTTAACAGGCAAGGCACTACTCACTACTACTCGCAAAACAAATCTCGATGGACGGACAAAACGAGGCTACATGTGGATGTAGTGGCCGCATGTAGCCGTAAACACGAGTACAAGGCCTACGTGTCTGGGAACACTGCGCTAAGACGGGTTTACAAAACCCTGCACTGGAGAGGCAAATAAAGCGAACGAGGATTACGAATCTTGCTTACAGCACCGTTGTTTTTGGTTTGATAATGCCTGAGATGGCTGTTTCATTGGCGCCTGTGTGTATGTGTGGGTCAGTATGACTCCAGCTACTGCTGAACATGCATCAAGGTTTATGGGTAGTATCAACATTCAGGTTCGCGTCCGGAAGAAATGCTGGCATTCTAACAATGGGTGTCTTGACTCTATGCTGTATATTTGCCACAAACGACTTTGCACGTTTTGGATAGCTCCGGCTGTCAGGCCGACAGCAATAGCAACAGGAGCAGCAACAGCAACAGCAAGAAACGAGAAGTGAGAAACAAGAAACACAACACAACACCACCGCAACCAACAACAGCAGCAACAGCAACAACAATATCAGCAACAACAACAACAGCAACAGCAACAACAGCAACAACAGCAACAACAACAACAACAACAACAACAACAACAACAACAACAACAGCAACAGCACCAACACCGACACCACCACCACCACCACCACCACCAACAACAACAACAACAACAGCAACAACAGCAACAACAGCAGCAACACCAACACCAACACCAACACCAACACCGACACCGACACCACCACCACCAACAGCAACCACAATGGCAACAACAACAACACCAACGACACAATCAGCAACACTACCACCACTAACAACAACATCAACCACAACGACGACGACGACAACGACAACGACAAAAAACACCAGCACCAGCACCAGCACCACCACAAGCAGCACCTGCACCAGCAACAGCACCGGCAAAAGCGGCAGCAACAACAACAGCAACAAGAAGCAACAATAGTAGCAACAGCAGCACCCACAGCAGCAGCAACAGCAACCACAACAATAACATTGACAACGGCAGCAACAACAGCAGCACCACCAACAGCAGCAGTAGCAGCAGCAGCAGCAGCAGCAGCACCAGCACCAGCACCAGCACCACCGACAACAGCCACCACAACCAAAACAACGACGACAGCAGCAGCAGCGGCACCACCACCACCACCACCACCACCACCACCACCACCACCACCACCACCACCACCACCACCACCACCACCACCACCACCACCACCACCACCACCACCACCACCACCACCACCACCACCACCACCACCACCACCACCACCACCACCACCAACCACCACCACCACCACCAACCACCACCACCACCAACCACCACCACCACCACCACCACCACCACCACCACCACCACCACCACCACCACCACCACCACCACCACCACCACCACCACCACCACCACCACCACCACCACCACCACCACCACCACCACCACCACCACCACCACCACCACCACCACCACCACCACCACCACCACCACCACCACCACCACCAAAAACCACCACCAAAAACCACCACCACCAAAACCACCACCACCAACCACCACCACCAACAACAACAACACTAACACAAACACAGCAACAGTAACGGCAGCAACAGCATCACCACCAACAACAGCAGCAACAACATCATCGTCGTCACCGCCAGCAACACCTCCTTCGTCATCACCAGCATCAGCATCACCATCATCATCCACGGCAAGCGCCACACACACAGCAAGAAGCAACAAGAACAAACACAAGACGACCGGCAAGATAAAAAAACGGTAGCACGACCAACGCCGCCGCCGACGACTGTCCAACGGTGGCGACGACGACAATGAGCAAGACCAGAACCAGGACCACAGTCGTGACCACGACGACAACGACCACCAAAACCACAATCAGGACCCATCACGACTAAGGGCACAACAGCCACCACAACGACAAGACTGCGACAACGAAGCTTCAAAAGTCCAGGTCATCTGCGAATTTCGGGTTTCGCTGCAGGTGTTTCCAACTGCCTTGCAAGCTGCAAGCCTCTTTCAAGTCTGACCCGCAATCAGGAATGGGTTCTCATTCTCACGAAAGGTAGCTGGACAGCGGGACTGCAAGCAGGTCGGATTAGTGCAGTGTCCTGGTACCCGGGGCCCTGGCTGCAGTGCTGCTGTGGTCTTAAAATAGGAAACCAGAACGCAAAGGCTTTCCTGCAAAATTGGTTCCGGCTCCTTTCTCAACTGGTCCTGACGCTGCGCTATCAGCTGGTCGCCTTTTACCTGTCGGAATTCGGAGGCTGCCGGCTTTTTCGAGAAATCGGACCTGCACGCCCCTCGAGCCGGCCTGCTTGGCAGCAGCATCAACCTGGAAAAGTTCCACAACACACATCTCTTTGATGCCCGCTCTTTCAGCTCGTCCTGGTGGCTTTGATGCCTCTGTTCCTCCTCCAAGTTTCCCCCAACACCAGCTCCCCGCAGGTGCACCGGCCTTTGCTGCTTGAAGGGCGCGCAGCTGCTTCGCCAAGGAATCCGCAGGCTCCTGCCAGGGAGCTGCGGTCACTGCAAGAGTTCCTTCTGCCTTCCCTTCCACCTCCTCCTGAGGGCTCGCGCTGAGCTTCTCGGCTGCGGGCTTCCGGGGCGTGAGCTCTGGACTGGAGCGCGCTGAAAGTTGCCTTCCAAGCTTCATGACTCAGGACGAGGGCTGACACATGTGTCGACTGCATCCCAGTTGCAGGACCATGGGAGGTGCCATGCTTCCCTGTGTAGCAAGCATGCGGTACCTTGGCTGTGGCATTACGGCGAACGCTTCAGATTTTTAGCAAAGGTTTTACAGTCACAAAAGCTTCGCAGATCAGGGCTGCTCAGTCGCATCTGCTCCGGAGATGCGATGTACTCCACTGGCAAGTGCTGAGAGTTGACCAAATGCGGGGACGCGGGTCTCTGGAATGGATCTGGGACACGTGGCGAAGCCGGAACCCAACTGGCAGGTGGACGTGCGCCTATTGGGACAGGCTTTGCACCATGCGATGCCAAGACCGTCGCAGGAGGAACATGGACGGCTGGGTACGGGATCGGCCTCCGTTGGGTCTGGGTCTGGCTTTGGAGTACTTGAGTTTGTGGTGGACCAGCAGGGCTAAAACCAGGGCTCCGAGCCTGGGTCTGTGTCTGCTGTGTCTGCTGTGGCTGCGGTCTCGGGAGGCCAGCAGCCTTGCTGGCCAGGGCAAGGCTGGGAGCTTGGGTCGGGCTGGCCAGGGCAGGAACTTGGGCCTGAGGAGCACGCGAATGCGGTCTGGGGGAAAACTGTTGCACGTGGATCGTCTGCGCTTGAGCCTGAGCCACAAGCCTGGGAGGGCTGCAAAGCCTGGTGGATTCCTGCACTCTTTGCATCGGAGGTGGTGAAAGGGTTCTGGGCATCATTTGTGGTGGGGGTGACCAAGCTCGGCGAGTGGGCGAAGGCCCTCTGGCCACATGCGAAGGTCCCATGGGGGAGGTGCTGTAGCATCCGTGGAAGGAGATTGGGTTTGTTACTGGCTGCTGCGGTGGTGTGCCAACCTGATGATTCGAGAACTGAGAACAGCTGGATGCATGACCGTGCATCCCCTTCAAAACGGGTATATGCCTGATGCCAAGGCACAAGCAAAGGGCACGGCACGAGTGGCATCAGCAGCGGCGGAGGTGTCGGCAGACGAGGCGGCGTTAGGCGCGGACTCGCAAGAGGGCCCGACATGGCAAGGTTAACGTAACCAACTTCCTGCTGCAGGTCTGCTTGCTTCAACTTGGTTAGGAAGGTGCTCTCGAGATTCCTGGGGGCATGCATTGCAGCATTCCGGCTTGTCGCCTGCATATGCTGATTTGGCTTGAAGACGCTTCAGCGGCTTTGTATGACATGACAGGCTACAGTACATGCTGCCCATTGGACACCCGATGCTGGACGCGACGTGTACCTATAAGCATATTTGCCTCTGATGTCTGATGTGAGTCTTGATAGCACCAGCGACCCTAGTGTTGTCGCCTGCTTCGTCACAGGATTCGGCAGCCTGGACTGAACATCAAAGACCTGATCAGGCAAATGCTGGACACAAGCGTGCGCAAAGTTTAGCTTCCGGACCCATGAACATGATTCGTTTAACAGCAAGTGCGTTTCTGGACCCTCGGCTGCAACTGTTTCTGCCAGTCTCTCGGCAGCAATTTCAGGATTGCTCTGCTTTTCCATCTTGCGATGATGCGGCCATGTCGCCGGTGCAGGCACCTTTCGGCCGTCCGCCCATCACTTACAGTCCCCATCCTTTTGTACACGGACTTGGGTGTCGGACAACGGAGGGCTGTCGGGTGTTTATAACAAATCAAATTGCACGAGACCACGGACTGAAAAGGCAGCAGGTGCCTCTTTCAGTGCCGCAGGTCTGGAAAAGCTGTCCCGAATCACCCCTCAGAACCGTCCGACCTCAAACGTCCATACGCCGGTCAAGCAATCGTAGTCAATGAACTTACATGCTCTGTTCTCCTCGGTCATTGTTTTGATCTTTGTCCTGTACTCCTCCAGCACCTGCTTGTCTTCCACACGCTCGCCGGGTGGGAAGCATTGGTACATTGTGACAGTGGCCCTTTTGTTGAGACCCTGGCCGACAGGAGGCTTTCGTGAGGCGTCCGGGTACACCAGCACATACCCCCTTTTGAGCACAATGTCCGATTGAATATCAAGGTCAGTACAGTCTGTAATGCCATGGAACAGGACTGAGCCTATACCAGGTTTGGTCACAGTGAGCTGATTTACCGATGCCAGCTCTTCCTTGCTTAGCTTAGACAGGTCAGGTTCAACATGCAAGAGACCGGAATGCCTGCTTGCCTGCCGGTCGTGAAGATCTGTGTGGCTACCTGTGCCGTGAGAATTGGAAGAGTCAGTGTTCCTGCGTCCCATTGCCTCCTCGGTCACATGTCTGCTGCCATGTCGTACTTCACCCAGCAACAACCCATAGATGCAATCGCACCACTTCGTCAAGTTTGTGCAGGGCAGGCACATCTTCGACATGGATTCGGCGTGGATGGTTCCGGAACCGAGCAGCGACTTCAGCTTGGAAGCTTGCAGCGTGTTCAACGAGGATGGGTCGAAAGTTTCCAGCCTCTGCGGCAGAGAGTCTGACAGCAGCTTCTTGAAGCCGCCGGTTTGGCCTTCGCCCAAGATGACTTTCAATGCCTCGAGAACCGTCACCACTGCTGCTGGAGGACGCTTGAGCATCCGAAGCTCACGCAGGTGTATCGTTGATATCCCCTGAGCGATTGTCTTCAACTCGTGGGAACATCGATGGACATCTTCCTGTGGGAGGTATAAGGGAGCGGGCCGTCCAGTGCGCCCAAGGCTGGCTCTTCCGGAAGACTTGTGAGCTGGCAGGGAAGCCGACGGAGTTATTACTTTGGCCCTCTCCATCGCCTTCGCAGGCTCCGGGGCTTCTGGTAGTGAATCCTCACCTGGGCTTGAAGGGTCTCCATGGTCCCTAAGCGGAGAAATCGATCTGGACTCGCTGGGAAGCTCTTCCGCCGGGACTTGATCTGCGCTGTCCTGCCGGGCGGCATTTATACACAAATAATTAGGAATTCTGCCAGCACGAACTGAGTACGCAAGGTGCATAAATACAGTTCGTCTCGCTGGTCAAACCGAGGGCTCTCACAGCATCCGAGAAAAATGGAACTCGAGCCCAGCGTCCTCAGAAGCCTGGTGGAGGGCCACGACCTCCCCTGAGATACATGGCTGCGCTGAGCCGAGGCACAGGAATTACGGAGGCGGCTCGGCATGGGGAATAGCTTTACTGGATGACCTATAGAGTTCAACCAGTCTCGGAATTGTATCAAACTTGCTAGAGACTACGATACGTCCGACAAGGCCAGGCTCCAAGCCCTGATTTGGTCTGCGATCATCCTTTCCGGAGAGCCACAAAGCCCTTCCGGGTCAAGGTAGACACAGCTGGACCCAGGAACAAGCCTTGAACTGGAAAGCCCTGTCTTCGAATCCGACCCAATTTGGGCCATGCTTCGATCGCAGTCTGCGTGCCACGGCTTCTCCGGCAAGGGCCACTGCCTCGGCTGTCTAAGGCTCTGCCTAGGGAGACCTTTTTCGAAGTTCTGGAACAGCCACCGGAGCAAATAAATGCAAGATTGCTGCAGGTGGGAGTGCTACCTTCAAAAGAACCACCAGACTTTCGCCCCTAGTATCCGCCAGCAATTTTCGTAAAATGCCTGCGATCCTGCACTGTGACGCCACTCGCAGAACGAAAATCGAATGCGGGCTGGTCACCGCACGGTCTGCGCCAAGGATCTGGTGGCAACCTCTGGACTGACGTCCTGACAGTGCAGTGCTGGCAGATGCACAAATGCATGCGCAGCCACCGTTCACCAACTATGATTTTGGCGGGCCTGCTGCACAGGCCTGTCTAGAGCCTTTGATTCTTGTGATGACTTACTTGCATATGCTGGGTCTTGAAAATGATCTATGCGTTATCAGTTCGCTGCCAGTGCAACCTCACCCCACACCTATCCAAGCTCATCGCAAGGCAAACTGTAGAAGCATTGATGGGCCGGTTTTTATATTGTGTGTTACATTATACAACTTACATAGTAGATGCGGTATATCCTGTGGAAAGTTTAAATTTATATAACTCATATAGCAAAATCTACTCGATAATATCTGTTAGGTGTGAAGAGCTACTGTATGTGGTATGCAGTTCTATTGTTTCATGTTGTTGGCTCCCGCATGGCGTGTCTGGCGACTGCTTGGCAGGGTACATTTGGCTGACGACAAAGTATATGTAATTGTAACACATACACATACGTATGCGGTATCGTAGAATAAAGAATAGTATTAAAGGGTAGTGCCCATTACACATCCGTTTTTATGCATAAATCGCGTGTTAATCTCTGCATTTACGATAAGTGGATTTTTCTAAACTTAGACTCAGTTGTTCTACGCCTCCCAGAGAGGGTGACCCTTATAGCCTTATGTAGCACTACTACAGCACTGCAAGAAATTATGTGATATTTTGGAGTGTCTTTGGTCTAGGGTATAAGTTATCTTGCTTGATTTGGGTTTGTGCTGGTTGCAGCTTTGGTCAAACGTCATCTCGCCCAAGTTGCTGCACTACTAGGACTGGGGCTTATGAGGCCTTTTGATGTCGCAGTACACCGCTCAGGGTCAAAAGTTTGCCATCCACTATACACGTGAGATGTTCTGGTGTTGCCATCCATGATTTAATAATTCACTCTCATTCGGGATCCAGCCACTCCTTTCAGGGCTTATAAATGAGATTGGCCATCTACGAATCTACGAAGTTCCTTGGCCACCCATCATCTGTTACATAATTGGGGTTTCTTGGGAACCAGTGGTTTGCCACCCATCATCTCCTTTTGGGGTTTGGGTTGACCAGACAACTGACCCGACTCGCCCGTCGAGCTTTGGAGGCCCAGTCTTTTTTTTGTAGGCTTTGGTGCCTGCTGTTGGCTTTCTTGGTACCAATGCCCTTACTAGAATGTAGTAATTGTTTTTCTGCACTGCATAGTCGTCTTTCCTACTGTGTAGGGCTATGGGCTTTGGGCAACGGGTGTGCCGAACCCCATATCTCTTTCAGTGCAGTGGTTTTGCCAGCTTCTGTCACCCGCACTCGGCGAGCCAGGTGAGGTTACGGTCTAAGGTTTCAAAACCTAGAGTTCGAGTATGTGGTTATGTGTTTGGTTCAAAGCATCCCTGCAAGGGCTTGGAGGTTCGCCACACATGTTCTCGTGCCGAACGAGGATTTTACAGCAAGGCAAGGTCACAAGTAAGTTCGCTGATAGAAAACGCCCAAATTCACACAAATCCATTTACCACTTCGCCACCTCCCACATTCACCAATTTACCACCAAATCATCCATTTACCACTTCGTCCCCTCATACATTCATCACTTTACCACGAAATATTCATTTACCACTTCCCCGCCTTCAACAATCACCACTTTACCACAAATCATCTATTTACCACCTAGCCACCTCAAACAATCCCCCTAAATACATAACTACCAAAGAACTCCCCAATTAATAAATTATGAACCTACTTGTGGCCGGTAGATAGAAAACCCCTAAACCTAATTACCTCGCATCTTGGTGGCAATCGCTACACCGAGCCCTTCTTCTACGAGACGGTGCGCCTTGCGCGTTTTTCTTTTGAAGTGCCTGTGTGGGTGCTTCTCGTCAGGAGAGTGAGCGCATAGCAAGTCTTGAAGCATTCAACGCACCTGCCACCTTTGAGATACTGCCTCTCAAAGAACATCCCTATTTCAAGTGTCTTCCTTCTTTCCAGCACCGTGCTATGGCAGTGGTGTTTGTGAAGCGCGGTGATGACTTGGTGCCCTGTTGGGTGGAGACAGGGCATATCATTGACACGGAGGAACTTGTCCCCCTTACCAAGTCCGACCTTGCAACCCACTTGCCCAAATTGTCCAAATCGTGCCTCGTGAGCCTCATTTACAGGGAGGATGGCGTGATGAAGGATAGCAGTAAGGACAAGCAACGCTGGAAGATGACGAGGGAAGCAATGATTGCCTACATTACCGAGCATTGGGAAAACATCCTGACCACAACAACCGAGGCGAAGAAGATGTTTTCTATCCGTCGCGTGGTGTCTGATGCGATGGATAAGATGATGGCACCGCTTGAAACGGCAACCAAATCCATTCGTGAGGACATCGGAGGAGATGGCAAACGAACCATTTTGCTGATGAACAAGTATGGCGCCCCCACCATCACTACTGGTTTTCATGTCTTCTACTTGCAGGGTCTTCTTCACGTCAGCACTGCTGAGGGTTGCTACATCGCCGACAAGGACATTCTTACCACCGAGAATGTTGTGCTCTTGAACCGCAATGATGCCGAGGACGACGGCGAGCAGAACAGCGTGTCGGACGCAACACAGTCGACACGCGTGCTTTGCGACATCACAAAGGAGCAGTCGGATATGTTGAATGCCTTGTGCGAGAAGGAGACCGGCAACGACATTGACATCAACGTCAAAGGCGACAACACAAAGCCCTTGAAGATGGAGGTGCAGACCGAGCAAGGCTCGGTCAAGTTGGTCTTTCACTACGTGGTCGGGGCTACTGGCGAGAACCTGTTTGAGGCCTTGACGGAGTTTGGGTTGGATGCCACGCTCTTTCAGGTGAAGTTCGCTGGGACTGCTTCTGTGTTGCAGGGCTATGACAGTTTAGAGGCTTACAGCGACCAGACCTTTCAGATTGTGCCCCTGCTCAGTGGCGGTGGCAAGCGTGCGAAGGCGCCCAAAGGCGATGATGCGACTATGCCGAAAAGCCCCAAGGAGTTGAAGGCGAAAGTCCAAGGCAACCTCTCCCAGTTGAAAGCACTGACGCCTACACCAGCATTGACACAGGACATCATCGCGCAGATTGAGAGCATCTTGAATGACACTGCCACCAACCCCAGCGGAACAGCCAGTGCTATGATTGACCAAGTGCCCAAAGAAACCTTGTGCATCATCATCGCCAACCTCTTGTCGTCATCGCCGAGACCAGAGGGGAAGATTGACTACATTATGTCGCAGGCTATGCCCCGTATGGTTGAAAGCACCGAGGAGTTGATTGCCCACGCCACTCTTGCAAAGCAGACCTTGGCGTTGGCATTGCAATATGCCGTGCATCTTGAATTTGAAGATGCCGGCCACGGCTATGGGATTGGGTGGCAGGGTCTCCTTAAAGTTATGACGACCAAAGCTATGAGCACCGCCCCAGATGCTTCTGATGCTTCCGATGAGCGCGCCTGTGCATTGATGTAGGCAACTGCCTCCATTCCAGAAGCCCCCGAAATAGGCCATTACAGAACCCCGAAATAGGCCATTACAGAACCCCGAAATAGGCCATTACAGAACCCCGAAATAGGCCATTACAGAACCCCGAAATAGGCCATTACAGAGACCCGAAATACACGCTTTTCAAGGGGGTCAGTGCTTGGCATCCGATGCTGTGTGTCCCTTGCCTTTTTTCATTGGAACCCGCCAGCAGAGCGGGAGCAATCGCACTGAGTAGTTGAGTGTGGAAACAGATGCTGTGATGTTCCTTTTCTGAGTGCGACGCGCCAGTAGATTTGGGCACAGTCTCGGCAGTGCAATACTTTAACCGCATATTTGTTGCATCCCAGCCATATTGAAACAGGGCTCAGGAGAAATCTTAGTCAGCAATGGCTTCCTATGATGATGCCCACCCTTCCTTCTACTACGGCGAGCCTTTTATCAAGGCAATGGAAAAGAAAAAGCAAAGACATCACAGAAGAAAGAGGAGAGGTTTGCAATCGCATCGGTATGGTTATGAACCGACAACGCAGCGGTTGATGGATGACGCAAAGTTCTTTCCCACCGATGGCAAGGGCAAAGTGAGATTATCCTGAGCCGTTTTCTGCTAATGAGCCAAGGAGGACATGAAGAGTGCGACGAAGTGTCGCTTTTGCTCGGCCGTTTGGTTTTGCAGTTTTGTTGCGACCAAGGCAAGATTTAATCAAGAGATGTCTTGTGTCTGACCGGATACTTTCACGTACAGCCGTCGTGTATCCTGTAAGTTCATGCGTGAGCATATTTAATGCAACTGGATAATCAATCCTTTTGCTGAATTTGATGCAGAGCACCCACAGACCAAGAGCAGAGTGAGCGATGAAATGTGTGCAGTGCGACGCGCCAATAGATTTGAGACCAGTTTTGCCAGTGCTTCGCATAACCTCTAAACCCTAAACCCCCAAACCCTAAACTTGCCCTAAAAAACGCGACTTAAATCCACGGCAGGTTATCGTCTTCAACAACGGCATTGGCGACAACAACGACGAAGCACCGGTGCGTCCTCCTCCCTTGGGTTTTTTCAGGGTTTTTAGTTTCGGGTTAGGGTTTTTAGTTTAGGTTTTAGTTTCGGGTTAGGGTTTTTAGTTTAGGTTTTAGTTTCGGGTTAGGGTTTTTAGTTTAGGTTTTAGTTTCGGGTTAGGGTTTTAAGTTTAGGTTTTTAGGAGAAAGATGAGAGGAGAGAAGAAAGAAATTTCGGCTCAAACGGCTCAAACACATAATAAATATAATATACAAATATATTATATCTATCATTTTTACACCTTTAACAATTTTTCAAACTTTTAATATTTCGGGTTAGATGCTCTAACCGATTGCTGAAACCTACACTTTCAGCAACTCGTGCCTTAAATATCCTCTTGTATCATTATCTAAATAATAATATTTTTGACCTAATTTTCTATTTTAGTGATTGTTTGTTTATTTTTCAACCAATGACTTGAATGTTCCTTTTCGCTAATGCCTTTTTTACGCATAACCTTAACCTCATCATTAACACTTAAATCCGGATACATACGTGTTCTTTTAGCATTTAAATTTATATGTAATTTAACGGCGAATTCATTTTTAGGTTTGCGTGCCTCAATCGGTGTAAATCCCGTTACTGAACTCACCATTTTACTATTATATGTTAATAATATCTCTAAATTATGATCTATCCACTGTATATTATCTTTACCTTTCTTTTCACTCGCTTCAATCCGTTTGAATAACATATCTTTGTATGTTCTGATGAAACGCTCGGCAAAGGCTGGGTGCCCTCTCGTTCTATGTATTTCAATTTTTTCACCCTCTAAATACTCTATAATTGTCTTACTATATAAACTACCCTCCTCATCTGAATAAAAAAGTTTTGGTTTATCACCCATTTTTTGTAGTCCTTCCATTATTCCCGCTAATACATCAGGCGGTTCTTTACTTTTAATAGGTATGACAGTAGCATATTTACTAAAAATATCAATTAATACTGATCCTATTCTAAATTTTTGATTTTCTAAGTCTTTACTACTTATAAAGAATAAATCCACTTGATACTCCCAATGTGCGTGAGGTGCTACAAATGAATTCTCTCCTCTGGGTTTTCGCTTTTCTTCAACGTTTTTCTTGAAGAATTCCTCAACATCATCCTTTGTAATACTGGCGTCTTTCTTTTTACTGTCTTTAAGTGTAGTCGCCCTACTCCCGAAACCGGAGCGGTCAAAATAAATATCTGAAATAATTTTTTGCTTATCAGAACTCATTATAATATATATTATATATTAGTTTAATGAGCACTACAATTACAATACCGACACCACGCGATACAATTATCTACACTATGGCATAACTCATTATCAACACGCTGGGCAGTAAAGTTAGAACATAATTTTCCCTTTTTAATGCCTAATTCAAATTTCGTCCCGCATTTTTGACAATTTCACTTCATCCTTTTTAAACACCACATCTCATTAATATACATATCATCGTTTATTTCCCTGTTTGCTTTCCTGTCCTGTTGCTTATATCCTTCCACCTTGTTTTCAAAATAATCCATTATCAGTTTCTTGTCCATTTCCTTTTCAAAGGCACTGCTCTCAAAAAACAACACTTTGTTAAAATCATCACAGCGTGTAATCGCTGTCCAAAGCCATTCTCTACTAACTAATGGCGACTGCCACTCGTGTATTGTTATTGTATCTTTGATTGTAGCACCCTGTGCTGAATGACAGGTGATACAGTAATTGTATCTAAAATGCTTCTCTATGGTTTCTCTATCTACCGTGCATTGTTCTAAACTCTTTATGTTTTCCAGTAGATAGTTGCCTTTATCAACGCCTTTGATTTTATACCTAAAATTCACATTTATCTTTTTACTGCCTATTTTCTTATACAACCTGCATACTAATACCTCACCTATTTCATAATCAGTTGTTTTACCGAGTCTCTGCCGAACCGTGTTTGAAACATCCGCGCACCTCTTGTTGGTGTATGCTATGTTGTATGTGGATGCCATTACATCGTTGGTCATCTTAAAGTATTTCTTTATCAACTCTTTCAGTCCCAACCGATGAACCCAAAAATCATTATACATCTCATTTACTGTTCTCCTGTTGTCTTCGTCCTTTGCCCTTTTGGATATTTCCAAAAAGATGTGGTGCTTAAAGATGACATCTAAACAGTGATTGCCATATGCCTCTTTGTTCTGGCAGTTGGTCATATCCTCTATCGGCGGGAGTTGCTTGGTATCACCAGTGGCTATGATAATCTTATCGGGGTTGTTCTTTACGAACAGTCTGATCTTATTTAGCATATACATAGATGCCATATACACCTCATCAAACACGATTACATTAAAAGGCGAGTGGTCAAATATTGGCAGTTCTTCGCCTTTCTCCATAGGGACACTAAAAAACTTGTTTAATGTTATTGCTTCACACTCCTTTTCCTGCGACAGTTGATTAGTGCCTACAACGAACAATGCATTATAACCTAATTTCTTAAAATACTCGCCTATATAACTCTTACCTGTGCCACCCACCTTCCCTTTAATTAAGCATTTGCCCCCTGCTTCTTCCTTTATTTGCTTGATAATGGTTTCCGTGTTCCATTCATCCTTTATATGTATTTTTTCATTTACCTGTTTCGGTATATTAATCAGTTGATTAAACATTATTTTTCGATTCTCCTCTGGCAACCTGATTACCTTATCCTGTTCGGCTCTCCATTCGCCGATTACAGTGCCAAATTTTAGTATCTCCTTTGCCTTGTTCAAGTCCGAGGTTTCAATGGTCATAGCATCGGCTTTTACACTATACACCTCCACGCCATTAGCAGTTAAAAGGTTATGCGCGTCAAACATTCTATAATTATGGTCTTGTAGGAGCACTTCCTTAATATACCGAAACCCATTGCTTAACGTCCTCTCGTCTGCCACATTTAAGATGTAATATTTTGAAACGTATTTCGTGCAATCCTCCTGTATATGTATCTGACCATCTACCACAGCAAACCGTTCCAAAAAACCGTCGCCAGTCATAAAGAAGTCATCTTCAAAATCCCACTCTGTTATACTGCCTTTGATTTCATCAGTTAAGGGCGTGTATGTATAATCGTCCTGTGCCTCGTCTATTGCATATACCCTCCCCCCATACAGTTTTTGATAATACATTGCCTCGTCCAGTGTTTCAAACATCCTGCTCCTTTGCGCCTTGTTGCGCGACTTCTCTAACAGTCCGAAGTTTATATTTGCAATTAACTTTTTTATTTGTTTGTTTTGGTGCTCGTCCTTGCTTATGTTAGTTGCCCATAGGTCATTAACGATTTTTTTGTAATCTACCTTGTGTATGTGCGAAGGCTGTTTGAAATACAGTATTTTAGGTTTAATGCCCTGTGCAAATATTTGTTCAAGATACTTGCCGTAGATAAGGTTATGCTTTTTAATAAAATACATATTTGAACCCGTGTTCTCCACCATAAACAGGGTTTTTTTTCCCTCCTACCTAGCAAGGACGAAGCCCGCATTGCAGGGTGTCTTGGTGGAACAGTTGACTACAGCCACTGGCTTGTGATAAACAGGGTTAGTGATGGCAGTGTGTTTATGTCTTCGTTTTTATAAGGCTTCCATATATCAAACTGCCTAAACACCGGTATTTTATTTATGCTGGTAAATGCTTTGGTAAATGCTTTGTTTAAATCTATTTCGGTTAGTTTTTCATCCCGAGATTCGTTTAGCAACCCTGTCGGAACAACGGTTCTACACTCGTCCAGCACCTGCACATCAACCTCGTTATAATGCGATTTATGCGCTTCGTTATATATCTTCTTATTCATTGCGAACATTGCCTTACTGGTTCTGTTATGCACCCTCTCACTTGATACCACAACATCCTCATCGATCCTGTTGCTATTCATATTTTGCGATTTTATTGTGTAGTTTATTGCTTTGTTTAATTTTTTGCATCTCCACCTCACTTTGAGTTCCGATATAGTCCCTGCTTGGTATTTCACGAAGGGCTCGTATCCCGACTGCTTGAAGTCGTGTAGCAGTTTTGGTAAGTCGTTGTCTCTGTGGATTAAGGTATAGTCCTCTTCATCTGTCAGGTTTAGTAGGTCATTGATATTATCTATCATCTTGCATTTTATCGGTTTCTTTCGGTCGTCTATGTGGTAGTTATCACTGACCTTAACTTGCATATCGTGAGTTTTGTGCATATCTTCTTTTTTTAAACTTTTAAGGTCGTTATTTATGACATATATGTGGTTGCCTTTAACTAATCCGTTAAAGGTTCGGACATTATTGAGGCTTTTGGTGGGGTCGTGCTTATAAATTTAATTACACTTAAAA
Organism: Symbiodinium sp. CCMP2592; assembly: GCA_905221615.1. Taxonomy (NCBI): domain Eukaryota; class Dinophyceae; order Suessiales; family Symbiodiniaceae; genus Symbiodinium; species Symbiodinium sp. CCMP2592. The sequence goes on along the minus strand of CAJNDT010005869.1, from coordinate 1,543,600 downwards.
TCGAATATTCTCGCAGGTATGTTGTATTCCTTAAATATATGCTCCATTTGCATTATACTCGCCCCTTTTGCTACGAACTCCTCCTCAGTCATTTTTAACATTTCCAGCACCCGTTCTCTTGTTAATGCGGGTTTTGCTAACGAGCCCCTCCTTTGTCTCATAAGTGTTTCCTCATACTGGTCGGTAAGTGCATTTATCCAGCATTCATTTTCGCGGTATTTTTCTTTGGCTATGGCCTCTTTTACTGTCATATAGTCTGTGTTTATCTCGGTTTCTACATACCTGTTGTAGATGCTGATGTTCTGCGCATTTCGTAGGTTTCTGGTTGTGGGGGTTTTATCACTGTCCTTTTCATCTACCTCCTCCACTTTCTCTATCCTGATGGCATCAGTATAGTCGCCGAACTCGCTTAGCATCATTTCTTCAAACGACTTGTCGGGCTTCATTGACATCATAAGTCGCTTAAACAAGGCTCTGTCATCTCTTTTCGTGATTTTTCTTTTCACGACCTGTTCTACAAACGCATTTGATTTGATACTTGCAGTTCTAACCGTTGGGTTGGTGAGGAGTGGATAGTAAGGTATGCCGTTTATTCTAAATGATGGTCTTTTGCTTCTCGGCTCTTCTGTAAATAGCATATATGAAACCATATACTTTTCTATTGCCAAACACTTTTTCAGAGGCTTTGTTTGAAATCTTCCTCACCGCCATTTTCTGCCTAATCCTTCGTAGCACTTGCTGTTTCCCCCTTTCTGCTTCCTTTTCCTTTTTAACTTCCCGTGCTTTGGCGGGTGTATTCTTCATTCTCTCCGTTATGGGTTCTGCGGTTTCGTATTTGGCAACTGCCTTCTCATATTGTTTTAACCCTTTTTGTTTTGATATTTCGCTTCCCATTGTCATCCCGTTAATCAGGTTCAAGCAGTAGTAAATTGCGATATTTTACGGTCTTCGTATAAATCAACAACATTATTAATTTTGGTAAGTGTTTGGTTAGATACTCTGCCACGCTGGGCGTCTCTTAGGCTTTGTAGATTCTTCACATAGTTCTTTATAAGTTTTTTGGTCATAAATTTACTGATATTATAATTATAAGATTTCAACTCTTTAAAAAGGTTTGTCCAGACTTCCGTTGTTTAGAAAATGGCTTAAAGACAAATTTCCTTATAGATTTAACATAAGAAATGTCAAGTGCAAAAATTTCCAACGACGTTATTGATGAACTGTTGAACACCCTTACCTTTGAACAGGTCAGGGTGCAACTGTCGCTTTACAATAAACTATTTTACGAAATGAGGAAGCGAGACGAACCCGATTATGTAGAGAAAAGGCGAGAACGCGAAAAAAAACGAAAGTATATGAGGAAGAAAAACGACAACAAACAAATCAAACCCCCACCTATGTATATAAATGCCGAAGTGCCGATTAAGAAATGAACAAATACTTCATTATTTAAATAAATAGTGAACTATTTTTTACCTTGCTTGGGCGGAGTGCTACTGCGTGAGCGACTTGCCCCTCTTCTTAATAATCTCATTGGTTGATTGCTTCCACTTGCCTGTTCGCTTACGCTACGCGACGCGAAGGCTTCGCGTTCCTCTTGTTCTGGTGAGCGTGAGCGACTCCGACTTGCCCCCCTTCTCATTAACCCTTGCGTTTGTGTAAATACTTCTTCATCTATGGGTGGCTCAGGCTCATCTTCGTCTTCTTCTTCATTCCACCAATTACAAGCATCAATTGCCATACCTATACCTTGTCCTATTCCCTGTCCTGTATAATACATTATGTTTCCTCCTACTCTTGCCATTGTTGCTAAATCGTCTGCTATTGACATTCTGGTTCTGTATCTTACATCATCCATACTCTCCCCTGTTGATACACTTGTCTGCCTTTGTTGTTCTTGTCTTTCTCCGTCTCCTGCCGTTCTTAAACTTCTATTTGATGAAGCACTTGAATAATTACTACCATCAACAAACATATCGGTCTGCACGCCCTTCTCTGGGTTTCTTATATCATACCTGCTCAAATCAAACTCATTAAAATCAACATCTTCTAATAATATCCCTTGCTGTGTTCTTTTTTGTTTCTCTGGTAATATTTTCAATCTGTGTGTTCTTGCTTCCTTTTCAATTTGTTCAAAAGTGGGGCGTAATCTTAACATATATTAAATACTTAGATTTTTATACTGGTAAAAATGATTTTGCTAATGCCGTTGCTCCTGCTTTTGCTAATGTTTCTACACCGGCTTTTACTCCACTTACAGCAATATCTTTTAGAGTATCTACCCCACTTGATGATGAAGCACTACCTTTACCTTTTCCTTTCTTCATTTCGCGCCATTCTACCATTCTCTTCTGCACTAAGTGGTCATTTACTTGGTCTGTCCATTTACCTGTTTGAAGTAATCGATCAATATAATTTATTAAATAATCTTTTTTTGTTTGATTTCGTCCCTGACCTTTTACTTTAAGTTTTGCTATTTCTTCTTCTTGTTCAGGTGTCAGTTCTATACCGCGCAAAAATAGTTGAAACCCTATATCGTCTTCTTGAACGCTTTTATCTTGCCATTTTGTTATTTTGGTTGAATAATCAATAGTCTCTTTGTGTTTTCTCGCTTGGGTTGGTGCTTTGGTTGTTTCATCATCAACTGCTGGTAAAAATTCTGGGTCATCTTCAAAATCGTCGTCTTCTTCTCCTTCCTCTATATTAACTAACGGCTCTTCATCATCCATAACACCAACCGGTATCGATTGTCTATGTGCTTCATCTAAGTCAGTTCTTGCTGATGTTGTTGATGCTTGTTGTGCTTCTCGTTGTCTTTGTAAATATCTTTCCATTTCTGTCCTAATTCTCAGTGCTTCCTCGCTGGTCATTTCATCCGCATCATCCACATCATAAACTGCCTCGGGTGTCTCAAACCCCATTGCTCTAAGGTTAATTGTTCCCGTTGATGCTCCTGCCATTGTTCCTGCTTGTCTTAATTGTGCCTGTCTCACTGCTTCTTTTGCCCTGTCTTCTTCTTGCTTCTTCAACCCCAAAAAATCAATATTATCAAACTGACTGCCGAACTGGTTATTACGAAAAAATGTTGCCCTTCTATCTACTATTTTTTCAATGGGCGGTCGGTTTTCTTTATCGGCTTCCTGTATCATTCCTATCATTTCATCGTATGTTGGTCGTAATTTCAATTCCGATTTTAATGTTTTAGTCATATTATAAAAATAAGTTAGATTTTTAATTTTTCAATTCAAATTAAAATCAAACTAAATTTGCCATTATATTTTTTCAATTCTTGCTGTTTTTTAAACAGTTCCTCTTTCGTCCTAACTGGCATCATTGGGCGCTCTAACTGTCTGTTAATATCATCTAACTGACCTTGATATATACTCTTCTTTTGGTGTTGTATCCAGTCGTTTCTTAACCTAATGTTTTTTGCTCTATTCTCTGCTTCCTCAATTCTCATCTTCATCTCTTCCATTGCTTTCCTTCGCGAGGCAACACCGAAAGTATCTTCAACATCATAGTATTGTTGAACCTGTGGCATTCTTGTAAACTCTGGTTTGCTCTTAAACATACTCATATTATTAATAATATTTAGATTAAAAATATTATTAGTAATTAAAACATCTTTGATTTAAAACTGTTTATTTTTTCAATATGTGCTTCTCGTTTTGCTTGTCTTATTTCATTATAAGATGCCTCTAATAATTCTCTTGCTGTTAGTTGCTTTGGAACACTTGGAACACTTGGCTTTTCTTTTGTTTTGACACTCGGCACAGCCTCGCGAGCATTCGTGCCTTCAATAGGCTCAGAATATTGCACAACTTCATTCTTTACATTTTGAGCGTTTTTATCGTTTTCTTTGTTCTGATATTTCTTCTTCATCTCTTCTTCAATTTATTTTCTTAGTTTTTGTTCAACCTTTGACCCATAACTTGCCTTTTGTCTATTTACTGGTAATGTTTCGGTTGGTTGTCCCTTACAGTAATAAGGATGTGTGTTTCTTAGACTTTTTGGCAACATTTTCTTCAAGCAATGCTCACACTCTGCTAACTCAACAACTTTAACACTTCTCGCTAACTTTTTAGGCGTTGCTTTCGCTTTTGCTTTCGGCTTTGCTTCTTCAACTACTTCATTGCTTTTTGGTTCTGCTTCTTCTTCATTATTTTCAATAGATGCATTTTCAGTTGCTTCTTCAATAATTTCATTAGTATCTATTTCAGCTACTTCTTCATTTTTAGCCTCCTCAACTGGTTCAGAACTCATTATTAATATAGTCTATACTTTTCTAATTAGATATTTATTAATCCCTGAAAAAAGTTAAACTGAAAGAGCATTCAACATTATTGAAATTGACCGTCTTATTGAATTCGTCTGAAAACCTAAAATTGCACCTTCGTAGAATTTTACCGCTACAATCAACATAATCAAAATCGTTTATTTGGTTGTCTTGAATAATTCCTAAATAGGGGACTGATACATTTATTTTCTTCTCTATTGATGAATTACCTGCTGCGGTTAATTGGTTGTAGTTGCTTATTTCATTACAGTGTAAATAAAGATTTTAAACTGGGATTAAATCAACAAAGCCTGACACAAAAGGTAAGGCTATACCGTGAGTAGGCGATGTATCCACAATATTCAAAACTTTATTGATTGAATGTAAATTACTAGCATCAATACCTGTGAATTCGTTTTGGTTTGCTATTACCTCTGCTTCTGTAAAAACATTAAAGATAAGATTAGCATAATTAACTGCTATGGTTATTTTGTTTAACCTTGTATCATAAGAAACTGTATAAGTATCGGTTCTAACAACATCTGGGTTTCTTGTGTCAAAGTAATCATTTAACCAAAATTGTATCCGGTCAGCAAGTTCAGCGCCCGAATAATTGCCTTCATCAATAGAAAAGATGCGATAATCAATTATGTCAGGATTAACACCGTTAGGGTCTAATTGAAAGAAGTAAAGGTTATCATTAAAGCCTTGTTGAATGGAAAACCAAGAATGGGGAATACTCACCTCGTGTATTATACATTTTGTATTTTCTTCTAACTGCACTGTTTCAGGCAAATCAATAGTGAAATTGGATGAAGTGCCACTGACTTTATAACTACTATCAATATACATTTTCTTAAATCTAAGCATTATAATATTAATTAGATAAATTAATTTATAAGTTATTTTATAATGCATAGAAACAAAAGAAGAAATGAAGGACAAGTGTATGAACTACCTGACACAAGAAGTAAAATACAAAATGAAGTTAGAGAAGAATTAGCGGGTAATTGGTCTTTTCTAACTGATACACAAGGGTTAAGGTTAGCGTATGAAAGCCCAGACAGGATTTATAGAAATGGAAGTCAGTTGTATATAGCAGGAACAAAAGACCCGGTTGATTTTTATGACGATTTGAAACTACCGCTTTACCAAACACGGAATACAAAACGATATAAAGATGTTGATAAATTTATTAAAGACGGTGCGATTGAAATTGACGGTAAAAAGCATTACGGTATTACTGATATAATTTCACATAGTTTAGGTTCAGCGGTGGGACAACAAATTAATAATGATTATGGTAATATATTTAGAAGTAGAAGTTACGGTTCTCCTTTTATATCAGGACAACAGCCAGAAGACACGGGAACAAATTTAAGAATAAGAAAAGCCGGAGACCCCGTGAGCGCTTTTGATGGAGGCAGTTTAACATTAAACAGGGGGACTTTAAACCCTTTACAAAATCTTTCATATCAAGACATAGGCAATGTCCATAACAAAGAAGGGAACTTACCTATAACGCAGGAAGAGTTTATGGGACAGTTTAACTGAAAGTTAAACTCTTGATTAAATCGGTTTCACTGATTTAATTAACAGTTTAATTAATATCTAAATCAATTTAATAATGTACAACTCTTGTAGAGTTCTAGATTTATTAATATATTTGAAAAAAATCTCAAATATATTAATAAATGTACCATTACAAAGCGACAACATACCAGCAGATGGAGAAACCGAAGAAAGAGAAGAAATTTAAAGAAAATGAATATGAAGAGATAAGGAAGTTAGTAGAAGACAATGAAGGGAACGACGTAGTAAAAGAAGTTAAGAATAAAAAGAAAAATAATAAAGAACTTTCATATGATTTTAAATTATTTGATTAAATATAGTATTAACAATTATATTTAATTAAATTTTCTATGCTAGTTATATATAATTATGGAATCGTTCAGCCCAGAGGATATTCTCGTTGATAATCTCTCATTCAAATTAAACAAAGGTGCAAGTTATATTACTGATAGAAGAAGCGTGAGATTTTACCCGTCAGGTTCAAACGTGTATAAGCCTACATCAGGTAACCGTGTATTAAAATTTTCATTGAACGCCGAAGACAACGGCTGGTTAGACCCTCAAAGTGTGCGTGTCTTCTTTACAGTTCAAAATTTAGACCAAGACCTTAACCGAAAATTACGACCATTAGCACCTCCTTATTCATTTTTTAAACGAATGCGAATTATCGCTGGTAATCAGGTTGTTGAAGACTTTGACAATTACAATCGTGTTCATCAGATGTTTTCTAAGTTAATGTCGCAGGGAGCGCGAAAAGACGAAGCAAATGAAGGTTTTGGTTATAGGTATGACGATGAAGTTAAAACATTAGTTAATAATGTAGGAGCTGAGTTAGACTATGAAGTAAATTCTGTTAATTGCCAAGGCTTCAAAAATCAAATGACTGTGGGATTTAAACCTTTATGCGGTCTGTTCTCTCAATTTAAGTATTTGCCTTTAAAATATATGGGTAATTTGACTATTGAACTTGAACTGGTAAATAACGATACTAACTGTATTATTAATCCTGATGACAACACCGAGGCAAACGCAATAGGAGATCGTTTTACGTCTGATGTAGCACTTCCGGGAGGTAATGCTTCAAACACTTCAAAAATTTTTGAACTTAACAATGCCTTTGTTTCGTGTGATATTTGTATGCTTGATAATAATTTAAACAACGAATATGTCAAACATTTATTAGAAGGTAAAGGATTACCAATTACATATACAACATATATTACTCAATCACAATCAGTAGCAGGTTATACCGATATTAATGTTCCAGTTGTTCGTTCTGTTTCTAAATTAGTTGCTTCTTTATCACCTTTTATAGAACCGATGACCCAAGTTTAGGGTATGAATATGCAAATAAGCGTTTCTGTCGGTTTTATCATCCTCATCAATCTCACGACAGCGCAGTAGAAGGTATTTATGATATTAACAAAGATTTAGAGTTTCAAATTCAATTAGGTTCTAAACTGTATCCAGAATATCCTTGTAATTCTCTAACTCAGTGCTTCTATCATTTACGAGAAGCTTTAAACCTTCCGGTATTTCATCAACACAGTATTTCAATTGATTTTAAGCAATATCGTGATAGACAATTTATTTTTGGCTTTTCTTTTGAAAAAGTGCCAGATAGTAGCTATACAGGAATTAATACTCGCGCAGGTCAGCAAATGTTAATTCGTGTAAAACCCGCGGGAGCAAGTATTCCGGTTGATGATATGCCTGATGAAATGTTCATCACAATGCTTTCAGAACAGGTGATTGAAATAAAAGATTTGGGGCTCAAAGTGTTCGATTAAATTTAATTAAACATTATTAAATTAATTATCTAAATTATTTTAATAATGACATTGACATTAAATAACACTAATACAGTATCGGCTAATAATGTTGTTATTAACGGGACTGATATAAGTTCTTTATACGCTACAATAAATTATGTTGATACTGAAATATCAAATATTAATGTAGGCAATGGAGGAGGCGGTGGAATAACACAACAGGATTTAGACGATGCTGTAAATCCAATCATAGCAGTTAATGATGGGCAGAATTTAGTAATAACTGACATTAATAATAATTTATCAAATAATTTTCAAACAACTGCACAATTAAATACTAATTTTTACAATAAGACAGAAGTTGATAATGCTGTTGCCGTTGTAGATACAAAAGCACTTGATAATTTCAATTCTATAAATGCTATTAGTACAAATTTAACTAATAATTACCAAACTAATACACAACTCGCTACTAATTACTATAATATAACTGAAATTGACGCTAATAACTGGATTGATAATACAGCATTAGCACCTTATGCAACAACAGCAACACTAAACGCAAATTATCAGACTAATACACAATTAGCTACTAATTTTATAATAAAACTGAAATAGACGCTAATAACTGGATTGATAATACAGCATTAGCACCTTATGCAACAACAGCAACACTAAACGCAAATTATCAGACTAATACACAATTAGCTACTAATTTTATAATAAAACTGAAATTGACGCTAATAACTGGATTGATAATACAGCATTAGCACCTTATGCAACAACAGCAACACTAAACGCAAATTATCAGACTAATACACAATTAGCTACTAATTTTTATAATAAAACTGAGGTAGATGGATTAATAGCAGGAGCAGGTGGTGGCGTTTCTAATCCTATTGAATTAGTAGATGCCAACACAAGTATTGAAAGATATACAAATGCTACAAAATCTAATATTTCATTAGATTTATCAATAAATGAAACGGCAAGTGCTATAAGATTAATTAACGGAGCTAATGACGATACTGATACAAATACCTATATTGAATGCAATAACACAACAAACGGAACAACGTTTTTAAACAATTATTTACCAATGGTGCTGTATCATTTAATAATGACACAATATTAGTACCAATATCTACAAACGGGATTTCATTATGGAGAGTATCTAATAATAGTAATCCAACATTAAGAATTAGAGACGGGACAGCACAATGGATATATGTTAATAATAATCTAAAATGCACTAATGCCAATACAGAAGACGGTAATATTATGATTTTAAATGATAATTCAGCAGTTAATAATTCCAACAGAATGAGGTTAGGAAGTTTAACAAGTGCCGAAGTAGGAATAGGTAAAGCAAATGAAAGCGGATACTTTTTATCGGTAGGAGGAGCAACAAAGGTAGATAGTTTAGAAGTTGATAATAATATTACAATGAACGGAGATACAATAACAGCAACTAATGGTAATGGCATTGAAGTATTCAAAAATACAACCGATGCCTCGCCTGTGTTAATAGCGAAAAACGCACAAGGATATATTAAAATGCATTCATTTAATATTAATGCTTATAATACATCAAATGATAGTCAATCATTATTATTATTGAATACAGCAACAGCAGGAGGAGCAGTATATTGTAATAATTTAGGTATTGGAGCAATCGCAGGAGGAACAACGCGATTAAATGTTGCAGGTGGTGGCAGTGCTAATTTTAGTGGTAATTGTAATTTTAATGGTAGTGATAATACTTTTAATAATAATATTTTAATAAATAGTAGAGGCAGAATATATCAACAGTCAAATGCGAATTTTTCATTAAACTATATTTCAACGATAGAGCAGAACTTTTGTATCCAATCTAACAGGAGTGTAAATCCGACGCCATCTGACATATTCATAAATTTAAACGATACTAACGGTATAACATTAAACAAACCGACAGTATTTAATGAAACAGTTAATACAATAGGGAAACTGACATCAGAAGGAGATTTTGATGTAGATATTGGAGCAACAGGAACACCTGAATTTAGAGTATTAGGTAGTTCTGTCAATTTCTTTGTAAAAGCAAGTATTACACATACCCAATTAGCGGGGCCAATAGACCAAATATTTTTCAGAAATCCAGATACAAACGGAGATACAATAATTGAGATAGGGACTAAAAATGTATTGACCGTTAATGATGGTGGTATTGATGTAATTGGTGATATTAGTTATACGGGTGGTATAGCACCCAGTTCTGATAAAAGATTGAAAGAGGGTATAAAAGAAATCAATTCAAAGAAAGCCGTTGAGATGGTAAAGTATATCAGACCTAAAACATACAAATTTATTGATAAAGAAAAATACGGCGACAGGCCTTGTGTGGGTATGGTTGCCAATGATTTTTTAACGGATAAGATGCCACCAGAATGGGGGAATGTTGTTAAAGAGGGAAGAGATGGTTATTTAAAGTTCGATTACAGTATGTGTGTTCCTATTTTGTGGTCTGCTTTACAGACAACAATAAATGAAGTAGATAAACTAAAAAAGAAGTGAATAAGTTGAAAGGTAAAGGGAAAGGAAATAAAAGCGATAGTGACTAAAATATAAGTTATAATATAGTATGGGAAGTACAATTTCAAAGGATAATGAGAATGATTGTATTAATCAAATAAACAATATTAATGAAAATGGCTTAGATTTGAGTAATATTGATAAACTACAAATTAAAGTGTTAAAAGAAATGATAAAAGAAATGAAAGAAGTAAAGGCAAAAAAGAGTGATAAGATAATGTATCGCTTACCTGTTCAAATTTGTAATTGCAGTTTATTTTAATTAATAATATTACTTATTCATAATATTATTAATCAATTACCAATTTAGCATCAAACCGCTTATAAAACATATCATTTACATCAGGTTTCATTAGATTTATGAACAAAAAACTATATGGTTCTTCTGTTGCTCTGTTATACACTTCTAATAACAGTTTCTTTGCTTCTGCGAGGTTTTTAGCATCTGCTACGGTTGATTTGAGCCAGCGGCAAAACCTATGAGACCGCCTTCCCAACCTTTATGTGGGGTTATCGCTTTTGGGCGGGCACCTTATCGTTCTGCAGGATTTCCCGCTATCTATCTGAAAGCGATCTGATAGACATATTGGGCCTGAAGCAACAGAGTCGAAGCTGAAAGGTTATGTAGGGTAGTTTTTGACTTGTGTCTCACCGGTTGCAGAATGACTCGGGTCTAGGGCTTGGGGCTTCAAGTCGCTGGCTTGTGTAGTTGGAAGATTCCTGACACAAAACCAGCCATGTAAGCATGTGGTCGATATGACTACCAAACCAACCTGGCGGGTTATCGCTTCGTTATCGATTTAGACACAATCTGAACAAACTGCAAAATTGCAGAACTTGAGCTTTCGTGATGCACACGCTCCTCTTGATGTTATCCCAGGGTTATCGCTTCTGGGCAGGCGCCTTATCGTTCTGCAACATAAACGTTAACATCCTGATACCCGGGTAGGCCCGCAGACTAATCCTATGTACGGAGAGAAACGCCTGTAGCTCATTTTTTAATTAAGACAGCGCTTAATTCTTCAACCATCGTTTCTATCTCTTTGTAGTTTCTTAACCTGAAAAAGAACAACTGACGACTATTAACACGAATGATAGGACTTAGCGCATTGAATTTTTGCGTGGATGTTATAATGTTAATTGCATTATGTCGCCCCCTCACATACAACTGATTTAATAATGGGCTGTTTCTTGAAAACGCCTTTGAATCAGCGAAGTCATCAACAATGATTAAGATTGAAAATAGTTTTTTGTGGTCGTTCTTCTTTTGATATTCTATAACTTTATGCTGTCTTTTTATCACCTGTTCTAATTCCTCTGGGTTGTATTCATCAAAGAAACATTTTTCTTTTTCCAAATCTACCTTTAAATTATCCTGAATGTATTTTTTGACTGGCGACCAATTACTATCAACTGAAATTGAAGGCGACCACACATATATTCGTTCAAAGACATCCCTATATATGTCTAATATCATAGATTGTAATAGTATGCCTTTGCCACTTCCAGAAGGGCCAACTATTATTTGACTAAACGGCAACCTCGGCGCTACATCGTATTTTGATTGTTTGAAGTCATATTCTTTCACATTAATAGGTTTAACTATCGGTGTAATCATTATTATTATTAATACATAGAATAATTTATAATTAATAATATATGGGCGAGTATGATGAGTATTTAGAAGTTATAGATGAGATAGAAAAGATAGAAGAAATAATAGCAGTGCCTGAATACCGCAGGTGTTGTCATAATACATTAGAGTTGCTGAAATCGATAATATTATGTTTTAGATTAAAATCTAAGTAATGTAAATGAGCAATAAAGAGGACAAAGGAAATATTCACATTGAAAAAGGAAGTGTTAATTGCAATTTTTGCAGGTGCGGTAAAAAAGTTTTTCATAAAGAAACTAAAACAACGACTGATAAAGATGGTAATGTTGTAGTTAATCAAGTGGAAGATAGGACTCCGTGGAGAATTGGAAATGGGCGCGGTGCAACACCTGACGGTAATGACGTGTTTAAACAAGACAATCAGTTAGGTAGTGTTGAAATTTGCGACACAGGTTTTGGAATAGGTCGGAAGCCTACACCCGAAGAAAATCAAGAAAGGATATTTAAATTAGAAACAGATGTAAAGGAAATTAAAAAAGATATTGATGACATTAAAGAGCAAAGTAAATTAAACAGTTTGGATTGAAAATTAAAAGTGATTAGGTTTTAAAGAAAAGAAAATCTTTAAAACTGACAGGGCAAGTATGCCAGTTTTGACGCTAGTGTCCTCGCGAAGCATTCGCGACTTTTGGAAGAAGGAGAAGAAAACCCCCAGACGTCCCTACGTAGTGTTTCACATTGGATGTTCTTATGAAAGGGGAAAGTAATGAGATACATTCAATAGCACTTCTTAAGCAGGTGCTTAATTAGATTGAAAGTTTTCATAATAATTTTATTATGAAAAATTTTATTATAAAAATTTTGTTTTAAAAGTTTTGTAAGTTAAAACATATATGACACAGGAGGAGAAGGGTGAGATGCAACCTTTGAAGGTCTGCGATTTTGAAGAAGAACATAAACCATCAAAGTTTCAAAAAATCTTGGAAAGGTTGAATACCATTGATGAAAGGTTAAAAACACTAGAAAGACAAAAACCTATGGTTAGAACACCTATTGATAAAAATGCTTCGTATGACAACAGGAAAGGAACATATTTAAACAAATTGAATAACAATGAGATATTACAGCCGAAGCAAACTACATTGGAATATTACGGTATTAAAAAAGTAGGAGACAGATATGAATAAGTCCTGAGAAACCCGTTTGGACAGAAACGTCTTAAAGACAAAACGCCTTAGTATAATAAGAAGCATATGAGCAACAAAGTTCAAGTTGAAATCGTTGAGTTTATGATTGATGAAATTGAAGAAACAAATGATGAGTTGTTGAGAATTAAACGTTTAACAAAATTCAAATCACAGATGACGGATAAAGCAAGAAACGACGAAGATGAACAACGCTTTACAGAAGAAGCAATAAGTGATAATATAACACAACACCATTATGACAAAAGACTGCAATTCATTATTAATGAAATACAAACCATTAGAGACCAGATTGATGAACATAAAAGAAGAATGAAGGAATACAAGAAACTGAAAAAGATACAAAAACAGTAGATATTATGAAGCATAAATGTAAACACGATAATTATTATTATTAGTATTAACAATAATTATTATTAGTTTATTTTTTAAGTTGTATATTTATATTGAATTTCTTTTCCATATTTCTAACTGCTTCTGGTATTGTCTTCTTTTCCCATAAAATATACCGTGCCCACGTCTGCGGTTTTTCTATGTCCTTCCAAGATTGTGTAGCACCGTGTCGTGCTATGTATCTTTGTTTTCGTTCTTCATCCTTATGTTTTGTAAAATCACTATAACCCGTAGCGCCAAAGGAAACAGTTTTTTTACCATCAATGAATGCGTCATATTTCTTTTCTGGTTTAGACGATTTTTTAAGTATAACTTCTGGCATATTACTATACCATATAAATAATATTTCGAAATATTATTTCCATTATATTTTCATACAAGCACCCCACAAGTAAGTTCATAATGTCCTGAGAAACCCGTTTGGACAGAAACGTTTTAAAGACAAAACGCCTTAATATAGTAGTGAGGTTATGACCAAGTATTTTACGGAGATTGATCAAGAAGAAATCATTAATGAATTCTTAACTGCCTGTGGAGAAAAACAAGAAGAGCAAGAAGAAGATTTTAAGGAGGAGGAGGAGAGTGGCCCACAGACGTTAGTGCGGCCGTCAACCCACTTCCCCCCAAGCATCTCCGAGCGGCTCCGTAATCGTCATAGCCGCTCTCCGCGAGGGGTTCGAGAGGGCGTGTATGTAATGCAGCCAAGTTTCACAGAAGAAGAGGAATGGTAGGGGATTGGAAAAGGAGCTGAAGCCTACAAAGAGGACGGAAGTAGACAGAAGAACAGAAAATCGCAAAAGCACAGACCCCAAACAATGCGAGGCCGGACGGTCTGGCAGTACAAGATAGCCAAGGACAGAGAATGGGAGGCAAGGATTCAACGGAACTTGCGTAAAATGGCGCCGACCCAGAGCCCCAATCTCGAGATTGGGATAACAGCAGCAAACCTACAAACTGCGGAACATGTGAAAGGTGACAACCACACAGATCTCGCGCCATGGAAACAAACCAAAGATGGTGCGAGAAGGTGGTCTGAAATATAACGAAAAGAAACCGACCACAGAGAAAGGGGTGAAAGGCACGCGAAGCTAGACTCCATCAACCCAAGACGGCAAAAACTTCGAAAGCCCTAAAAACAACATAGGATGCTGCGCGAAAAGCCGGTTTAACTTGCTGGACCTCCGGGAGGTGTGGAAGACGGCAACAAGCCAGACCTCCAATCTCGGAGCGAGACGGGGGTCTGGGACTGCAGGCGAAAACCCTGCACGAGGCTTGGAAGCGAAAGACCTGTGGGAGGTGCAGATATCGACAACAACCCAAACCCCCAATCTGGAGACGGGGGTCTGGGATTGTGGCCAGAACCCTGCACAAGCATCGTAGGCGAAAGACCGACGGAGGTGCGGAAGATGGCCGCAAGCCAGACCCCTAATCTCGGAGCGAGACGGGGGGGTGTGGGATTGCCGCAAAAACCCTGCACGGGCATGGGAAGCCAAAGACCCGCGGGAGAGGCGGAAGATCGCAACAAGCCAGACCCCCAATCTCGGAGCGAGACGGGGGGTCTGGGATTGCAGACGAAAAATGTGCACGAGGCTTAGGTGCAGATACCGACAACAACCCAAACCCCCAATCTGGAGACGGGGGTCTGGGATTGTGGCCAGAACCCTGCACAAGCATCGTAGGCGAAAGAGACGGAGGTGCGGAAGATGGCCGCAAGCCAGACCCCTAATCTCGGAGCGAGACGGGGGTGTGGGATTGCCGCAAAAACCCTGCACGGGCATGGGAGGCCAAAGACCCGCGGGAGAGGCGGAAGATCGCAACAAGCCAGACCCCCCATCTAGGAGCGAGACGGGGGGTCTGGGATTGCAGCACAAAAACCCTGCACGAGGCATGGATTGCGAAAGACCTGCTGTGGGTGTGGACATGACAGGGCAACCTGGACCTCCAATCTCGGATCGAGACGGGGGGTCGGCACGGCACGGAAGATGGCAACAAGCCAGAAACCCAATCTCGCAGCGAGACGGGGATCTGGGATAGCAGGGCGAAAACCATGGACGAGGCACGGAAAGCGAAAGACCTACGCGGGGTGCGGACCTGACAGTTACCCAGACCTCCAATCTCGGAGCGAGACGGGGGGTCTGGGATTGTCGCAAGAACCCGGCACGGGCATGGAAAGCGAGGGAATTACGGGAGGGGCGGCAGATGCCAACAAGCCAAACCCCCAATCTCGGAGCGAGACGGGGTGTCTGGGATTGCAGCACGAAAACCCTGCACGAGGCATGGAAGGCGAAAGACCGAAGAAGGCAACAAGCCAGACCCCCAATCTCGGAGCGAGACGGGGGGTCTGGGATTGCAGCACGAAAACCCTGCACGAGGCATGGAAGGCGAACGACCACGCGTGCAAGAAGACAACAAGCCAGACCACCAATCTCGGAGCGAGACTGGGGTCTGGGATTGCAGCACGAAAACCCTGCACAGGCATGGAAGGCGAAAGACCTATGGGAGGCGTGGAAGAAGGCAACAAGCCAGACCCCCAATCTCGGAGCGAGACGGGGCCTACGGGACGCGTGGGAGAAGGCAACAAGCCAGACCCCCAATCTCGGAACGAGACGGAACATCTGGGATTGCAGCACGAAAACCCTGCACGAGGCATGGAAGAAAAAAGACCTACGGGAGGCGTTGAAGAAGGCAACAAGCCAGACCCCCAATCTCGGAGCGAGACGGAGGGTCTGGGATTGCAGCACGAAAAACCCTGCACGAGGCATGGAAGGCGAAAGACCTACGGGAGGCGTGGAAGATGGCAACAAGCCAGACCCCCGATCTCGGAGCGAGACGGGGGGTCTGGGATTGCAGCACGAAAACCTCTGCACGAGGCATGGAAAGCGAAAGACCTTCGGGAGGCGTGGAAGAAGGCAACAAGCCAGACCCCCAATCTCGGAACGAGACGGGGGGTCTGGGATTGCAGCACGAAAACCCTGCACGAGACATGGAAGGCGAAAGACCTACGGGAGGCGTGGAAGAAGGCAACAAGCCAGACCCCCAATCTCGGAACGAGACGGGGGGTCTGGGATTGCAGCACGAAAACCCTGCACGAGGCATGGAAGGCGAAAGACCTACGTACGGGAAGCGCGGAAGAAGGCAACAAGCCAGACCCCCAATCTCGGAACGAGACGGGGGGTCTGGGATTGCAGCACGAAAACCCTGCACGAGGCATGGAAGGCGAAAGACCTACGAAAGGCAACAAGCCAGACCCCCAATCTCGGAACGAGACGGGGGTCTGGGATTGCAGCACGAAAACCCTGCACGCACGCCAGGCATGGAAGGCGAAAGACCTTCGGGAGGCGTGGAAGAAGGCAACAAGCCAGACCCCCAATCTCGGAACGAGACGGGGGTCTGGGATTGCAGCACGAAAACCCTGCACGAGGCATGGAAGGCGAAAGACCTACGGGAGGCGTGGAAGAAGGCAACAAGCCAGACCCCCAATGTCGGAACGAGACGGGGGTCTGGGATTGCAGCACGAAAACCCTGCACGAGGCAGAAGGCAACAAGCCAGACCCCCAATCTCGGAACGAGACGCGGGGTCTGGGATTGCAGCACGAAAACCCTGCACGCGGCATGGAAGGCGAAAGACCACGGGTGCAAGAAGGCAACAAGCCAGACCATCAATCTCGGAGCGAGACAGGGGTCTGGGATTGCAGCACGAAAACCCTGCAGGAGGCATGGAAGGCGGGAAAGACCTACGTACGGGAAGTGCGGAAGAAGGCAACAAGCCAGACCACCAATCTCGGAGCGAGATGGGGGGTCTGGGATTGCAGCACGAAAACCCTGCACGAGGCATGGAAGGCGAAAGACCTACGGGAGGCGTGGAAGAAGGCAACAAGCCAGACCCCCAATCTCGGAACGAGATGGGGGGTCTGGGATTGCAGCACGAAAACCCTGCACGAGGCATGGAAGGCGAAAGACCTACGGGACGGATGGAAGCGCCTTTGGGAGGAGAAAAAAAGAAAAGAGTACGCCAGGCACTGTCGCCCTGACGGGAGGAATACGGGCGAGGAGGGGGGTGCTCATCGGCGGAAGAAGCCGCCTTAGTGCCACCCCCGGTGTCCCCCCACCTCGGCAAGACCCCGTAAGACCTCTCACAACCCGTCAGAACCGGGGGGAAGAAGATTTTAAAACGCAATATGACAGGTTGTTATTAACAATTGCAAATCATATATTTCAACTTGAACAAATAGAAACGAAGAATTATGTGCCAATCAAAGAAGCAATACTAAAATTTATGGAACAAGCCCAAAACGGACGAAATTATTTAAATGAGCCATATGTATATACACCTAAATTCACGTGGTATAGAAAACTACAAAAGTATCATTGGTTAAAAATACACAAGAAAGGAACACGGTTTGTTTGCAGTAAAGAACGGTTGGAACAAATAGATTTTAAAATAATAGAAGCACCAAGCGTATTGTATAGAAATTGGCATTGCTAATGGAATAATGAAATAATAATAATAATAATATCATTTATTATTATTATTATTATTATTATTATTCATACAAGCCGGTCACAAGTAGGTTCATAATTTATTAATTGGGGAGTTATTTGGTAGTTCGGGTTTTAGGGGGATTGTTTGAGGTGGCTAGGTGGTAAATAGATGATTTGTGGTAAAGTGGTGATTGTTGAAGGCGCGGAAGTGGTAAATGAATATTTCGTGGTAAAGTGATGAATGTATGAGGGGACGAAGTGGTAAATGGATGATTTGGTGGTAAAGTGGTGAATGTGGGAGGTGGCGAAGTGGTAAATGGATTTGTGTGAATTTGGGCGTTTTCTATCAGCGAACTTTACTTGTGACCTTGCCTTGCTTTTACGCCTTACGCCCGACATCTCAAACAACGGATACTGCTCACTCCTGTTAGGCTATGGGTTTTGGTGAACCAGTGTTCTTCACCGGACTATTCCCTTCTTGGCATGGCTTTTGCCAAGGTTCCTGGCTTTGGGGGGTGAGCCATCCCTACTGTTGACAATCTGCCACCCATCTACGCATCTAAATCATACGCGATTGAAGATTGGGAGTTTTTGGCCACACAACTTTCAGGGCTGTATGCTGAGTTCGGAGCAGCACTCGAGAAAGATCCCACTCAAGCATACTAGTTTGTCTCATGAGCAACAAAACAACTTGCTATTGTGAATCGGCTGCTCCTGCAACTTAATCAACTTAAACGAGATAAGGAGGGACGCTTTGACAAGATGTTCGTTGCAGCTGCTTCCTAACATGAACACATGAGAAAGTGAATTCCATGCTCGAGCCATGTCAGAGTGTTGGTGGAAGCAGCCCGTCTTGCTCAATCCGAACCAGCAAAAGGATCTTTGCCTGATGATGTCCATGCCTGATGATCAAGATCGCATATTCCGGATATAAACATTTCAACATCAAATTTTCAGTTATCATGAATATCAAGAACTAGTTCAACTTTTGCAAGAAGTTCTACATTACAAGAAATCCAAGATGGGGTGTCATGATTCATGAGAACAGCATCCTTTATCTCATGAACGGGTGAGAACTAGTTATTCAAATCGCAGGTAGAAACAAATGGTTTCAACCAGAAAGATCAAGCGAACCACAAAAAGGAACCACACAGGAACCTCTAGGTACATACATACACACGCACACACATTCCCTCACACACTCTTTTACATAGTGACCCGGACACAACACCCCCGCCCACCCATGAAAACAGGACTCCGCTTCATAAACCTCTGTGCGTACGTCCTGGCATGAAAAATGTGTGTACTCGCTGTTTGGAACCTTTGTACAACACAATCTGAACTTGCAGCGATGCCACGTGAGGGCAAGCTGAGGACTTCAGGCAAGCGTCCTCTGAGAGCGCGCTGCCGCACAAAGCTTTGTACGTCTCCTTAGGTTGCTCCGGGCCTTCCACTACATGTTTCTCTCTTCTTCCCCGGGGCATGAGGGGTGTTCGAAGCCCCCCGGCCGCAAGGGCCCCCCCGATGTTTCTCTCTCTCTCTCTCTTTCTCTCTCTCTCTCTCTCTGCCGTGCCATCATCAAGAGTCTCGCTGTCAGCCATACATAGCATCTTCCACTACGACCAGGTCTCGCAGAGCAACATTGGCTTCAGCTTGCACAGCATTAGCTGCGTGACTGAAAATACTGCTGCAACAGGCATGGCAAGGTTTGAACATGGGCTCGCGTTTGCATTCGCGGGGGTCTTCGAGGCTGCGCGAACACCTCTGGACAGTCAGACATCTTCGAGCAACTATGCAATCAAGCGTCTCTTCGAAGCTGATCCTGTCGCTGGGCGATCATCTGCTCACTCTCCACTTGCTGGGCAGCCGCCACTTTCTTGGCTTCCTGCAATGCTTGTAGCTGCTGAGCCAAGGTGTCAGGACCGGCCCGAAAGGCACGATAGGGACTGGCCACCTGACAATAACACCGTCCGGGACTTCCCACTGGGCTCGGAGCTCGTGGCAGATGCATCAAAGTCAGTGGCTCCCGACTCTGACTGTGTACTTGTCCATTGTGCAAACGAGGCGTCGATTGGCTATCCACCGCAACCTGCCGTGTCTGAACCAAACGAGGGGAAGCTGGTCGGATATAGCCATTTGACGCAGATCCATTCGTCTGAACCGGAGCAGGTGCCGGAGCCGGAGGTGCCGGAGGCGCCGGAGCAGATGCCACGTAGCGTGTAGGTGAACTTGCCCGAAGGCCCATGGATGCTTGCGCGGCCAGCTTCCCAGGGTTCGACGGGATGTGGCCCACGCTTTGCCGAGGGCTCAGCAAAAGCGGCTCACTGCTCCTTTGGTGCAATCGCGGGGATAATGAAGCACGCCGTGGAAACAGTGATTGGCGAACCAAATAAGACTTCCTGGTTGGAGGAAGGCCCCGTGCTGACAGTGGGATCGGACTTGGGTGCCGCAATGTATCCAAACATGTTGGGTCGGCTAGTTGTACGAGTGGTGCTGCCTGTCGACGACTTGAATGCGGAGGCAGAATGATGCCCGTGCTGGTTACCGGCTCCAGCATGGGCTCGAACGCACCAAGTTCAGGCTGCAGTATCGTACGTGGTGCTTTGGCTGCAGTCTATCTGAACGACATTGACATGGGCATCAACTCCGTTCTGGATGCTGTCTATGACTTTGGTTTCTGTCCCAGGGAATGTGATACCGAATACTTGCATGGTCTTGACTCGTTCGCCGTGCTTCTGTTGGAGAACCTGGAGCTCGAAAAATCGCATGCGGCGACCGCGCAGTCTCGCAATCATACTTTACAACAAGCGCTTTCGCTGCTTTCTGAACAACACAGACTGTTCTCGCTGCCAGGCCAGTCGAGAGGGAGGGAGAGAGAGAGAGGGATAGAGAGAGAGAGAGAGAGCGAGCAAGAACGAGAGCAGCCTGCTCTCGCCATTTTACGTGCTCCTTTGCAATCTGCTTGACTCTTCTCTGGCGGCTGACTGCACTGCTCGGCTCGAGCTCCGCAACGCGTCGAGCTGATTTTTCCGCTGCAGGCCACTGTCAAAGCTCAAGCGCTTGGGCCTCGTCGTAACCTCAGCTGACGCAGTACTGCCGTTTGCAGATTCCACGGTGTGATCTGTGCCAGGGCACAGCGCATCTTCCGAAGTGCTGCGGCGGCTGCAGATTTAGTGGCTTCGGCGTTGGGTGGAGCCCGAGGTCCTGGGAAAGGCCGGACAGACCCATGCAAATCACATGTCGAAAACATGTGCCTCTTGATCTGTGTGATGATTGATCTGATTTCAGCCATCAAGAACCTACGCGATGGGCCTGCTGACGTTTACAGAGACCGCGGAGAACAATTACGGGACATCGTGGTCCGTGGTTGGGCCTATACGGCAATTTTCGCTCGGATGCGACCCCTCCTTCCGTCAATGCGGATATCCGGATGTCCCCCCAAAAAGAGAGGGTAAGCCTCGTGAATCTTAAGCCGCTGCAAGGCTCTCTAGGACAGCATTCTTGGTACCAGTCACATTTCAAGCAATCTTTCTCTCAGCTTTTCGTTTGCGAATGTTTGCACGCAATGTAAGAATTGCCTGTGGTAGCCTGTGTCTGTTCGTGCATGCATTACAACTTCCACAACTGCATCTTCGATCTCGCCACTCTCAGTCCTGGTGATGGGCTGCTGGAATTGAAAGACTTCTAAGATCAGAGAAAGATGGCGTTCGAAGGTAGATTCAGGTGGATGGAGTGCTGCAGCCTGTCCTAGAACGTCTCGAAGTGGTCTCAAGGCCTGGGGCAGGCCATTCTCGAACCACCTGCACAAATTAGGCAACCGCACCAACGTCACAGGTTGTGGGTTGTGTGCCGTTCATGCCACACGGGCCCAGGGAAGTGCAATTCGAATGCCTGTCTGGGAGTGCATCCACAAATCTCTCCTTAGCTGTAACATCATGCCACGCAAGCATGAGGCATTAGAGTGTGAGGAGATCAGTGTGAGCTACCTTCGCAAGCACCGTGTACAACTGAGACGGGGCTCCACGAGGTCCATCTCCTCTGGTCTAAGCCGAGGGGCCTGCCAGTGCATTCAGCAAGCTCATGCCGCTAGCTCATGGTCATGTCCACCTTTTGAGACCGAGCTAGTAAGTGGGCAACTGCCCGACACCTGCCGACACAAGCTAAACTCCGACAGGCAGTATAGTTCCGGCAACACCGAAAAAGGCTCGCCTACCTGTTCGTTCACAGATCTGCAGATGACGTGCTTGGCTCCACGCAAACATAGGTAACTAATTAATGGTGCAAAAAAATCCAACGTCCTGAAGGTGCGGTGCTATACCTTGGATGCACATCAGGGAGCACAGGGGAAAACGCTTTTTTCCCTCGGGGAAGAAGGCTTGGCATCGGGCCTATGTCTGAGACATCTCTTGCGAGATCCAAGGCTTCTGGACGGTATAAGATCTTCAGCGCTTGAGACTGGTGTGCTGCAGCCTTGTTGCATGCCGGCTCAGTGACAAATCAACTGTCGAAGCAACTGCACCCCTTACAGGGGTCAACAGCTTGATCAGTCGCTATACGGACGCACAGCGCTGTTTCGTCGGGGGTCTCGGTAGCGGCATCACGAGGCGCTTGTTGTGGGGAGGGGCATGTGGCGAATCAGCTGCAAAAACTTGAACCAACAAACCTTCGAAGCCACACACCATCTGTACAACTGTGCATTCACGGCGCGGGTCGTGAATATGTCTTGCAGGAGAATCGGCGCAAGCCTGGTGCTTCAGGTTTCTTCTTCCGAAGACACGGAAACAACGAATGGAGACTGCATTACGATCAGCAGGATTTTGGGGGCTTCTGAACGTGCACAGATACGGGGCTACTGCTACTATAGCCACTTAGGCATGCTAAGTGGCTTCTCATCCGGAATGCGCCCTTCCAGTTGCACAGCGCATGCGGCAATCCTCGGCTGCAGGCTGTTCAGGTTCATAGTTACTTCACTGCACGAGCCCGAATTCGCACTTGGTCGCGGGTCATGTTGACAATGCGGCACTCTGGAACAAGGGGCGGTCATTGCCCTACTATGCTGCAGAAGCCGCTTGCAGCTCCGCCGGAGCAAACGCTTTCGAGCAGCAGAGGCGTACCAAGTGGTGACCTCCATGAGAAATCAATCAAGGACAGAACAAGTGTCAGCAACTAGGCAGTAGCCAGTGGTACATGAAAGCATAGATCCCTCTCTCCTGTCCGTGCTTGGGTATGTAGGGATGCCGGACATCTGCAAAGGGAGCCAGCAAGCAACAAAGAGTGCAAGCTCTGACGTGATCGAGGTACTTCCTTTGTCTCACCGAATGCCTGGGGAGGAAGGCACCCCTAGGCACCCTCAGCGACATACTACATCACAGTTGATTTTCAGAGTCCGGACATCTGTATATCCAGTATTACTCACTGTCAGTTTAACGGCTGCTTGACATCAGACTATTCACTGTGATTAGCTTGCCTAGCAGTGCCTAGCAGGCCTAACACAAAGGGCAGTAATGCATGTACAAACTTTTGACTCGCACGGGCCCCACATGTTTTGGGTTGACCGTGTGGAACACTTTCACAGGCGCAACAGTTCCACTGGCTTTATAGCAACTGTCAACATCTGGCAACCCAACTCATACTTGTGGAACTTCGTTCGCAAAATCACCACGCAACAGAATAATGACTCGAAACATGCTTTGGGGGCAGGAAACAAATCGCAGATCCAGTCAATCTGGCTGGTTGGGCCGAATACAAGGTGTCGGCTGCACAGGACCTGCCTGAGCTGATTGTACGAAGACTTCCTTAGCTATCAATACTGCAAGGGAAAGGTGTGAACGGGCACAGGTCCTACTGCGGACTGCGATGCTGTCATCCGGTTCGACTGCGATACTTGCATAACTCGACGAACACCAGATTCTGAAACCTGATTTGCGAAGTACCGTGGGAAAAGACCAGTGGCGGGTGCCAAGGTCTGCAGTCCGGCGCGCAGCCGCTCGACAGCCGCCTTCAGGGCAGCTCTAGTCTAAGGCTTGTAGTTCAACACAGTCAGTGCTCTGCAGCTTCCTTCTTGAACTGTCTTCGCAGCTGTCTCGCTTTTGAGGGTCACAGAGCACATCGTACCTCGGCCAACTCGCCGAAGGCTTCCGACGCTTCGCCGACCTCCATTCTTTCGACTAGTGATCGGAAAGCTGTATCGAAGCCTCCGCTAAGCAACCGGTAGGAGGTCTGAGTCTGTGCATCGCAAAGGGGAGCACTTCACGCGTCGGAATGGAGCGCACATAGCTTCCCGGTGGACACAAGCCTCAAGCATGTGCCCATACCTGTTGGCGCAAGACCCTCTGTGAACAGATTTTCCCACATCAGCGGCCTCGAAAAGTAAACATTCATCCAGCCTTGGGTGTCTGGGATCCGTCGTGTGACTAGACGGATCGAAGCTCGAGCGCATCCATTGCAGGTCTGGAGGCAAAGCTGATGCACGCTGGCTCTGGGGCATCGAAGTCACGTCCCAGCAATGGCGCCTGGGTTTCCGTGTTGGTCGAGCCGGGTTCCAACCTCCTGGTGTACGCGCCTGAATCTAGACTGCTAGACAAACGCATATTATCCTTTAACTGCTTGCCATTTCCACGCCCAGGACGAGACGTGGATCCTAAATGCTGCTGCTTGTCGATACTCTCGAGCATTGCCAAACTCGGCAGATCAACTTTGCTCAGAACCCCTTCGGTGCGAGCAAGGTGCAGGCGCCGTGCCACCTCGGGGAAGATGCACTGCTGCACGATCTTTGGCACCAACCTCGTTGAGAAAGGCACGCCCTGCAACTCTACACAGGGTTTGCATTGTCGAAGGCGAGCGCTTTATCCTTTCCCTGCCGTAGTGGGACCTCTTAGACTCTAAGCACAAGCATCATAAGCGCCATTGATCGCCATTGCATGATTCAGAAACGAACACAGTACCCGAGCTGGCAGTGGGCCACAGCACAGCACGACGCCTACATTGACGCTTCGCTTGATTCGTGGCTTGCATGCCCAGGCGACTCCCCGTCGGGGTCATCGTCGCCTAAGAGTTCCGTGAAGGCAGCCATGTCCTGCAAGTGGGGCTGAAATTTGAGGCTGTCGCGAACCAGCATCGGCTCGGGTCCTCAAACCAGTCGAACGTCTCCAGCTGTGTTGATGTGATCGCCTTGCGAAGAGAATGGCGCACACTTCTTTGGCTGCTCCGTAGGCGCACACTTCTTTGGCTGCTCCGTATGGCATGACACGGCAGGGGTAGACCTATAGTTCCAACTTACTCCACACTGTCTGCTTGCCTTCCGTGGTCCGAAAGTCACGTCATCAGCGCGGGCCAGAAGACGCAAAGGGTCCCACCTGCAAGATATTGGACCACATGAGCCCGAGGAACGGTTGGCTCTCGGCTCGCGCAATCGTATCACACCCGAGACATGAACTAGCGAGTCTGATCGGCACAAGACATGCAACTTGTATGAGATGGGCCAGACATAATCAGTCACACAGACATGTTTCGCAGGAGGATGTGCAGACCCAGTTCCCTTCATCCTCAGGCAGAGTAGGGATTTGGCGATGGATTCGGACACCGTGGTATCTGCGCGTGAAGCAATCGAGGCCAGGCACCACAAGGTGGAAAAGTCAACGAAGAAGCCGAAGACCTCTGGCAAAGCCAAGTGGACGAAAGCCTGCGACCATGAGCAGTTTGACAGCCTCTTCTTATCTTCGCAACACACAATGCCGTTTTGGCAGAAGTTTGGACACCGAGTTTCACTGTTTGCGATATCTAATTTGCTCAGCCACCTACCGGGCACCTACGCAGGCTTGCGTGCCTGGCGGTACTCGTCCTGCAGCTTCTTCTTCGCGGACTTCAGAGCCTTGTGAATTGGAACGTTGTTTGCAACGGCCCGATCACCAGCTGCGGTAGTGCCAACATGCTATGTTTGGGTATCGCGCCTTCAGAACAGATCTTGCGCTGGCAAACTCTTCAGACACGTCATCCAGCAACTGCTTCTGCACCTTGGCCGATACGTCTTCCGCCCTCGTCCTCTGCACAAATCCGAGCAGGATTTGAATTGCAAGCAGAGCACGGCAGTGGAGAAAATGGAGCGATCTTTCCTGGTTTGCTCCAGACCTTGGCTCGCTTCGTGGCTGGAGGCACCCGTCACCGAACAGATCGCATTACATGTCTGCTGTCTGCTTGGTTGCCGGAGCATGACATAGCAATCATGTTCGATTATTTCAGATTCGTTGCCATCCTCCTCGCTGAGGTCTGAGGTGTCCTTGGCCGCTGCAACTCACCCGGCGAAAGGGACTGCGCAGTTTTTGGTGTTCCCGTTCGACACCGAGTCGATCAGGACTTGCCAGGACGAGTCGGCACTGGAGACAAGTCAACCGAACTCCCTTTTCGACCGGCGGCCCAGCCATCATCTCCTTTTCTCTGCGAGCGACGCTGGCGTCGGCGTGCTGAGGCCTGCCGCCAAATTACACTCGCCGAAAGGCCCCGAAGCGACGGGAGAAAGTTCTGGCAGCCTAGAAATGAGGCTGGCCTGCTCCGACTTCTCGACGTCGCTTCCTTCTTCGGCCTGGCCCGTGCGTGGTTCAGTCTGAGGACATCTCTATTCTGTCGTTCTAATGTATTTCTGCCTAAGGCGCCAGGACATGTATAGAAGTTTTGCTTGCTATTCTCGACCTTGCTGACCATCGAGGTGATCCGTCGCAGCTCTGTTGTGTCTGAGAGCCCTGCTTCCTCTTCTTCTTGTCGGTATGTCAAGCTGGCCCCAGTCTCCTGCAAAGCTTCTGCCATGTCCTGCGAGAATCAAGTGGTTGGATTGCCGCATCGTCTACATCGGATCGCAAGTGATGGAAGACTTAAACCGACGAGCCACGCAGTAGCGCAGCAGAAAGACATAGCCAGGCAAAGAAAGCCCAACGGATTCCAGAGCAGGCGCATGCAATACATACGCAGCAAGCCTTATTGAAGCTTGAGAAAACACAACGAGGAAGACAGCGAGCAGCAGGTTTCCTTGGCCCGTCGCTTGGTTCGCCGGCGGGAAAAGTCTTCCTCAATCTGTGCCAGCATTCGCGAGGCCTGGCTTCAAACTTGATGAGAGACCGTCCCCAAGAATAGGCGGAGTCGGAGATGGGGGCACAATGGCGCGCACTAATGCTTCTATTCTATTGCTCTCTTCCAAGTTCCGGGCCTGCTTGCACTTGGGTGACTTCTCATCCAAGAGCCCTCCAAGGGACCAGGCTAGCTCCTCGAGCCTAGCATGGGATGAGCGCTCGAAGAGCGGTCGTGAACTCGAGCTATGAACCCTTGTTGTACTTGTGAAGTTGCAGGCTCGTGCTTGAAAAAGTGAAGCAACAGAGGCTGCAACTTCACAAGTGTGTCAAAGGAATGCAAGTCTCTGGCTACCAACAAGAAGGATGTTGCAAGGCTCCGCTTCCAGCTCGCATCCAAGCCATGTTTAGAATTCTGAGGCCAAGCGGCTCCTGGACGCTCCGAAGCATGCGCGAGATCTCCTTGTCCCGCCGCTCCTTCGCTGCAGTCTGTTCAAGATCTCGCACCACTCCCTTCTGACCCGAGAACCTAGCAACGTAGTCATTGCTGACATAAGCTGAAATCTCATACAAGCCCCTGTCTCCGATCGAAGTGTATCTGCAAACATACAAGAGTACAACCTGGAGGCGTCTGGTCAACTACAACTCAGAGTAGAATTACATTGAAGACACTTCAACTAATTCTGCTTCGTTGCTTCGTTCTTACTGTTTGACTTTTACCCCGCTTCGTGGCCGTACTTGTGCAAAACTAACCATAAGCTTGCAAAGCACTTTTTGAAGCTGCAATGAGATGCTCGAGAGAGCCCGGCAGAACATGTTCCGACAAACCGCCAGGTACGGAGGCTGAATATCCTGACAGCCGTGGACATCCCAAGGAACAATGCTTTCACACCCCGGAAGCTTCAGCAAATTAGGTAACCACAGAATGTCACAGCCATGGTGCGATTTCTGCCAGCTCGTCACTGGCAGCCTCAGCCTGTGCCGTAAGCTCCTCAGCTGGGCTGCTGGCTTTCACAGCACGCGCTGGGACGAATCAATCCGAGCGGCTGCCAGCTTCGCTTCGCGATCCCCGGCCGAGCCTTCAAGGCCCTTGATCGTCCCCCAGAGCCTGCACGTGCAGCGACAGAGCAGTGGCCGATTGATCCAAAACCTCTGAAACACGGAACCGGACGCGAGGCACCCAATTACGGAAAGCTGCAGTAACAACTTGGAAAGGACGGCGTGTATCGATGGACCCAGGCTCAAACTCTGCATCAGCCGGGAATCGACAACCAATATGACTACTGCATGTCGGTACGACTGCAAAAGATGTGCTGGGAACCCTCAAAAAAAGATGATTCATGCTTCAAAGCACCGCGAGGTGAATGGGTGCCCCGGTGTCCCCACCCCACCTGGCCATCGCCTCGGAAGCTGCAGGGATGACCTGAGCTCCGTGCCGGCTCTTCATGAGCCATTGGCCCATGCTATGTTCCTTTCCGCCAGTCTCTCTGGCTCTCTGCCTGTGTGCCTTGCTTTATCGCCGCTTATGTCGAGCC
The DNA here is from genome assembly GCA_905221615.1 of Symbiodinium sp. CCMP2592. NCBI lineage: Eukaryota > Dinophyceae > Suessiales > Symbiodiniaceae > Symbiodinium > Symbiodinium sp. CCMP2592. The sequence continues at coordinate 1,515,120 of CAJNDT010005869.1, read as the reverse complement.
AGTGTCAACCGCTCTGGAGCCTGCGGAGTGCTTTGCTGCCCTGTTCACGAGTCTTATCGGATCTATTGTATGCACGCATGGCATGAGGACGACGAGTGCACAAGGATATACATACATATGCCTTCATTCTGTGCATTTCCTTTAGATTCAGGTCAGTTCAATCCATCCGTGCATTTCTTCCCACGTTCACTAACTTCTTGCACTGAGTAATTAATTCCCCCAGAGCCACCAAGTTTGGGGTCCATACTGGCGTAGTCGTCACATGTGACGCTCACTTCCCGTGGAGGCCTCGAGCTCCTGTCTCACTCGCCTCAGGCGCCTGTTTCTTCCTAACCTTCCGAGTAGCTTCGACCGAAGCATCCGACGATACCGGTCGCAGCCGTGACGCCGAGCAAAACACGCCGACGCCACGACCGTGACTTCAACCAAGACGGGCACCCACCGAAGCATGAGCGACACGAACGGGACACGATCGGGACGCTGACCAAAACAGGATCGCGACACCGACCGGGACTCAGCCGGGACTGACCGACGAAAGAGGACCGCGACGCCGACCAGGACAGCACCGAGACCTGCTGGGCACGCTCATGTTTCGGTCAGTGTGGAGCCGGTTGCTGTGGTCGGTGTCCGAATGGTGTCAAGGTGGTGTCTCGGTCGCTATTTTCACCGTGTCAGGGTAGCGTTGATCGGGATTTTGGTCGCTGCTCCGGTCGTGTCCGTAACGGTCGGTCTTATCATGTTGGTAGAGCATTTGATGTATTTGATGCAAGACCGAGCTTCTTCAGTTTTCTATTCGGGTCTGCAACTGAGTTATGAGCATTTTACAGACAAAGCAGTCGGTCAGGCGGACCAAGCCAGCACAATCAAATACATGTCACAGGCGCTTGACACCACTCGAGACAGCTACAGCCGTCTGAGAAACTTGAAGGCCACATGGCAGGGCAACGCTCCGTTGAAAGACCTTCGTGGCATCAGCCCGATTGCAGGCAAGCGGCACTTGCCTTTGCACGTATGGCAGCCTGCTTCGGTGACAGCACAGGTCGAATCTGGTGAGAGTGGCTACAGCGGCTACAGTACCGCAACCTCTGAGACAGTCTGCAAAGGAACTCCGCTTTTGCTGTGCCGCTTTGCTTTGATCTCGACTATTTCGAAAGTCGTCGGAGTTCGGCCCAAGCACACACCCCCTGCGCTGGCAGCAATGGCAGCCGTCCAGCCTCTCCATCATGGCCTTTAGCCACCCGTTCGGCAGCCTTGCGGACCTGGATCGGTGAGAGCCCCCACTTGCGACCACCGAGACAAAATGCTGTGTCGCAGCCTGCCTGCGCAACACCATCTCTGCTGCTCAACTTCGCAATTTCCTGGCCATGCACGATCTCTGGTGAGTATCATTGCGAGTTTATGTTGTTGGGAATCATTGGGTATGAAGAAACCGGTAAGATGGTAATCAAGCTTGCGCAATACCGTGGGGGCGTATCAGAGAATATTGGGGACCGAGTGCCTGAAGCATGTTGTGGCTTCACGCCGAGGGAGGGTCCGGGCCACTCACAGCAAACCTTACAAGAAACTGACAGAGCGAGGCAATGGAGGGGAAGAGGCTGGTGCGAAGGAGGAGGAGCGGGTTGGGGCAAGCGTCTCACAGCAAACCTCTAGCGAACCTTGACCGCGAGGCCACTCTTGCTGAGCTCCTCACAGAAAAAAACCTTCTGGCTGCCAGCCCAACATTTCCACTATAGACAGTCATGATAACAGCTAGCGGGATGACTCAAGGCTTTAGCTGCGAAGCTGAATTTCAAACTGAAAGTGTGCCACATGATGCCATGGAACTTAACCTTCGTCCAATTGTCGCTACGCGCAAGCCGGAGCTTCAACCCAACTGCATGAACTTGTCAAGTGCAGCCACCTCGTCCAACGAGGTCTCTGTGACTTCCGCCGCCTGCCAAGGGAGTGCATGGGAGTGCCCAGAGATGGCTGACGCTTGGTAGCGCCTGTCGTCCTGTAGTCCTGGCATGTCCTGGCTCAATCCTGCATTATTCCTTGCGTCAAACCTACGCCTGTTCTAAGAACGGCGTCCAGCCCTATCCCAACCAAGCTTCAGCCCCAAGTCATCCCCAAAATCCAATCCTGGACATGTCTGTCCGACCTCTCCACCCCTGCGACGGTGGAGGCCCAGCTCCAGTTGCCGCAAAGCCCAGGCATCTGGAGCATCCTCCTCAAAGCGAGTGAAGGGAAAGATAAGTAAGTGCACTGAAGGAAAAAGGGACGGAGCGGGCAAAAGCACAGTCTCCTCTTCGCCCTCGTTGAGTTCCTTCTGGGCGGCTTGAGCCAGGGCCTGCCAAGTCTCATGAAGCTGCTGCACACACGTCTTATCTGGATGCCAGGAAGTTTACACCGTTTTCATGGCTGAGATTGCTCAAAGCTCCGATGCCCTAGGCACCTTGATACGTTCGCTGGTCGCGTTGTTCGCCGGCACAGGCGCCGCTGCTGGTTTGGCAGGTGGGCCTCCACGGCAGGACGTAGAGTTTTCAATGCCTACTAAATTGTGCCAACAGAAATGGAGACTTCTCTCTCTCTCTCTCTCCCTCTCTGCCGTTGCATCCAGAGGGTCTAGCAGCGCCTTGCAACGCGTAATGGAGACTTCTGTAACCTGCTTGTTGTGGATCATGTGGCCTGTCATGGCTGTGTACCGCCCGGCTCGCGGGGCAGGGGCTCCGAGCTCGCGAGCCGCAGCGCGCCTGAGTGCAGGGGATGCCCACAGCCTCTTGCCATGCTGCGGCAGCAAGGATTATTCCGATTCCCGGTATTATGGCCCTGTGCCTGCTCCTTACAATGCCTTCTTGCCAAGATGGAATTTATCAATGTCTTGGCTTGCTGGCAGCTGCGGCATACTAACTTTGAACATCAAGTGTCAATAATATAATCAACTGCAAGCTCTTTGAACTGGCAAGTTGCTGGGCCCTTGCAAGGCGCGCAGCCAGGACTGCCTCCGTCGTTTGCGCGGTTCGAATTTCTGGCGGCTAGACTCTGCACCCACGTACTCCACCAGCTGAGTTGAAGCCCATTGACAGAAGCGATCCGCTGGTATCCGCAGAACGCCACTGCTTCACGCTTGCCAGCACAGTGAACAGCGATTGGATGACTGACACGAGCTATCACGAGCTGACAGCCACTTGCTCTAACTTGTGCCATGCCATGCAAACTGCAAACTTCATAGCAAAAACTGATCGCAACTTCTTGCGGAGGATTCGAGGCTTGGAGAGGTCGGAGGAGGCTGCCTTGCCCCGCCTTGGACTCTTCTCCGTCGGCCTCATCCCTGGGCTGGGCTGTATAAATACAAAGAAGAACAGAAATTCAGTTGAGCTTGATGTGCACCCTGTTGCTGTCACATCTGCGGCGGGGGGGTGGGGTGGGTGCTGAAAGACACTAAATCATTATTAGGAGGCGCGCTTGCAGCTAGCAGCCGTGTGAGGACTACGAAGTAGCTGCTCTTCTCAACTTCTCCGAGGCACTCGGAATCTTTGTCCACAGGCTCTATGGGCTCGCTCAGAGGTTCTGGCTCCGGGGCCTTGGAAGCCATGAAAGCTTCAGAGACCATGTGCCCCTCGGGCTATAAGCAGGGGCGCGTTGCACCCACGATGTCTTCCGGTCAAGAACAGGACATACATCCACAACACAAGCTCGGTGTTCAGTTGCCTTCTAACTCCTGCCGCTCAAGTCCCGGCCTGAACTGCCTGAGGGGCGGGAGGTTCAGGAGGCTCCTCTTTGTCTTCCTCGACCTGATCGGAAAAGTCCAGTTCTACGGTTCAATCCATCACACAGGTGCTGGCGATGTACGGAGGGCACGAGAGCGTCTCGCGTTTAGAAGAGCAAGCTTCTGCCACAGAACCGTGCTTTCGGAAGCTCATTGACGCGTGAAAAGAGTTCTCCCAACCCCAACCCCGGCCTTTGAGCGCAAGCCCTTGGGCTTGGAAGAGCGCCGGAAGCTGTTCAGATCTGCCGGGGCCTGTCGAAGAAATTCCATCAAACGGCCCTCTGGAGTGCGCGACTTAGGGTTGCATTGCAGCGGTTGCCTTTCTTGCGCCAAATGCTGAGCGGCCAGATTTTCGGAGAGTCCGTGCTGCTACTGAAGGTTCTGGAAGGCCTTCGTCGCTGCCATCTGACGGCTAAGGCGAGTTTTCTTCCTTGGCAGTGAAGCAGTAACCCGACCAGGAGATGCTCGCAACTACGCTGCATGGAAGTTGGTGCATGTGACATGCTTCCGTCGATCCATCCGGCCGTCCATGCATGCATGCATACACCCGCACAAGCATATCGAATTAACCCAAGCTATATGTCTATGTGTATGTGTATACACAAATATTCTTATATCTCCATATATATATATATATATATATATATATCGAATGTGGTTACTATATCTTTGACCTGTGGCGATGCATGCACTAGGGTTGCCAATCCATTGCCATGTTCAAACATACCAAACAAATCCTAAAATATCGCCACATCTCGAAACCTGTAGGACCACAGTGGCACATACACTTCTTTATTCTTGGGCTGGCAAGGTTTCAACATTTCAGACTTCGGAGATTTTGAGCATTTTTGATCCCTGCCTCTGTGTGTTTGTGCTAGACGTAGCAATCATCAATATTTACCGTGCCCGTGCCATCTTACCCCAAAACCATACTGCGTGTTGCCGGCCCGCCCCATAAGATCCTTTCTTGGACAGTTGGTCTTCTCTTAATACCAACACATCCTGGCATCTATGGAGCCTCCGGTCTTTGATCTAGCAGCTTCTTGGCAACTTGATTTGGACATTCCTTGACCACTGCAGATTTTCCCAGATTCTAGATTCTAGATGGTCAAGGCCGGCAGGCTCAGAAAAGCATCGGGCAAACTGTCGCACATATCGCGATGTTTGAAATTTTTGAACTCGAACACTTTGGGCTGTCAACATTTGCAACTTCGGAAACGGGAAATTTGTAGCCCTGTCGGATGCTTTAGCACATGAAAATGAGGATCCCCACCTTCCTTCGTCCTCTCAAATTCTGCGATTGCCGGACGCGACTACTGGCATATACGAGTATCTTGGAAGCACCTCGATCTTGAACTGGCATGTTTCTGTTTGCTCATTAGGATATCTTGGCGCACCACGACATTATTCAGCGACATGCCGAGTCATGCAAAAAACTATGCCAAGGTGCACCTTGAACATTGGTACCTCTTCTTCCTCATCCTGACCACGACAAGGTGCATTGAATAAAGGCTAGATTTGTCGCTACCATGCCTGAATCTTACAGGTCTCTCAACCCGCAAGCCCTCCAAAACGAAGTCAGCCCTGACGGCACCCCGCACCTCACCAATGGATATCAATTGCCGTCGAAGCGACGCCATGCCGCCGGATGATGACAAACAGCTGTTGACTTACACCGTGACTTCAGCAGCTCTTTCAGTTGGTGGCGATGTGGTGCTATTCCGAGTGCTTCGGTGGAAATAACCGGCTCTCGCTGGCCGGGGTGCTGACGAGCAGTTGAATCGCTAACATGACTTCGCACAGTTGGCAAAGTTACGCCACTGTCCCGCGAAGTAACCAAGTAAGAACTCGTGAGCTGTCTGGTGTGGCTCTCCGGCTCTCTTCTTCCTCGCTGTCTCTGCCGCCGGCAATGATCACCATGCATGCAAATCAGCTGAACCTGAATCCACATGCATCGTGCACGGCACCATCGCTAAGCCAACAAGCAGGGACAGATTGCAGAACTGGCGTATTAATCTGAAGAGGAAGGCAACTGGATGAGTTCGTTTGGGAACCTTCTGCCCTGGAGAGCCCTCGTACAGAGTCCAAACCAGTTCGTTGGAGTTTACGCTGGTCAGACAAACTCTCCAAGCTAACACACCACACACACATACACACACACACACACACAAAACACACCACACACACCACACACACCACACACACACACACACACACATACACACACCACACACAACACACACACACACACAACACACACAACACACAACACACAACACACACAACACACACTCAGCACACACAACACACACACACACGCACACACAACACACACACACACACACCACACACACGCACAAACGTACACGACGTACGTACGTGCGGCCGGAAGATAGCTGTGCTCCCGACATGTCTGTTGTGTTGAGCCTGGCCAGCCCAGCTTAGATGTGCAAGCTGCTGCACCTACCTTTCGAGCTTTGCAGCAGACCTGCCTCCATCGGATTCTGTGAAAACGAAGGTCCGGAAGTCGGCTGAAGTCCTGCGAGCATGAATGCGCATAGACGCATAACCCGACCTGTGGGTTCCCACGGCGATCGACGCGAGATGCAAAATCCATTTCCGAATCCCGACCACCACCTCACCCGGCAAACCTTGACGCTTAGGGAAACAACGAGCGTTGGTTGTCCGGGACAGGCACAGCTCTGTCTGGCTCGCAGACTTTTTGTTCTGCCAAGTCAAGCTCCCCTCCGCGGCGGCGCTCATCGCGGAGGGCCCGTCCATTGGATCTTGCGGATGCGGTCCCGGATCTGTGACGAGCATCACAAGTCTGGGGCGCAGATGGTGCAGCCAATACGGCTTTTAGGCGATTTGGGATGGAAATCCTGGTCCTAATTTCTCGCACGGAGCAAGGGTGGAAAAGGACCTCACATGCCCGACAGTACGCGGGATACATGTGCAAACTCGTGGCAGGATATGCACGGCAGGATCCAAGGGGTCGGGAACAATACAGTACCATGCGTTAGAGCCGTAGTTCAAGCCTCGCCAACCATCCGTTGTGGCACACACAGCGTGGACGTCATTAACTGAAGGCCGAACTCCTTCGGGTCAGCACCTTGGCATGACATCTCTGTGCTGCTACTCTGCTACTGCGAAACCGACGCCATCCAACGGTCCAACGCACCCTCACAACTCGTGCTAACCGAGCGCATCTGGGCTCTTGCCGGCTTGATGCGTAACTGAAGTTGCTGTAGCTAGATGCGTCAGGATGCGCCGAAGCTTAACGACAACCCGTGCGGCCAAGGCGCACCAGTACGAGTGCAAATCTGAGAGGAGTCGCATCACTCGAGTCGGCGGCGGCTTGTCGGATTCTGAATCCTGTTCTGTCAGTTGACATTTTGCGAGCTGGTGGACTTCAGTCTTGGTAAGCGGAGCGGGGAAGTGTCCTCAACGTAGATAAGGGGCTGGTGAGCACGGATAGTCGCACCAGCTCCGAGCAGCATATCCTCGGGTGACTGGCAGTTTGCTTCGAGTTGGACGGCATGCCAAACTCTCCATCCTCCGACAGTGCAGGGCCCCATATCAGAATCGAGTGTCATACTCGCCGCTTTCGACATCGATCTTCATGACCTGAGCCCGGGCCATGGAAAACAAGTCCGAATCCTGAACTGGAACCCGCAGTGCTTTCGAGTTTCAAGTCTTCAACTCAACGGCAGCTGAGCAAAAGCCTCACGGAAGCCATTCAGTCGCGACGCATCCAGTCTGTCCAGTTTCAGCTTGTCGTCCAGACGGACTACGCTGACCTTTGTCTGTTCAGCTGCACAAGACCACCGCGACACACTATCGTCTCTAGCTTCTTGAGTAGCAAGTGACTTCCATTTTCGGAATCTTAAGTCTTCTTCTCGTGGCCGCTGCTGATTCCTGACAGATGCTGTCGGCTGACCGTCTCGCTCCGCCCCAGGCTATCGTGGTGGACGAGCAGCCTGGAATGGAGCATGGAAGAAGTGCTGTCGATAAGAGGCGGCAGCTTGAAGGGTTCCTGTTCGAAGCTATGTGCGGCTGGGCTGAGGCAATGTAAGATTCAAGGAAGTCCCATGCGCTGGCCACTCACGACCAGTGTGCAAGCAAGCTACCATTGGTCAGCCGAGCACGACACACGCTGCATGACTTGGCTTGTGTCGCACAACAACATGCCAGCTTCCCGAAGATCTGAACTTTCATCGAGAGTCTAGTGACAGCCACAGCTAGTGTCAAAGTTTCTACATCTCGCCTCAACTTTGCAGCATGTCACAATAGAAAACACAGCATGTTGCAGGGCGCAACAAGGGTTTGGCTGCAACCTTCTTGAGGGTCTGCCAATGTGAAGCTCAGCAGCAGCAGCAGCACACGCGCACAAATTAAGCCAGAGTTCCCGAAACCGGAGATGAAGAGCTACTTTGCAGAACGTTAACCGCCCAGGAGCTCTGACGCGATTTCGTCCACAACGAAGGACTTTGACCTCAGGTCCAGGCTCAGTCCGTCACAGAGATTGGAAGAAAGGGGCACTTGCAAAACGTTTGTAAGGTACAAGATCAAGCGGTGAAACAACCTCCGAGCAACTAAAGAGCCAATGATTCGTCAGCAAGAACAGGAGCCCACAGCTCAAACTCCCAAGCCCTGAGTGCGAGGCGGATTGCCCACTGCACCAAGGCCAGGCCTTGGATAACCCATCACTGCAGTTCAACGTAGACTCCTCTAGCCATAAGCCATGCCATAAACCATAATAGCCATTATTGTGGCAGAAGTTCTTGTCCCGCAGCTCTGCGAAAGGCTCCGTGTCGGGAATGCGTTGAAGACATGGGAATGCAGGACGAGTCATGCCATTGACACTTCCGCAAAGCAAAAAAAGCTAAGGCCTGGACATTGGCCGGCGGCGCTGCTCGGTTGCGTTTCCTGTCAGTCATCTTCTTGGGTCGCTTTGCTGAGTCTTCAGTGACGCCGATCGGCTTTCATCGACTACTACAGAACCCAGCAACATCAAGGCAACAATGGCAAAACCAGACCACACTCGGTCCCAGCACGATTGAGGAGCAAGCAGTCCAGCCTAAGGCATTGTGGTAGGTAAAGCAGCTGAGCAGGCCATTGATGGCGCCTGTGCTGCTACACATTGAAGCACGAGACTGCTAAACCTACCCGAGCGCCTATTCCTAGCTGAAGATTACGTTTGGACGGTTGAAATCTCAATTCTGCCCAGCCGCAATTTGCGGTCAACACCTGAAAGATGTTCCGAAAAGGCTCGAAGGCGTGGACCTGCACATTGATCACAGCATTGCTCGCACAGTGCTGAATCGGCCTGAGCTGAATCAGTTCAGTCCACTGTGCGACTACCAATGCTGCCTGGCCATCAGGGCCAACGTGCTTGGACAGTGGAAGCGCGAAGCCACCAATGTTTGCCTGGGCCGGACATGCCACGAACTGTGCGTCATGGCAAACCAGCCCCGCCTTGCGACGGAAGGCCCTCGCAATTGCAGTCTTGCGGAGTCTTGCGAACTCGGACTCGGTCGGCCCCAAGCCTTTGGGGCCTGTCGTGTCAAAACGAAAGACATCCTCCCGCATGTTGCATGGAGGCCAGGAGCCCGGAAAGCCCAGACGCCACAACAGCTGAAGCCCAAAAGCCGAAAAACTGCAAAAGCTGAACATCGAGGCAGCCAGCCAAAAGCAGAAACCTGACAAAAACTTCTTAACTCAAACATGGCTCCGTCTAAGTTGAGGCACAGTGGCCACTGACCGCTCCCAAGTTCAGTCCAAGCGTCTCCGGCGTCCACTGCAACGCCACCTACAGGCAGAAATGCCTCGTCAGATGAGGCTTCCACGGCTATATGCTTCGGGCAAGCTTGCAGGCGGCGGCCAAGTGGCTTTGAGCAAGTCCACCTCTGGCTGCATCCAGCGGCCCTCGCTGATGAGTTGGTCCCCCACCGTCATGTCCTGTCAAGAGGCGGTGATTTCAGTCGCGAGAAGTCACGACTACATGTCTTACGAATTGTGCAAGTTTTGTCGCACAGCTTCAGCAGCGAATTAGAAGCACGTTCTCACTCGCTGCACGACATGAATCCTGAGACACTGAAACTCAAAATTTGCAGAGCGGCGAAGGCCGTGGCCAGCACTGAGAAGTCCCGCCCTGACGAGCGTGGTCGCAGTACTGTGGGGAAGTGTGCCTCGGGATGTGATCAGAGACTCGCCTTCTTCCAGCTCTTCTTGGCTTCCTGCTGCTCGCCTTGATAGATGCTCTGACCCCACGAGCTGCAAGCTTCCCATGAACGGAAAGGCATTGGCGGCTGTAGGCCCGGTCAACTTTGTTGAGCGAACCGGAACTGTGTCCCCTGATCAGCCAAAGATCTCCGCCGACGATAGCGCTGGCACCGCCGCCTTCGTCCAAAGTCTTTGCGAGAGCCTGGCAAGTCTGGGCGTGCTGCTGCTACGACGTAACCACGACCGTGTAAGCTACAAGTACCGGTGGATTGTGGAACCAGCAAAGCTTTCTGCCACCAGGCAGCGCAACTAGGACAGCTGGCACTGGGCGCTGGCCGAAGCTGCTCCGCGCGCACCTTGGAAACACTGCACCTCAAATAAGGTCAAGGTTCCATCATCCGTTGTGCCGGTGCTTCACTCACGTTTTACATTGGCCATGTGTCTTTGCTGGAGAAAACCTTCGAACGACGCTTTTTTTGTCCTCAAGAAACAGCGGTCGCTTCTTCATGCATCTTGCTTTTCTCCAGGAAGAGGACGTATGCACCATCATTGAGTGCCTCATCTCCAATCCTGTGAAAAAGACATTGGGTTTGAGATGCCAAGGCTTTGTTGATGTCTCTCACTTCGTGCAAGCCATTAACAACAAGGGCTGCCGTGACTCTTTGCTTGTGCCTGAGACACTGCCCGCTGCACTACGATTACTTCCTGCCCCACTGGACAGGGGAACCCAGGTAATTGCGCAAGCTCCGTGCTGTCCTGCTCGCGTCCACTCGCCGGACGCTAGAATCGTCAAAACACCACCAAGAGCACGATGGCGGATGCCAGCAGTACCTGTGGGACTGATGAAAGCTTACCGTGCAAAACTTGGTTACAAACAAGTTGCTGTGATCTGCCACTTCGTGTGGGCCGGGGCACGCGACGTAGTGGCCACAGAAGGGGGTGGCGCCCAAATGCTGCACCACGGCATATAGCTCGTAAGTCGTGCCATTTTGCTTTGCCCCCTCCTCCAGCATGCATGACACATCCAAAGGCTTTAATCCTCGCGGATTGTCCGGGTCGGCTTGAAGCTCTATTCGAGTGGAAATCCTCAGAGCTGACACTGCAACTACGACGATTACATGCGCATACTCAAAGGCTCGGAAGATTTCTGAGGCCGTAGCTTGGAGCACTGAAGGCCGCAGTTTGCGAAGCTGCGGGCCCCTCTCCCGAATCTGGGAAGTCTACCTCCCCAGCCTTAGCAACCAGTTCAATGCAGCACTTTCTGGAGATGCGGACGCATGCGGCTACGGAGCGTCTTAATGGTGGCCCTGTGTCCCCGGTGGGCAAACGCCTGTCAGCTGCTGTGTTCAGGTCAAAACCGGGCTTCTTGACCAATCACTCACAGAATCTCACAGATTGAAGGTGTGGGGAGATGCTTCGTGCTAGCCAGCTCCCCCAAACATGTGGTTAAGACTCTGACTCAAGACGGCTAAAAGAACTTCAAGCTGCGCTATTGAAAAGAACTTTCGCTCAAAGACTCACTCGAAGCATTGCAACTTCCTCTGTTGTCTTGACAAGATCGTCCGTTTCGCCATAGTGAGTCAGCACCAATGCAAGGTTACACCTCCTTGTGCATCACTACACCGGGGCTCCGGGTCTGTGGCCTTTGGCGTTCTGCCTCAATGCGGGCATCGCGCTCGCGGCGGAAGTTGGCGTCACGCTCCTTGCTGGTGCAAACAACTTGTTTTTGCTGACTTGGTCAGAGTGAAGCACATGATCTGCAGAGGGGGAATCTTGAGCGACTGCTTTGTTGGCTCCTGCATGTAATCGAACCACGTTCCACTGCATGCCGAATCTCCGTGCAGAAGCTCTGCAGCGAACGGCCGAGTCTCCTGCAGAGCATGCGCCTGAAGCTCCGCATGGCGAGAGGCAGCGAGCTCCGGCCCGAGGGCCGCTGCATCGGCCTGGAAACCTGACGCAAAAGCTGAAGCTGATCTGAAGGAAATTGCTGTCATCCCTTAGGGTCGCTGTGGCTCATTAACCGCGCAGACCCTGCAAGAGTGTTGCATGTGGCTTATGAGCAGCACCTCTCCCTATCACTACGTCCAGGGCTGCTTGGCAATGTGCATTCCCTACTCAAACTCGCGAGCCCACGCCTACTAGCCTGAAGTAGAGCTCTCAAGATTGAAGCGTGGCAGCGGTCGCCAACTGGCTGGAAGCCGGCCCACTGCAGCAGCTCTGGGCCCCCGTCCACCTTGATGGTCGGCATGCTGGTAGTGGTTAGTTTGGTTGTGTCTGTGACAGATTGCTTAAGGTGCAAAACGGCTGTGCTGACTTGCAGTCGGACCGGAACGTCCTAAAATAGTCGCCTAAAAGCTCACAAACGACTTGCAGCCAAAGAGGCTTCAAGGACATCTGAGCGGAGGCTTTTGGCAGTGGCGCTGATCGAACGCAGTTTGGCATCATCGGGTGAATCTCGAATCCGCTCCAAGACTCTCAACAGCAAGCCGTAAAGCCTGACGGCTGCTAGCACCACTTCTGCACGCTGGCGGTAGGTAAACTTGCTAAACCCTTGCATGCCACGGCTAAGGGGTGCCAAGCATCTTCTCCTGTTGCTCCCACGAAAGCCTGGCAGTCCTAAGTTCCGGGCAGAATCGCAGCTACACTGGCCCGAAATTTACATAATATGTGGAATAAATACCGCTGGCCATCTCGAACTGGCTACAGTGCACGATTCGAATGCCAATTGCTGCTTCTTCGCCACTCCAGCTTCAAGACAATGCATATGCAAGCGCTCAAACTACACATCCACGATTCAATGTTCTCATCTTGAGGGCCTAAGGCCTGAGGGTATTTGCGTCGAAGTGTGTGTGCGTGTGTGTGTGTGTGTGTGTACACGCCTGATCGAACATGGTGTTTCTCTCTGCAGGGGGACGGAGGGACTTCGGAGGGGCTCTGTCCAACGAGGCTCCCCTCCACACTCCAGGAAAACGTACCTGCATGCAGGTACGCCTACCCCCACGGATCTTCGGTCTTGCATGCCATTCCTGGTGTCTGGAATGCTTACGAAACGAAGCTGTCTTCAAATCCTTTGCTGCTCTTCTGCTTCTTTGATTCATCGTTGTGTCCTGTCACATTATGGTCTTCGCAGTCACCCTTGCCAAGACAGTGCACGTGTGTGTGTGTGTGTGTGTGTGTGGCATACTTGAGGACGTGGAATTCCGAAGGAGGGCCCACTATGTGCAGGTGCTTAAGCTTTTTCGCGTTAGCGCTTTTAACGTTTTATCCAAGCAGCCGCTGCAGTGGTGTCATGTCTGCCAGATCTGCGGTGCTTGTGACGGCAGCTGCAGCTTCTGACAGCGTGAAGGGGACGAGTCACAAGGTATCGATAAGCCCTGCAGATAGATAAGACACCATCAAGAGCGAAGCAACAGGATGCAACAGGCAATGCGCATCAAAACTCGCATCCCCTTTTGGCCTGTTTGCTCATCTTCTGCATGTGCCGCACGCGCCACTGGCTCGGCAGCTTTGGCGACCTGGTCGTGCCGGACTGTGCTGGAGCAATGCACGAAGACATCACAGCATGAATGGACATGTTGCGGAGTTGGGCCTTGTGGACCGATGCATCACGGTTTACGCACCCTCAGGTGCCTATGTCGCTTTGTGCACCAGGCCGTTTCATGTGCGAATGTTCTACAGCCACATCATTTTGCTTTGCTCGGGGTTTTGGGCGGTCCCAGCCCCCGCAACCCGCGCAGTTCGCGCTACCCCATCCAACATTTTGTGGGATGAGCTCGGACTGTACAGATCAGCTGGTGCCTCGTCAGCGACATGTCCATCTCTCTCTCTGTCTTACTTGCTCCTCTTCTCCCAGGCTCCCAGGCATAAGGGGCGAGTTAAGCCCCCCGGGCACCAGGCCCGCCCGTTGTTCGGGATTTTTTAGGGGAGTGAGATGGAATGGATCATCGACCGAGCCTTCTCTCTTCTTCTCCCAGGCATGTCAACAAAAGTAGTATTACAATCTCTCTCTCTCTCTCTCTCTCTCTCTCTCTCTTCTTCCGCCGGGCACGAGGGGCTGTTAAGACCCCTCGGCCACTACGGCCCCCCCCATCTCTCTCTCTCTCTCTCTCTCTTTCTCTCTCTCTTTCTCTCTCTCTCTCTCTCTCTCTCTCTCTTTCTCTCAACTCTCTCTCTCTCTCTCTCTCTCTCTCTCTCGCCGTGTGTAAGTTGAAGCGGGGTTTGGTTGGGACCCCAGACCACTCACGTTATATTGTGCCCAAAAGGGTTAACGTTACCGAGGGGGTGTGTGCCTGTTACGTACAGGCCGGCTTTCAGCACTCACACTCGGACAAGCGCCGGCTTTGTTTCAGGGAACCGCCACCCCACAAGTTACATTTAGGTTACAAGTTTTTGCTACGGTCGGCGTGTTCCCTTTATGGAAAATACGCATCATTGGGAGACGCCCAGGGTTGGCCGCGACACACGGTTTTTGTGGCAGTTTCCGCCCGAGAGACTGTCCGTCTCTCTCGTGCTTCCTTGCTTGCCTTATTCCACCTGTCAGCAGTGTTCTGGAAATCAGATTTGGCAGCGGCGTGTGGCCACCGTCGGGTATAAGTATAAGCAACATTCACTGTCCGGTGCTATTTTGAGAGGGTGGGCTCGGCCAAAAAAGGCGGTTCGAAGGGGGAAAAGTATGGAACCAGCCAGCACTACGAAGCCTTCTCTCTCTTTTTCTTGCTTGCTTGCTCTCTCTCTCTTGCTTGCTTGCTTGCTTTCTCTCTCTTGCTTGCTTGCTTGCTTGCGCAGGGGTATGGGCTCCCGAGGGAACCCTGGCCCGAAGGCCTACTGTACCCCCCCACGGTCCGCGCGCTCCAAGGACTGTACGGCCCCTTCCGGGGATGAGAGAATCACTCGTTCCCCCGACTGAACTTGTTCGACCCCTCCCCCCAAAACACACCTGCTAAAACCATGACCGTATGAAACCTGCAAGTTCAAGTCGGGTCCTCCGAGGTCTCTCTCTCGCTCTCTCTCTCTCTCCCTCTCTGTCTGCTGAGACAAACCAGGACAAAAAAACGGAACAAACGATCACATGTGCAGTGATCCGAATCGGGCAAGTTCTTACTCGTCGGAGCCTCCGTCCTAGAAAGTGGTACAAGCTCTTCTGTGCGACTGCAGGGTCGGATGTAGACACGGAGCCTGGGACCTTCAGGACGAGGCAGGACAGCACCTCCTCAAGGTTCGGAAGGCCAGGCCTTGACCGGCGGCTCCGGAGTCGGGCTCTGGCTCTGGCCCGCAGTGCCCGCAGCTGCAACCCTCTCGGTCACAGGCAAAGTGGGCTCCTGAGAAGGCAAAGTCGGCGTCTTCGGTGCCGTTGCAGACTTCGCCACGCAACGGGCTTGCATGGACTTGCATGACATCGTCCTGCGGTGCCTTCCACTGAAATCGCTTCAGATGAAGCTGGAGGACCTTGCATAACCCGCACTTCTTCGAAACTTTGCATCAGGAACAACCCGCAGACGGAAATTTGCAGTGTCTACCAGCACACGCCAAGAAAACTGTGATGACGATCCCGTGGTTGCAAATGAGGTGCATTTGGCAGCCGTCGCAGCATGAAGCGCCTGACAAATGCCAACAGGCGCAAGACTCACAGATTCCGTTTCGTAAACTGGATCTCTGAAGCAAGTGCATATCTTTTCTGCTACTGCTACTGCAGTGTATGTACACAAAAAGGTATCCACAAGAACACTCGAACGCAAACACACACACACAAACACATACACACACACACACACATACACGTGTGTGTGTACATATATGTATAAATATCTATATTTATATTTGGTATATGCATATACGTACACACACACACATATATATATATATTTATATTTATATTTATATTTATATTTATATTTATATTTATATTTTTATATTTATATAACTATATATTTATATACTTATATATTTATATATTTACATATTCACATATTCATATATTTATATATTTATATATTTATATATTTATATATTTATATATTTATATATTTGTATATTTATATATTTATATATTTGTATATTTATATATTTATATATTTATATATTTATATATTTATATATTTATATATTTATATATTTATACACTTATATACTTATATATTTATATATTTACATATTCATTTATTTATATATTTATATATTTATATATTTATATATTTATATATTTATATAATTATATATTTATATATTTATAAATTTATATATATTTATATATTTATATATATTTATATATTTATGGTCACCAGCCAAGATCCACACCGTCTGTGTTCCATTCTCTCACACATAACTAAACGTTTCGAACCTACCTTCTACATGTGCAGAAAGTGCTGTCAATACCAGCGCGAACGGCTGCTCTGCAGAACAACTTCTTTGCTCATCGCATGCTTGCAAGTTCTTTCCATCGAACATTTCACACACCAGGATCTGGTTCCGAAAAGCAATGACGCGTATAAGCAACGAGAAACGAACAGAAACGACATTACTTGTGTTGTTGGGAAAGGAATGTCTGATGAACAACAGTGCGGTATAACACTTTCTAAATCTTCGAGTTCTACAGTGTTGCACTGTCACCAGAAATTTGGTATGGAAAAAACGATATTCAGGGACAGTACAACACTTTTGTAGCTGCAGTGCTTTGAACTGTTGGGCTGTCCGTTTCATTTGGTCCTTAACCCTTTGCGCCGAACCAGAACCACAGGGTTTAGATCAACAAGGCTTATATGAAAGGAACCCAAAATCTCATTTTTGTATGTGGTTGGCTTTATTTGTGTTTAAAAGTGTTTTTTTGTATTTAAAAGTATTGTTTTGTATTTAAAAGTTTTTTAAATAGGTTTTTTTGTGTTTTACAGTTGTTAAAATTCTTTTATTTTATTTTTGGTGTAAAAAATACATGTTTGTGAATTTTGTTTCTGAGTGAGTCAATTGGCTTCCTGTTGTTCTACCTGGTTTCCTGCTGCTGTATGTCTACAAAATTGTTGTTTATTTGTTGTTGAAGTTAATAATTTTTAATATTTAATCTTTTTAAATAGTTTTGGGTTGTGATTGAACAAAGAAGGGAGGCCGTAGTGACATGTTGACTTGCCTTGAGATCTTGCCCTTACCCACGCGGATCGACTGCCCTTCTCGGTTCGTGGGCACCGTTGGCCGGGTGTCAGGTGTTGAGTCGATGGTACCTGGACCGCCTTGGGGCCAACGTGCCAGGGCGGTGGCATATGACACCCGGGCACATGGGCTAAAGTGCCGGGTGGGGTGGTCCAGTGGTTGTGGCTTGATCTGTTCTCCCAACCAGGAGGGGAGGCCATCCATGCTTGTCACGTTAGTTAGGGAGCCTTGCGACTTGGAGCGACAGAGGCAGAGTGCCACCTTACCCACACGGATCGACTGCCCATCTCGGTTCGTGGACACCGTTGGCCGGGTGTCAGGTGTTGTCGATGGTACCTGGACCGCCTTGGGGCCAACGTGCCAGGGCAGTGGCATATGACACCCGGGCACATGGGCTAAAGTGCCGGGTGGGGTGGTCCAGTGGTTGTGGCTTTTTTATTTTTCTCCCAACCAGGGGGGGAGGCCATCCATGCTTGTCACGTTAGTTAGGGAGCCTTGCGACTTGGATCGACAGAGGCAGAGTGCCAGTCGAGCCTCTCGAGGTTGCCTTACTTAAGTCCCTGCCCCATCGGGGTTGCTCCCCACACCGTTGGCCAGGTCTAACTACGTATCGCTTTTGAGAGTTCCTGGGCTCTTTAGCTCCTGCACTAAGTTTGGATATATATATATATATATATATATATATATATATATATACATATATACATATATACTAGGCCATGCCAGCTTGGGGGACCCCACCAGGTCGGTTGCGAGCTTCGGAATCCGCAAAATGTCCCTTCTTTCTGGTCTCTTCTTTCTTTCTGGTCTCTATTCTTTCTGGTCTCTTCTTTCTGGCGTGCAGGATCTCGTCGTCCAAGTTGGTCCTGCCACATGCTCGCAATCTCAACAACTGCAGGAAACGGTATGCCCTGTGTGCCTTCCCGGAAGTGGATCTCGTCGGCGAAACTGGTCCTGAGACAAACTCGCATACAACATGTGCCGGAATGTCTCCCTTCCCGCCGCTGCGCCTTGGCGCACCAGTGCAAGGTGCGAAGACGCCTGGGGACAGGTTGTCAGTGACATGCTTGTCCACTCCACTCCAGTGCATGTGTTGAATCAGCCAACGGGTATGCCCTGTGTGCCTTCGTGGATCTCGTCGGCGAAACTGGTCCTGAGACAAACTCGCACTCGCAATCTGAACAACACGTGCCGGAATTTCTCCCTTCCCGCCGCTGCGCCTTGGCGCACCAGTGCAAGGTGCGAAGACGCCTGGGGGCAGGTTGTCAGTGACATGCATGTCCACTCCACTGCATGTGTTGAATGAGCCGTCTTGTTTGGCATTGCATGACTGCTTTTCTGTGAACAAGGCTCGCTGCCTATTGTCCAGGGCAGACAGCTTCGCGGTCCACCCCATTGTTTGGCATTGCATGACTGCTTTCTGTCAAGGCTCGCTGCCTACTGTCCAGGGCAGACAGCTTCACGGTCCACCCCATCACACAAAAACTCCCAGAAATCATCACGCTCTGAGCAAAGCCCATAGAGAGCTATGTACTTCTTGTGCAGAGCCTGGGGCATGAAGGCTCTCATGTGAAGCTGTGGTCGCGACCTGGCTCCCCTCTTCGTTTTATACTCCGTGAACTCCTGCTCCAGCTTGCTGATGCCCCGGACCACTTTCAAGCCAGACCCAGGCAGTTCAGCTGCACATTTCAGCAACGCTTCTAAGCCAGGAATCTCCCCATACAGGTCGGAGTGCACATAGACCAACCGCTTTTTTTTCAAGTCACACTTGAACTGGATGCCGGTCGGGCCATTTGCTGGAAGCTTGAGGAGAGCAGCTTCTTTGCAGAGGAAAGCTGACGCAAGGCGGGCTGCCACACCAAACAGGCCTTTATCGCCAGACAGCATGCCCTGGCAAAGGACAAGGTGTGTGACAGCCCGCCTTGTCGACATCTTGTGCGCAACCTTCAGGAAGTTCGCCACACCAGTTTCCGGATCGCTTCCCAAACTTACCACTTTGAAGCCAGATTTGTGCAGAATACCGGCTGCCCTGGAAGACTCATCAGCCACCAGCGCAACTCCAGGGGTTGGCCGTTCCACTTTCTCTTTGGGCACCTCCCCCCACCGCTTCTCGTGACCCACGACGGCTTTGGGCTTCTTGAGCTTAACTTCTTCCGGATTGTGGATAGCATCATGGTGTTTCCTCTTGCGGTTCTCCGTCTTCCCTGCTCGCTTCTCAAACTGAGCATAGGCATCTGTCTTCAACCCATCAAGAACCGCATCATCATGCGATGGGATAGGAACCTTCAGAGTAGGTTGCGCCAACATCTTCTTCCGCTCCTCCCCACTTGCCTTGCACATGCGGCCGATGGCAGCTTCTCGGTCACGAAGGAATTCCTCAACGGAGGCCGGCTGCTTGTCCAAAACCCAACCCGACTCCTATAGGCACGGAACGGTAGTAAAACAGACACAAACAAAAGAATGTACCATCTGTGCCCAGTGTCCGCCTCGGGCTGGGGTTGTCCACGACGTTTCCGTCCGGCCTTGATGGCCTCCCCATCCTTTGCGATCCCGGCGTCACGCCGCTTCTTGCGAGCTTTGCGCGCGAGTTTGAAACCAAACTTGGCGTGGTATCGCTTCACAATGTCAGGCAAATACTGGGTGATCGGTTTTGTAACAACCTCCCCAGCACTATTCTTCGTCCTCTCACACATCTCATCCACATCGGGGGCCATGATATTTGTGATCATCACTTCTTCCAGTGTTGGGTTCAGGAGAGCTGCACGTTGTTTGCTCTCTTGCAAAGGCACTTGCTTCAAGTCACGTTCCACCTGTGTGGTGCACTCGGTGAACCCAATGCACAACGAGACGGCCTCCCTTGCATGAGCATATTCAGGAAAATCAAAGGAAGCTCTGCCCCACGCCTTCCGCTCATCCCGACAACTCTGAAAGTGTGCCTTTGCTGCAGGTGCCAGCTTGCGAAGCTCTGCAATTACACTCCCCGCATCCAACTTGGCAGCCTCGGCGATGGCGGTCAACTGTTTCTCCTGGGGTGCACGCACAAACTGTCCCGAACCCCTGTTGACACTACTAAACCTTAAACTGCCCCAGCCTGCCCCCGAACTCCCTATTGGCCCTGGGGGCCTGCCCCCGAACTCCCTATTGGCCCTGGGGGGTTTTTAGGGTTCTAGGTTTAGGGATACAGACGACGAGGAACTGCAGTCTTCCTTGACTGATCATGATCTTCCGCGTCCAGTGGAGAGGGAAGAGCAAAAGCCACAAATTGCTTCCCCCAACAATAGGCCGGCCTAGTGGCCTCGAGCATTCTTCGGATGGCCTGGCAGATGAGCCTCATCCGATTCAGAGGCATGTATAGTTCATCGTTGGCTGCGAGCTCCCCCAAAGAAAGCACCAAGGCTTTCTTCTTCAAGAAAAGCAACTTGGATGAGCTCAAAAACTTCAAAACCTGCCCTGTAAATGTATTTGCGGCTGTTTTTGTAAGGATGAGGCCCTCCCCAAACAAAACCAGCAATCTCGCCAGAAACATCTTCTCTGCCTTCTCGATGTGCAGGGGGTCAGAAGCCGCAAAGTCGGACGAGTGCACGAGCTTTGAATGCTCATGACACAAGTCTGCCATCATGCCTCCCAAGACAAGCCGCCAAGTGTTCTCCCCAGTCATCTCCTGAAGGATTAGCTGCGCGGCAGCTTTCCGATCCTTCTCTCCCCCTTCAGCTTCAGCAGCCAGGATTTCGAAAACCTGGCGAAGCCTGACAGCGATGCGGCCTAATGGCACCTTGCGAGAGTCAAACCTCTGGGGCGCGAAGCCGAAATGAGAAAGGATTTGCACCCCTTCATCCCGCTCGGCCTCCTTCATGAAGCTCTGTAAGCGAGTGCTTGTCCGCAGCAGCTTGGACAAGCTGGCGGGATTCTTCCCTGAGACCAAAAGGCGATCCACCGCGGCGCATTCGCTGTCCGCAATGATTGCGGCCTTCAGCGCGACCGTACACCCGTGCGACGGGTCGGTGTTTTGAAACACCAGGTTCGGAAAATCTCCCCGATACAGCTTCAAGCCAGCCTCCATCTCATCCGGCGCAGCATCTGTTGCGAAAAAACGCAGAATCTTCTGTGCATGAGTGAAAGCCTCCCCTGTATGGCAGTTCTTTGCGACGGCCTCCCGAACCAAGATGCGCTTCGCTTCAGCTGAGTGATCAGACTCAAGCTCCCCAACCGCAGCAACCCTATCGACAAGCCAAGGACCTCTGTCTCCAGACCCCATGCTCTGCACACCCCGAAGAGCTTCCAGCTGAACTCCTCGGGGCCACTTCCACACAACCAGTCGTAGGCGGGAAGACAGGTGCGAACCGAGCCCATCCTGCACGATACCGCCTGTTGTAGCTGCAGCCAACAGTCGTGCTGTCGCCTCCCCCTCACGACTCGCCATCGTGCTTGTGAGCTGTCGTGATACTTGCGGCCCTATGCTTCCATGGCCCAAGGCCGCACCCGACAGCTTGGCTGTTTTGCAGAAGTCACTGAAGGACTCAAAGCTTCCTCCTCGCTTGAGCAGGGTACGTTGGAAGAGGATGTGCGCGAAGGTCAACTGGCCAGCGTCCGGCTCCGTGGTCTTCACCTCCACATCCACAGCCGCAGCATATTTCTGCAGCGCTGCCAGGTGCCGTGGCGACTCCCCATGCCGGCGAATGTTGGACAGCTTCGCCCCAGCTTTACAGCGCCCAAAAAGCCCAGGCGTTTTGGTCTTCATACAGACCAAACATCCCAAATGCCACGGAAGGCGCAAAGGTTTCGGTTGCTCCACCAACCAAACTATTGGCAACCCTGTCTTGGGGTGCGGAAATGTGGCATCTTCTTCCCACTTCCGACGATTGTGGACATACCTGCATCTCTCACAATCTTTGATGTGGGCAGGATACCCATGTTGCTCCAGATGCTCTTCTGTAGTCTGCAAAAGACCTCCCAAGGGACGCCCCGGCACAGAAGATTGATCACTGACATCGCCATCCTGGTCTCCCTGCCCAGGCTCTTCATCAGAAGCAACAGCGGATACCCCCTTACTGCTTGAAGCAGCCTCCCTGCCACGTGCGACAGTCGTCTCCTCCTCCTCGCTGTCATTTTGACTCTGTGAGTCTGAATCGCTGCTTACTGTCGTGTGCGAAGCATCAGCTGATGATGCACTTCCCGACGATGATGAGGACGATGACGAGGTCATATTGCGAAACAGCTGTCAAGGCATGTACAACAAGGTGCAATGCAGAATCACAGTTCAGGCGAAGGCATTGCAAATACGCAAGGCAACAGCCCCTCGCCTCGAATCTGCGTCAGCATCAGCGGACCAATGCGAGGCCTAGGAACTAGAATGATTCGAAGCTACGACATGGGCTGCTCTGGGGCTGCTGCCAATGTTTTCTCCGCACGTCCTGTGCAAAGATGCGTTTCCATCCCGCCCAAGATGTGGTCCCGTCCGAAGCAACAACAGCACATCAGAGAGGTTTTTTTTGGTCTGCTGCCGGCTGCCGAATGTGTATCTGCTGCACATCGTACTCCCCAGGCTCAGGGTAGGACCTTGTCAGTATTCAAGGTGACTCATACTGGCAAGCACCCACACAATGCGCACAAGGGGCTGTTCCGGTACGTTAACCTCGTACCGGCAAAGGAATCCTCACATGAGGGCCGCAATACAAAATACAAGAAGACGGGGAGGACGCTGAATCTCTCAAAGTCCTGTATGGCTCCACAGCCCAGGGGCCAAGCACTAGGCTGACAATGTGACAGCAGCAGCAAGTTTAGGGTTTATATATAGTTTAGGTTACAGGGTTTAGGAGGAGATGTGGCACAGGTCGCTTGAGAGGAGATTTACTCGGCCGCGCCACATGCCACGCAACTGCCAGTTAAAGTCTCCAGCAAGGAGTTGTTTTGCCCAGCAGAGCTGCCACTTTCTAAAAAATGCGGGTACGCCGCAGGGAATCGCAGAGTCTCGTATGGTTGCCGTGAATGCTGAAGACAACAAACAGCCCCCCAGACTGAGCCTACACGGGATCATTAGCCTACTGTTGCAGGGCGGAAGCCTCAGCACAAACAGCCCCCCAGACTGAGCCTGCACGGGATCATTAGCCTACTGTTGCAGGGTGGAAGCCTCAGCACTAGCACTGGGGCGAGGCGCCTTGGACGGCTTCTCCCCAGACTCCTCTAGATGCGCGATCTTTCGCCGAAGATCCTTTTTCTGCTTCTTCATGACCATGATCTCGTCTTCAATGCCGTGGAGCTCCCCTTGCAAGGAGACTTTGCGCATGGCGGCCTTTTCCTGGTCCCACGTCACCCGGGTGCCACACTTCAGCTCGATGCTTAGATCCACCCCCTGCACATCGTACTCCCCAGTCTCAGGGTAGGCCCCGATATAGTAGACCTTGTCAGTATTCGAATATCAGGTGACTCACACAACACTGGCAAGCACCATTGCAGACACGATGCGCGCAACGGACTGGCATCACGGTTCCGGTACGTCAACGGCGGCTGCTTGTTGAAAGAAAGCTTTTTCAATTGGAACCTCATACCGACAATTACAGTAGCCTCATAGCAGTTCTCGCATGAGGCAGTATGACAAATCGGCAGCCAAGATGCTGATTCTCCTTCCCGTGGCTTTGCAGCCAACGCAGCAAACCCAAGACCTCGGCGGAGGTTGTGAAGACATGGATGTTCTTGTGCTTTTTGCAATCCTCCCCGTCTTTCGGCACGAGCGAATTTTTCAGGATGACCTCCGTGGTCCCGTCGTCGACGGGAAAAAGGGGCCACAGCCCCAGATTCTTCTGGTCCTCGACTTTGCACTGTATGTTCACTTTCATGAGAACCCCCTCTGCTAGATCGGAGTCCAGAATCTGGGCATCGATTGTGAAGGTCTCCTCCCCCTCCTCCCCGCGGCTGTACCAGCCGCGCTCCACGGCCAAGTGCGGGTTAAGAACTTTCACTTCAACCACGTACCAATCCTGCTTTTCCATGTTCACAAGCAGCTCCATGACTTTTTGGCGATTGTCCTTGCGGTACACAAGTCCCCTTGGCTTCGAACTCCCCAAGCTCGCGTTATAGCCCAGCCTTGCGCGCAGCTGAGGCTGGGAGGCTGCGTGGGTTTAGGGTTTGGGTTTTAAGGTTTGCAAGAATGCGTTGCCAAGAAGCTTCCTCCCCTGCTCCCGGGTCGACCATGTCACAGCAGCACCAATCGAGGGGTGGCACAGGTACTCCTCAACCCCTGGACCCTGGTACAGTGTATAGCCCAACGTAGCCATGACGCTAGCAAGCTGGCCGCAGGCGAAGCTGGAGGCAAGACACGGATTTTGGATGGAGTGCTGCAACAGGACATGCAACTGCGGGTTTGTCGGCACACAAGCGGCAGAACAGCGGCAGAACTCAAGTGGCAGAACATGAAAACTTGATTTTATTTTTTGGTCAGCAAGAGCAAAGCTGCCTTTAAAAATCGGGTGTACCGCAGAGAATCGCAGGGATCTCGGTATCCGGGTGTACTGCAGAGAATCGCAGGGATCTCGGTATGGTTGCTGACTCCCCAGAGATCGGTACGGTTGCTGCGAGTGCTTACGACTTACGAAAAAACAGCACCCCAGACCAAGCCTGCACGGTTCTACTGCTGCACGGCGGAAGGACTGGGGCGAGGCACCTTGCGCGGCATCTCCCCAGACTGCAGGGCGGAAGCCTCAGCAGTGTGGCCAGGCACCGGCGGCATCTCCCCAGACTGCAGGGCGGAAGCCTCAGCAGTGTGGCCAGGCACCTTGGGCGGCATCTCCCCAGACTCTACGTCCGCGAGCTTTCGGCGAAGATTCTGCTTGCGCTCTTCCAGGAACATCAACTGCGTTTCAATGCCCTCCAGCTCCCCTTGCAAAGACTCTTTCCGCATTGCAGTCGTTTCTTCTTCCCAAGTCACCGGGGTGCCACACTTGAGCTCGATGCTGACAGCCACTTGCTGCTCTTGGTACTCCCCGGTCGGCGGGTAGGCCCCGATATAGTAGACCTGAGTTTCAGGCGAGTTCGTCACGCAAACCTGGCAAGCACCCACCAGTGCAGATACGATGCGCAGAAGGGGCTCGCAGCACGGTTCCGGTACGTCAGCGGCGGCTGCTTCTGGAAAGAGAGCTTGATGAAGTCGAACCTCGTAGGCAAAGGCAGTCCTCGCCCTCGCATGAGGGCCACAGTATGAAATAACGGCAGCCAAGATGCTGAGTCTCCTTCCCATGGCTTTGCAGCCAACGCAGCAAAGCCAAAACCGTAGCGGAGGTTGTGAAGACATGGATGACAGCCTGCTTGTTGCTCTTGTAGTCCTCCCCGTCTTTCGGCACGAGCGAGTTTTTCAAGATAATCTCCGCGGTCCCAGCATCAACGGGGAAAATGGGCCACTTCCCCAAATTCGTCTCGTCCTCGACTTTGCAGTCTATGTTCACTTTCATTATGATCCCCTCTGCCAGATCGGAGTCCAGAATTCTCGTATCGATTGTGAATGTCTCCTCCCCGTGGCTGCACTTGTACAAGCCCTTCTCCACGGCCATGTGTGGGTTCAGAACTTTCACCTCAACAACGAAGAACTCCCTTTTCTCATAACCCAAAAGCAACTCCATGACTTCCTTGCGATTCTCGTTTTCTTTGCGGTACGCAAGTCCCCTTGGCTTCGAACTCCCCATGCTCGCGTTATAGCCCAGCCTTGCACGCAGCTGAGGCTGGGTGGGTTTAGGGTTTGGGTTTTAAGGTTTGCAAGAATGCGTTGCCAAGAAGCTTCCTCCCCTGCTCGCGGGCCTCCCATGTCACAGCAGCACCAATGGAGGGGTGGCACACGTACTTCCCAAACCCTGGACCATGGTACATTGCAAAGCCGGACGTAGCCATGACGCTGGCAAGCTGGCCGAGCAAAGCTGGAGGCAAGACACGGATTGTGGAGTCCAAACGCTGCAACAGGACACGCAACCCCGCGCTTTTGGGATTATGGGTGCGTTAACAGCGAAGCAGAGTGCACAAGTTCAGTGCACAAGTGTGGTCCTGCTCGCCCAGAGCATCCGCCAACAAGTCTTCTCCGCAGTTCCTGGGCAGCAGCACCGCAGTTCCTGGGCAGCAGCACAATCAATATCGAATCGATCCTGGTCCCTCAGAGCATCCACCAATATCGAATCGAAACATTGGACAAGCACCAACTTCTCCTGGGCAGAAGCTTGGTCCTGTTTCCACGCCCTCGGCCTCACCCTAAACCCTACCTAAACCCTTCCGCGAGCAAGACGACAATCGCATCGGACTCAGTACGAGCCTTGTGGCTCTCCCCGTAGTCAGAGTGCACATCAGTCCTGGGAGAGTTCAGCTCTGCATGGCATGCTCTCCCCTGCAGAAGCCCCAACCTTGCGTAGCTCCTCCCCGTTCGGAGAACGAAGGACTTCCCTAAGCTCCGCATGGAAGCATTTGCCCATAGTCCTGAAGCAAGGAACAAGGCCCTGCACCATTGCAAGATTTGCAACAAAGCTCTGCACAGCATGCAGTGCATTTTTTCGTCCAGATAAAGCCTGCTCACCTGTTGTCCTCCCATTGCTTTGTGATCTTCTCAACCATGGCCGCCTGCTCACTTGTTCTTGACGTTGTGCTCCCATTGCTTTGTGATCTTCTCAACCATGGCCTTCGGATAGAAGGAAGTGCTGGCTGTCAGCTGTCTCCCCTGCACTGTCTCATGGGAAAACTTCTGCTTGTGCATCTTGTTGCACGTTCTTCCCAATTGCTGGAACTCGTCATCCGTGCACATGATTGTCCAAGGCTTCTGAAGCAGCCGATTTGTGTTTTCGTTCTTCAGCCCATAGCAGCAACCGTCGATTTTGACCTGCACCAATGCAGCAGCAAGAACCCGGGTGAAGATCTTATTGTGTATTTGAAGTTTGCTGCCCTGCCTTGTGACACGGTTTCCCCTTCTGCACAAGCCAACGCTCGAACTTGACAAGTTTTCGTAGCTTCCAGCCCGTACATCTCCTTGGCCACTCGAAGTAGATCTCCCCACCGTAACGGACTACTTCCCGGGCGATCCGCAGACACTGGACCAAGATCTGGCGGGTCCAACGTCTATTCACCCGCAACCTCTTCATTCGTGCTTTGGACTTCTTCTGCATGTTCTGCATGATGCTGTAATATGTGCATGGAACTGAAATCCAGCAGCGGCCAGGAAGCTCTGTGGCAACACGACGCACCACTCTGCGTCCCACCTCCGTGAGCGAGAGGTCTGACCCCGTCTCAGGTGCGAAGCGCTCTGCCGTGAATCCTCGCTGGATCCAAGACGCAGAAAGACCTGACTAACAACACAGCTCAGGAGCTTCCTGCTGGGGCTTAACAACAATGTGCACGAATGAGCCTGAGAAGCGGACGTGAGGTTGGGCTGCAGCACAACTCCCAAAGCAAAGTCGCGTCAGCAGTGTTTTCACACCCAAAAGAAGTGCCTTCTGAATCACTCCCCCCCTCGGCAGTTTCAAAGGAAGCAAAACTTCCCACTTGCTCAGGAACAGTGGAGGATGACGACGAGGTGGAAGAGGATGGCTTCTTCCTTTTCCGGGCAGAAGCGGGCCTTTTCATAGGCATGGCGACCGACCAAAGCAAGCAAGCCTTCTCGGAGCCGGCTCAGACAGCACACAAGTTCGGCGGTGCTTGCATTGATTGAAAGCGAAGAAGAAAACCCACACGGCAGGCAGCAGGCCAGTCCTTGTCCTCTTCAATAACTCCCCAGTCTGAGGAAAAAAAACCTGGCAGGCAGGCCAGTCCTCGCCCTGTTCAACAGCAGAACGCTAAGGGACAAGCTGGGCACCTGGCAGCAGCTTTTCAGTGGCCTTGGCGAAGCAAAGGCCAGTCCTCGCCCTGTTCAACTGCAGAACGCTAAGGGGCAAGCTGGGCACCTGGCAGCAGCTTTTCAGTGGCCTTGGCAAAAAGGGTGACAGTGGAGGCTTCTGGCAGACCCCTAGCCTCCCTTACGAATTCGGGCTTGAATTCGTAAGCGAGGGTTCTGCCAGACCCGTCGCCTACGAATTCAAAATCGATTTTGAATTCGTAGTGGACGGTTCGGAGCTCGTAAGAAGGTCATGAGTACAAACCGAAATACTCGTACGAGGGCAGACCCGTCCGGTACGAATTCAAAATCGATTTTGAATTCGTACCGGACGGGTCTGCCAGAACCCTCCCTTACGAATTCAAACCCCTGGCTTTTGTGCCCGCTGCGAAACAGTAACTGCTTGCCAGATGCTGCGCTTTGGGCGGTTCTGCAGATGCCAAAAGGAAGCGATCAACATGTCTTGCAAGCACTTCCCCGTTGTCTCTACTAGCAGTACAATGTGGCGGAAGTTCGGCTAAATTGTAGCGAGGCAGCCAAGACATGATACGACGCTTCTGGAAAGGTTTTTTTTTGAAACTACCCGGGCGAAGGTGCATTCACTTCTTGGACTTCTTGCTCTTCTTGTCCTTCTTGTCCTTCTTCTTCTTAGATTTCCGGGGCTTCTTCTCCGACTCAACAGTGCTTGCTTCCTCGTCGGGCTCCCCCAGGCTTTCATCGTGATCGTCATCTTCCTCCTCCATCTCCGCATCGTCGTCTTCGGGCGTGGGCTTCACGGCTTTCGCCTTTTTCTTTGGGGTCGGGACCATCCCCAAAGCTTCAGCTCGCTTAACAAGATCACAGCATGCCAAAGTCGCACCCGTCACTGGGAGCTCACTCACAAGTCGCTCCTTCACAACCCGCAGCAACTCCTTCTTGTGCAGCTGCGTCTTCACGATGGCGATGACTGGCGTCTTCATCTCCAAGCAAGCGTAGATGCCACTCCCCATCCCAGGTGTCCCCAAAAGGACAAACTGAGCATTGGATTCGTGCACCATTTCTTTCATGAGCGCCCCAGCCATGTCGTGCGGGAACAGCACAACTTCGTCAGTAGACGGAGCACGAGTCAAGGCCCTCCCCCTCTTGGTGTACTTGCGCTTCCTGAGTTTCTCCTCAGCCTGTGCATCCGGGTTGGTGGCATTCTCCCCTTCGCCGCCATCTGCAGCACTGGTTGCCACGGCCATGCTTGGGTCGGTCATGCTCGAACTCCCCGGAGTGGTCCCGTCGGCCTTGTCCCATAGCTCATAGATGCTCGTGCTCACCAGGCCATGCTCCCGAGCTGCTGCAACTGGCACTCGCAGAATGCTGTCCATGTAGGTCGCACTCCCCGGATCGACAAACATCCTGTTTTTCTTGAAGTCTTTCGGCACCTCTCGGGTCTCTGCAGCAAGCAGAACAGAACACAACAAACAAGAACAATCTCCACAGGGCCTGTCCCTTCCAGAAGAGGAAGAGCTTCTCAGCCGTCCCCGCATTTGCCAATCCGCGCATCCGAGCAAAGTATCCATTCTCAGCCATCTGCCGTGGATCATAATGCAGGTAAAATTCCTTCCCACTCCACTTCAGAGCCCGAGCTTGCTTGAGGATGGCATCCTCGTTGCTTTTGACCTTCCCACTGAAGATGAAGATGACATCACGCCCCGGCGTCATCCTGGGTGCCAGAAGAACAGAGACAGAAGGTCTTTGGGGGAGGGACAATGAACAGTCATGGCTGCCAAGCTTCATGTCATGCACACTCTTTGTGAACTCTTTGAAATCGGCCTCCTCCAAAACGGGCAATCGCTGCCACTTGCTGTGGCCCGGGTAGGGCTTCGTGACTGCAGCAGTCTTGGGGTCGTAGACGGCCATGAACGGTCGATCCGACTTCGCCATTTCCTGGGCCTGCACAAGCGCAAGGAGCTGAGCAGCTGCTGGGGCTTGCTGCTCCAGAATCACTACTTCCACGGAGAGGATCTCTGTCGCCATGCGTTCAGTGTCTCCCCGCAGCTTGTCCAAGGTGTCTTTCAGCTCCGCAGCCTTTTTCTCCTTCTCCTCCTGGTCCACGTCCTTCTTCTCCACCTCCTCCTTCTTCTCTTGCTGCTTCTCCCCGAGCTGCAGGTCGAAGTCGGCCCAGAAGGATTTGAGCTTCCCCAAGTTCTTGGCATGGGCCGGCTGCACGCCTCCCACAGGGGGGCTGCCGAGTAGCCCCCCAACATCCTGACTGAAATCTTTCTCCAGGGTTTGGGGTTTCCGTGTTGCAATAACGGGCTTAGTGGTCTGAACAAAAAATCTCACCCAGCGGTCCTGCGAAAACACTCCTTCCAAGAGGTGTCTGAAGTGTGTCACTGCCAGAATGAGGAGGCGAGGCATACCTCCCATCCAAGAGAGGTCTGGTACCTCTGTGAGTGGGAACTCCTTGTGAAAGGCCCATGGACTGGAGAAGATCGCCTCCCCCCGTGGAAAGCGGGCGCAACACTTCTTCAACAGACTGTGGATGTACTCCCCATACCTTTTGGCAAAGATGGCGAAGCTAACGTCGCCGGCCTTGGCCTTCAGCTCCGCCTGCGACCAGCCTGACTTTCCCCTGAGAAGCTTCATCAAGAGGAACTCACAAACGAAGGAGAACTCCTCCGGCCCGTCGCAGCGCTGCACTACAATCAAGACTTTGGAGTATTCATCGAAAATGGTGTCCCTCCCCAAATGAACCCTGGCGGCTTGCACTGCCGCCCTCGCCCTCGGTGCTGCAGCCAGGCTCTCCCCAATGGTGGTGAGTTGCCCCACCGTGTTTGCTGAGGGGCACCGCTTGGGGTCGTGCCACTTGATGTTGCTCTGAAGCCAGTCTGAGATGTCCTTGTTCTGAACTGCTTTTGTCCCCAATGCAGCGACAATCTTGCTTGCTTTCACAACGACTGCGATCAAGCGTGTCATGTCCATCCCAAAGAATTCGCGGTTGTTTTCCACGCTCTCGACCACCTCCGTGGCCGCCGCAAACTTGGCATCCTCGTTCGGGAAAAACCTGAATGTCATGGGCACATTGCGCCCCAATGCACGCCAGGTTTGCAGCTCGGTCTCAGTGCTCCCCTGCTTCTTGGCTTGCGCAAAGGCATACCAATACGCTGCGACGGCCACGTCGGCCCCATAGCGATCCCACCTGAGAATTTCCATGACCAACAGACAGCCAAAACAGTCCTTGCTGCATATAGTGCTGCCAAGACACGTCCCCTTTGCGGGCATTTCCTCCAGCTGCATCATTGCCACTGGGATTGTCACCCCAGTCGGCCACAGGCGAGGAGCTTGTACCTTCCCATCTGCATTCATGAAAACAGTTGCAGCATATCGCCTCGGAATTCGAAACGAAGAAGAAATTGCAATGGTCACAGTGATGCGGGATGAAACTAAGCGCTTTCTAGGCACTGAATCTGCTCCATGGACATGCTGTCGCCCTCAATGGACTCATTCAGGGGCTTCACCCAGGCGATGTTGCCGGCCACATTGCGAATCTCCCTGCTGCTCCCCTTCAGGGCGCTCAAGATCTTCTCAACATGAAAAGCCTGGCCAATGGCTCCCTCAGTCTGCCCAGGCGGCGACTTCCCTTTCAGGGTCTCAAACTCCGTCGAGACATGTGTCCAGACATCTGCGGCCCATGAGGCCAGCAGTGAACACGTGTCCACCATTGCGGGAGCAGCCCTGAAATCAATCACCAAAAAAACGCCTTCGAGGCCAAAGCTGGCATGAGGAACATGCGAAAAGCTGGCAGTGCAATCTTACAATAAACAATCTTACAATAAACATTGCATGCTTTTTCCCACCCCTGCTCCCCATCGTGGTGAAATGGCTCGCCCAAAGTGGGCAGCCAACGCTCTCCCCCCTACCAGTCTAAGAAGCGCAGCGGCGGCTGCTTCTCCTTGGCGGCGTCCTCGGGACATACCCCTCGATC
This sequence comes from Symbiodinium sp. CCMP2592, assembly GCA_905221615.1. Taxonomy (NCBI): domain Eukaryota; class Dinophyceae; order Suessiales; family Symbiodiniaceae; genus Symbiodinium; species Symbiodinium sp. CCMP2592. Next base: position 1,483,224 of record CAJNDT010005869.1, on the reverse strand, counting down.
TCAGCGATGCGCCGGTCTGCCAAGACGAGCTTCCCGGTCACGTGGTCCAGCTGAGCGTAGAGCTCCCCGTTCTCTTTCTCGAGCTCTGCTATCTTGTCTCGGAGGCTACGTAAGAGTTCCTGCACCTTGTCCGCTCCCAGCCGAGTCCTGCTCTTGTTCTTCCTGTTCGCCTCATACTGTCGCGCTTTGAGCCGCTTGTGCTCCCGCTCCACCTCTATCGCACCCTCGACGATGCAAAGCGACTCCCCCGGCTCCTTCTTCACGATTGGCTTCCCGACATCAGCTTGAACAATCTGCCCTGGCTCTTTCTTCACACGAACTGGCGCCATCCTCCGGGAGCACCAGCAGGAGGCTGGCAGGCCAACCCTCTGACAGAACCAAATCAGGAACCCTGTTCTTGGAGCCAACAACCAACAGAGCATGTAACAGGTTGCACTTGCAAAACATTGCCCTTCAGAACGGCGCTGAAGCTCCCGGCCAAAGTGAATGCCCCCGCTGACACCACAGCCTTGGCAGATCGAGAGGCTACACAACTCATGACATGACTGGGTCCCGGATCCGGGTCCCGGATCCGGGTCCCGGGTCTGGACCAAGCATCGGCTTTTAAGGTTTAGGGTTTAGATTAAGGTTTAGGGTTTAGTTTAAGGATATTTGTTCGCTTTTAAGGTTTAGGGTTTAGATTAAGGTTTAGGGTTTAGTTTAGGGATTTGTTGAAGGTGTTTAGGGATTTGTTTAATTGAGAGTAAAAGAACCGTTGGGGGTTTAGGTGCCGGATTCGGGTCCCGGATTCGGGCCCCGGATCCGGGTCCCGGATCCGGGTCCCGGGTCTGGAAACCTTGACTCTTTAAGTTGTTTAGGGTTTTAGTTTAAGGATTTGTTTAAAGTGTTTAATTTAGATTAAGGTTTAGGGATTTGTTTAAGGTGTTTAATTTAGGGCTTTGTTTAATTGAGAGTAAAAGAACCGTTGGGGGTTTAGGTGCCGGATTCGGGTCCCAGATTCGGGTCCCGGATTCGGGCCCCGGATCCGGGTCCCGGGTCCGGGACCCGGGTCTGGAAACCTTGAGTAAATCCCTACTCAACCATTAAAGAGTCCACTCAAGGAGTAAATCCCTACTACCATTAAAGAGTCCAAAAATACACCTGGACTCTACAACCTGAGTGGACTCTTTAAAGGTTTAGTGGAATTCAAAGCTAAACCAAAGTGCCGGATTCGGGTCCCGGATTCGGGCCCCGGATCCGGGTCCCGGATCTGGAAACCACTCTGAGCCGCCAGCTGCTAGGCTCGTGCGCAAGCATCGGCTCAAGCCTGGGCAAGAACATCGGCTACAAGCCTGGGCAAGAAACAACTCTCAAGCGCAGTCTCAACGTGCCTGTGAAGGTGGGCCGCTGCACGCCTGTCACAACAAATGTCAGGGGAGAGAGAAAGTGATGCTGCGGCAAAGCTGTTGGGGACGACGCTGGCGTACTTCTCTCATTTTCATGCGAAGCTGCATCCTGCAGCAAGCTGCATCCTGCAGCAAAGCTGCTGGGGACGACGCTGGAGTATCTCAGCGTAAAATACACAGCCGAGAGCCTGTGGCTGCTGGGGGCGACGCTGGAGTAACTCAGCGTAAAATACAGCCAGTGTTGGGGCTTTAGTCCTCCCCTGTGTCCTTGTCGTCCTCCCCTGCAGCTTCATCGTCGTCCGGAGCAGGGCCTTTGAAGACCGGCACCTTACACGGTGCGGCAGCTTCATCGTCGTCCTTGCCAGCGTACTCCCCAGCAGCCGCATCCTCCCCAGCACCAGCAGCCGCAGCCTCATCGGTATTCCCTTCAGCAGCAGGTTTAAGGCTGGGCTTATTGGCGGTCTCACGACGGTCGGTATCCTCTTCAGCAGCAGGTTTGGCGTCCTCCAAACAAAGGCTGGGATTATTGGCGGTCTCACGACGGATAGGCTGACTCGCACGACGTAACAGTTCAGTCATCTCAGACCTTATGCCTTCGCGCCAGTTTGACCAGTCGGAGATGCGTTGTTGCTGTCTCGCTGTCCGTACCCGTCCCTGTCCTCCGTAGCACCACCGACTCCATGCAGCCCATTCCTCCCAGTCTTGCCATGCAGCCGAGGAATAACCACTGCCCCGACTAGAGCTGTTTGGCTGGCCTCCCCAGTCTTGCCATTGACCACTGCCCGGACTAGAGCTGGTTGGCTGGCCTCCCCAGTCTTGCCATTGCTGCCAGTGGCCTCCCCAGTCTTGCCATGGCCAGTGGCCTCCCCAGTCTTGCGACCCTTGCGGATCCGCCGAGGAACAAGCACCTGAAGAGTGGCCTCCCCAGTCTTGCCATTGCCCTGAGTGGCCTCCCCAGTCTTGCCATTGCCCTCCCCAGTCTTGCCATTGCCAGTGGCCTGACCAGTCTTGCCATTGCCAGTTGTCGTCCCAGCCACCTTGGGCGACGATAAAAATGATCCATGGCTTCAGCATAGCTGGGTTGGCTCTGAAAAGTATTTATGAATAGATAGGAAGGGAAATTCCAAATTGCCACCGCTCCCTTAAGCATAGGGGTAATGCATAGTGCCGTTTCAGGCTCTGTGTTAAGACAGGGTTCTCAGGGTACCCTTTCAGGCGCATGCTCTGCATTAGGCCAAACACTTGCAGCAACAGCACGTTCATGTTGCAGCCACTTGCATATATAGCAATCCCAAGCACTCTGACCGGCCGTGCCTCCCCATGCGGAAGTGATGATCGAAGCCAGGCAAACACCTGGCCCAAATCTGGGGCGGTGGGTTTAAGCCGAATCACAGCAATCCCAACCAAGCAATCTCAACCAAGCACGTTCATGTCGCAGCCACTTGTGCAGCAATCCCAACCAAGCACTCTGGGTGACCGCCCGTGCCTCCCCATTCGAAGCCAGGCAAACGCCTGGCACAAATCTGGGGCGGGGGGTTTGAGTCCTATGACCTCTGTGACAGGAACGTGTGTCTACAACATCAGGCTGGAGCATGGACCTGGCGCCCAATGTCGACGGCGTGCCACGGCGTCCTGCAGAACAGATCTTACGCAAGCTGGCAACTGGCAGAGACACACAAAGGGCACAAAGGGCACGCAAAGGCATGCTTCTTTTTTAGCCGCCCCGCGCAATCACTTTGGCTTCGGTCGCGGCCCAGCTCCTTGGCTGGAACTGGCATGGCACGTTTACTCACCTCTGCCTTGCATGCCTCCCTGGCCAAGCCACTCGTCTTCGGTGTTGGCGCCAGATAAGGACCCGAGCCTCGGTCGCACTGCATTCTGCGAAGGAAACATTAGCTTGACTGCAATGCCAAGCCAAGGGACTCCCCTTGGCCTTTGGTCCTGGTGGCCCTCCTGGCTTTGGAGCTGCAATTCCTGAATCGGAATAGGCTTCGCTTTAGTGCAATGCAAAGCCATCGCTGCCGCCAAGAAACCGGGCACTCCGCCAGCTGGCAGCGCTGGCGGACGAAGAGGAAATCCTCCCCGACCAATCACAGGACCTGATTCGGAAAGGCTTCGGTTTAGAAGTGCAATGCAAAGCCATCGCTGCCGCCAAGAAACCGAATGTCGGTCCCCCACCTGCACGCCCGTCCTTTGAAAAATTTGTACCTAGGTACATTTTTCCGAAAGGACGGGGCTACCGTCACGCAGTTTTCCGTCCTTTGGGAGGCTTGCATGTTGGGGAAATTGAGCCGGGAGTGATGGATGGCACCCACATGAGCCAAAAAACAAAAAAGGCAACAAACGAGAGACCCGCGGCAGATTTCAGGCAAAAAAAAGCGTATATGTGCATATTATGTAGTATGTGTGTGTGTTATGCGTGCTAAAACATGCGATTTATAGCGTTTACGAATACCCCCAACCCTAAAAAAAACCCTTTCCCTTCCCTCTTCACTCACAGATTGTCGCACCGCGGTCATGCAAGATTGGTTGCATCAAGGCAAAGTAGTACACAGCGATATTTGTTCGGCCATCGTTGTGAAACTACAGGAGGCCAGAGGCCACATCGTCCTCAAGCCCTGTTACAAGGCGGCAACACCACCAAACCACGCAATCGATACACCGAAATATTATAAACCCTCCGCCCCAAACCGGGTACACCCTTTGACCCCGAACCCGTAACCGCCCAGAGGGCACCCAAAAACAAACTCTTTATTTTAACCTACGGTCAACCCGCAAGCCATACAAACTTGAACTCCGCTAGCTTGGCAACCCCCGACCTAAACCTCAAGCCCCAAGCCTTAAAACACCCGAAACCGTAGAGCCAACAATAAAGGTCTATAAAACGCCAAAGCGTAAATCCGAAACCTCGAACCCCAAGCCCTAGGCCCGAAACCGCAAACCCTAAAACAACCCTAAACCCGAAACCGCATATAAAGCCTTTTTTTATATATGCCAAACCCTGCTATAAATCCGATTCAATATCAAACACCCTATAAAGCTAAATAACCCTGCTAATAAAGCCCTGAACCCCAAACCCTAGAACTCAGACTCCCGCAAGAAGCCCTAAACCCCAAACCGCCAAACTCCGTAAACCCGACGCCCCGCAAGCCCGTGAAGCCTCATGCAAAGCAACCTGAAAACCGAAGGCGTAAACCACACAGGGCCTAAACCCCAAACCCAAAGACTCAAACCCACGAAGGGTTTAAGGTACAGGTTTTTCTGTTCTTTCACCAGATAGAAATTGCGGGGTTTCATTCTGATGACTTGCAACAACCAGCTCAAGATTCTTGTTATCGTCCCGAACCATTTATTCCAAGTTGTCGCGATTACAGAGTTAGGTTTCTCAGAAGCTCATATTTGGGTTTAGGGATCACACGTCACAAGATAATCCCGGGATCTGCACAGAATATGCGTTGAAAATGATAACCTCCCACGCAAGCCGAATTATATGCACAGCTGCTCGCAAGCCATGCGCAACATGTATGCACGCCATTGTGAGTTTCAAGCGCTCATGCGTAGAATGAACAACGCATGTGGTGGTTCCAAGCAATATTGCCCGAAATGCTATTTGGGCGGCAACTCGATCGTACGGCAAGCTATACAAAATCCAATCTCGCTCTGCATTCGGATATTGCCCGAAATGTTATCTGGGCGAAATCAAATACATCAAGCTATCCAAAATTGCAAAGTTGCTCGATCCGTGCTTTTTTCAGCGACTGGCCAGCCAACAGTTGTACTGCAACAACCAGCGTTGCAGCACCCTGCTTGACAGGGTTCCTGCATGGCATGCGCCCTTAGCGCAGGCCATGACTTTTCCAATAAAGTCCTCCTCGAGATTACAGCCGGCGTACCGAGGATTTAGACGGCTGTGGCTCAATCTACAAACCACCTCGCAATGATATTGATGAAATTTAGGGCGGATTTTGTACCTGAGCTGCTCTTTTGGACTGTTCTATAGACCGTTCAAACACACTCCACGCACCGCCGAATTACGACAATCGATCGACGAGAGGCCGCGGTAGCAGCAACTCGAGGTATCGCGAAGCCAAAGCCAGGTAGGAGTGGCAATACCATCTGCCGAGCCTTGGATCATGTCAGGATAGCATAAAAATTGGGATTTGCAGGCAGCGCATGGAGCACCGATGCAGCAAGGATTCTGCTGTGCCAGCATGGCTTCATCATTCGTCAGCCAGATCGAGCACTTATCCAGCAGATTCGCGAAGGCTGTTATGGACCACGCATTCACTGCCGCCAATCGAAGCTCCGGAATCGATTCGGAGAGCTCCTTATAATGGTTCTTCACAAACCCACCTGAATAAAACGTGGACCGCACATCGTCGCACAGTCGCACATGCAATATCAAAAGGCAAGCGGCAGACAGCCGTTCGGCTAAATAAGCCATCCTGATGAGAGCGGCGTTCTCTGTTTCTCTCTTTCTCTCTTCTCTCTTCTCTCTCGCTCTCTCTCTCTCTCTCTCTCTCTCTCTCTCTGTCTCTCTCTCTCTCTCTCTCTCTCTCTCTCTCTCTGCATAGTGTGCCAAGCCACAACACGCGGTTGGCCCATCCTTTTCCGGGCCCCAGTGGATAATCCAATGAAACCGCATCGATCCCCAATTTGACAAGACCTCAGAAACTGAGGCAGCACAAGTGTCATCACGTACAAATGCCTTCGAAGAGAGTGCTGAATAAGTAGCACAGCCCTAAATAAGAGAAGCTAGGTGACTCAGACCATCAAGGAGGCTGGGTCGAAAATGGTGCTCTCTGCACCACATCTGAAAGTCGCCATGCAGCACGTGCAACCTTTCATCCCATGTCTCGTAGGTCTGCAGCTGCGGGGAAAGTCTGGCCAGCTCCATAACATGAGACGCCGTTGCGTCTCTCACTGTTCCCAGATACAAGCAATGGAGCAAATCAGGATATTCACACGAATGATGGTAGCCAGGTACTTTCCACATCCTTAACGACATTTCGTGATGCAACACCATATACGACTGCCTTCGATCTGCAGCCTTGCATGCCGCAGACCCACATAAGCCAGCAAACATAATTAAGTCAAGCCTGGTGGCGGGATTTCTGGGCCAACGCCTTAGACCAAAGGAAGCAACGCATGCAACAAATGACATCTGCCGCACACATCAAGTCAAACTTGCACCGTTATTATCATGCCCTTAATCGAGCAGGTACTGTCATTCGCGGCTTCCCGCAGATCAGCCGGGTTGTCGAAGCCCTCCTGCATATCGGCCCAGTGCTTTCCAGGTGTGCTGCCATCGCACAGGCACCTCGGGCAGATCCTGCCACCCTCAGAAGCACGAGCAGGAGCATTGCCAGCCAAGTTCATATAGTGGCGCTTCTGCTGCAACCACTCGCGTTTGTGCTTCCAGTCTCCCTTGGATACGACAGGGTGAATGCTCCATCCATGTTGGCCTTGGCCGTCGCAAGAGCCGCAAATCCGGAATGAATCTGCAAAGCAGCGCTGCAACCCTTCAAGTGTCAGGTTCTTTCCGTCTTTGTAAGCAAACCTGTCCGCTCGCACGACCTCAGATGAGATTTGGTATAGTGTGCATATACCATATGCACAGGAAACTGCAAGCTATATGTGCATGTGCTGCAGGAATAAAGGCAACACCGAGGCACGCAAAACGGATATTTCTGCAGCATGCTGTCGGCACGGTGGATGGCTAAGGAGGATAGTGAGATAACCAAGACGCTTTTTGATCTCTTTGCAGTACCCTCATCACCGTGTATGGACACGGCCACCGCTTTGCGCCTGGCCTCTTCCGGCCAAGCTTGCACCGGGTGATTCCTTGTTTATGGTCGACGAATCCATACATGCAGACGAATAATAATATACTTCTGCGAGTCTAGATATACTGACTACAAAGCAGTAGCATCCAAACAGTTCGGACAAGGTGCATCCCCCAAGGCTCAGTCTTAGACTTTTCCCACCAGTCCACCCAGTCGACAGTACCGGCCCTTGTTTATTTTGCACAAAAACTCAACACATCATGCATGACATCACCAACAACGGGATCTACATGCACAATGCTACCAAGCATCAGCTCGGAGATCAGGCCAGATTGAACCATGTTCTTGAATAGAACATGAGGCAGCAGAACTGGCAGCAGTTGCAAACTTGTCTCACCCACCGCCTTGGCCCTGGCACTTTTTTTCTTGGGTCGACGTCTCCTGATTCCTCGATTGAAGCGAGCTCTCGCCTGTCGCTTCTGTTGCTGTTCTTGGCGCACTTCGACACGTGAATCTTTCATCATGATAGACACTCCACTCAACGGGCATCGTAGTGGAGCCTCGGATGAACGATGCGTTTGGCTCCGACACACTGGCACACATGAAACACATGCGGTCTCATATTATATTCAGACATGCGACATCACCCTTCGGAGAAGCTAAAGCCTTGCTGAGCCGTTCCTCGATGTGCTGCCGACGACGACCCGACGCACCTAGCGTCGCAGCCCACCTTGTACCTTGGAACCGTAGCTTCACAGGCATGCGTGAGTTTGCCAAAAACGGTCGTGAGACTCGGAACATACAGAACTACTTTCGACAAGGCTCTGGCGGTCACGTTCGAAGGGCCCGACTCAGTCACCGCTGCAGCTGAAATTTCTTGAAGAAGTCCGGAGCTTGCTCCGCGGCCCACGCGGAAACCAATGGTTCGACTCAATGGACTTTGATGCAACGAAAAATCAGCACTCGATGGCCTTCTCTCCACATCAGCACTGCCAGCCGCCTTCTCACGAAGGCTTTTGTTCAAACCCAGCAGTCTCTTCAGCAGTGGCATAAGCCGGGGATCCCATGCAAAACGAAGCCATCATGATGGGGCGAGGGCTCTTTCGACGGTTCGAGTTTATATGCTCTATGTGTGTATGCGTGTGCATGCGTGTGGCGCACATGTGGTATAAATTACATAGTTTTGTGGTGCTTACTCAAGGGTAGGCCGGGCTACGTGGGGGTTGTGGTGGTGTTGGTGGCCGGTGTTGTTGTTGTTGGCTGTGTCGGCAGTATATGTTGGTTGTGGATGGAGGTGTGGGGACCTATGCGTTTCTGATCGAACATCCTGTTTGGCTGAATGACGAAATAGGACATTAACCAACAACTATAACTGTGGGAAGAAGCCGCGGGCCGTCCAACATAAGAAGTCAACAGTCTGATCATGCTCGACTGATGCCGTCGTGCGCAGAAATTCGCTGCAATGCATCTGACACTTGATCCGCAACCGACACGTGTTTTGGGGCTGGCCGCACTGCATGGATATGGATGAAGGCAAGACCAGTTAGCACTTGGACCCCGATCGAGCGCAGCACGGTCTCCTATGGAGCGCAAAGCACGGTACTCGATCATAATACACTACATGCACAGCTGTGTGCACACATATCAACTATAACACACCCACAAACAACAAGGGCTCCATGTGGAATCTGCGATGATGACTTCTACAATCTCGATGACATCACTTTACGATGGGATTCCGTGCATACGCAGTCTTCGCAAAAGATGAACATGTGGTCCCATGTTCCTGGCTGCTCGATCCCCGCTCACACTCGCGGCACACTGATCTACAGCAGAGGCAGAGTGATGAGCCCGTGAACCCTCAAGCGCCAGATCGCAAAGGAAAATCACGAGACCTCCAGGATCGGATGCAGACGGCTCGGCAGCCGCGGTGGCACATATATTGTAAGTGTACATGTTGGTCCGACATATAGAGGAACCCACCATTATATACCAAGACCATCACGGAATCACCATACATATCAGGGTTACCGTGCTTAATTGCAACCACAGCATACACTATGCAACTACGTACTGCATGAAGCTTCCCTGTTATTCTCTATCTATACTCTATACCGACCTATACATCTACCGACATACCTAAAATATCGGCCCAGCTATACGTAGCTTGTCGGTTGTCCTATACAAAAACTCACAGCTGTCGGTCCGCATCACGGTCCACGGCTCGAAGCCTAGCTCTCCGCTTTGGAGGCTGCTTTGGCTTTCTTCGCAGTTTTTGTGGGGCGTTTCTCCGCAGCGATCCTCAGTTGATTATTCGTCGCTCGGCAACATTGTGCACGCATGCTGCTATTTTACGTGACAGTCCATATAAAACAAGAAGCAATCCATTCGCGACTCGCATGTGCTTCTTGAAGCCCTCCACGAAGACGGCGGCCTGGGATGTGTCACTATATGCCGGGGTCTGGGTTTGGGGTTTAGGGTTTGCAACTCACAAGCACCGCATATGAAAGCAGGTCGTAGGTCCGAGTCGCTTCCAAAAGGGCCGACTGCACATCCGATGCCACGGGCGCGGGCCCCAGGAGCTGCAGCTTCTTGCGGCAGGCACCAATGCCATCGGCACAATCCCGAACTTTGCTCATCAAAGCCTCCTGGCTGTCCAGCACCTCCAGCCTCAGGTTTACTCAGCAAAGCAAATGCAACCACGGAAACACGCTGCTTCCACACAAATCATGCATTGCGTGATGTATTAACATCAATGGCAAAGGCACTCCGCACAGGTTTTCACGGCTTGCCCCTGAGCCGTGTTAGCTGCCGCCACCCAGGACTTCACGAAAAGCGTAACATCTTCCGTGCTGATAGCCAGCTCCAAATCAGAACCCTGCGAGGACAGGGGGCAATATGCGAGCTGGGAATAGCGCAGGCGTGCTTCTTTGGTGTGAAAGAAGGGAAAGGGTTCGAGAGCATTATCGTTTATAGCCCGGCCTCTGGACGAGCAGGTCTCGCCTTTTTGGGCGGAGGATCTTCTGTCGTGGTGGTCTCCGGAACGCCAGCATTCTGTTTCTGAGTCTTGCCGTTCTTCGGGGGCGGCTTCGGATTCGGCGGGTTCTCCGAGACTTCAACGCTGGGCCGACCACCACTCGAGCCCTGGATGGGCACAGCACCGTTCATCGTGTCGAGCTGCGCGGCGACGGAAGCCGCAAAGCTAGGTGAGCAGCCCATGGTCATTGCAATGTCGTCCTGAGGACTGGTTGCAAAAGGTGCGACCAGTATACAGGGACCACTACATGGCAATCGTGCACACCAGCAAAATGCACACTAGATCATGGGAACGATCGACACCGAGCCACGATCGTTCGGTTCGTGAAGCTCTTCTTCTGCCTCCCGTAGTACAGGAAAGTTTCGACGGTAGCGTCGTTGCGGTCACACGACGTCCTGCGGGGGTGCATGCAAAGCTGAACATACTGAAACCAATATTTTATTCCGAAACAATAACCAAACTGCACCAACGATCTGCACAGGATGTGACGCGGGGTCCCGGACGGCTCTGTGCGCCGTCGTTGCACGAACTGAAGGGCCTTGGTCTCGTTGCCATCATGAAAGGCCAAAATATCCTTCCATGGATAATATTCACCTGCGCAGGAGTGTGGGTTTGTCTGAATAAGTAGGTGGGTGCATGCATGGGTGGGCGGGCGGGCGAGCTAGTGGGTGGGTGGGTTTATATATATATATATATATGTATATATATATATATATATATATATATATATAGCTAAATCTGCCGAATATAAGTCTCTATATATATATATATATCGAGGATCTATGTGTATATACATATAATATATACAATATAACAATATGTAGCACACACAATTAAGCACGACTGATAAACCCTGGATGCGAAAGTGCCTTCGTCCTTGTCCTCCTCCTCCCTTTGCCGCCGGAATCTGAGAGCGCACTCCAAGGCCTTTGGGTCACCTTTGTTGGATGGGCTTGAATGATGGATGGTAGTCAATGCATGGTAGCTTCTGCATGCGTGGAAATCCAAAGTCAACACTCTCATATATAATTGGCCCTGCATGATGGACAATATAGTGCACATAATCAGCCTAGTCGCAGCCTGTCAACACAAACTTCTGGAACATCGCCAAACGCTGCGGTCCACCCTGCACCCAAACCTTCTTCAACTCCTCTGCTCCCGGCGAGTTTTCACAAAACCGCTGGAACGTCTTGTACTCGGTCTTGTGGGTTCCCGAATTGATGATAGCGTTGGGCCCTGGCCTCGCGAGAGCGAGAGTGGTGCAAGGAGGCGGAGTGCTCGGGGTTCCAGGCGGATTAATCGACGGGCTCGGCGTTGCAGGTGCAGTTGCGGGGCTCGGACTCGCTGGCGACGGCTGCAAGTCAACGCCACTCGCACTGTCGATAATCTTTGTTTTATCCACAACAGCAGGCTGCTTCGGCGGCACAGAAACATCAGGAACAGGGGCAACAGCCAGCTGCTGCTGCTGCTGCTGTTGGAGCGGCTGCGCAGCCGCTCCTCCGGTTGCTTTCGCAACAAGCGCCTTCAAGGATTCTTGGATGCTTCCAAGGTTTGATGAGTCAGCACCATCAGCAACAGACAGCTGGCCCATCGATTGGCTGAGCAATGCAGCCAGCATTGTCAAGGCTTCATTCGTCATGGGAGCAGCACCTGCTGTAGTCGTTGAGGGCTGTCCCGGATGCTCTGTTGCCGCCCTGGTCGGAACAGCCGGGAGTTCCATTTTCGGTGGTACACTTGGTGGCCCCTTCGCCACAGCAGCACCAACGTTGGCCACCTCCGGGGTCACGACAGCAGCAGTCGCAGGTGTTGGAGCAACAACGTTGGCCACCTCTGCTGGGGCCACAACAGCAGCAGTCGTAGGTGTCGGAGCAACAACGTTGGCCACCTCCGCCGGGGTCACGACAGCAGTCGTAGGTGCTGGAGCAACAACGTTGGCCACCTCTGCTGGGGCCACAACAGCAGCAGTCGTAGGTGTCGGAGCAACAACGTTGGCCACCGCCGCGGTCACGACAGCAGCAGTCGTAGTAGGTGTCGGAGCAACAACGTTGGCCACCATTGGGGTCACGACAGCAGCAGTCGTAGGTGTCGGAGCAACAAAGTTGGCCACCTCTGTTGGGGCCACGACAGAAGCAGTCGTAGGTGTCGGAGCAGCAACCTTGGCCACCACTGTTGGGGCCTTCACAGCAGCAGTCGTAAGTGCCGGAGCGGCCGACTGGGTAGAAGCAGGGCTGGGTTCCACGATCTCAGCTGTCGTAGGCGACTGAACCGACTCTTCGTCCACACTCGACCCCAGCGACGAATTCGATCTGAACCGCTTCCAGAAACTGCCATACATGCGTTTTTCATCAGGGCTCAATTCCGGCAAGGCGTAATCGTCCTGCATATAGGGGCCACACTAAAGATAGCTTTATAACCCCAATGCAGTCAAAACCACAATGCCCTCTATATGCAGATCAATATTTATATATATATATATATATATATACATACATACATATACATTCATACATACATACATACATACAAACAAATAATGCATACATATCACGAATCACCCGGCAAATTAAACGGTGTATGTCCTTCGCAGCAGGAGACGCCCGGGTCTTCTGAGGTTTTGATGCACTTTTGGCCTTCGGTGTCACTGGACCCGGCTTGATCTGTGGGGCCTTCGCCTGCAACGCCGCCGATGTGTCCGAGGGAACCAAGTCCTGCCACGCGGCTAACACTCACTATTAATTCGGATTGGGTTTTTACATACGATAAGAAAATACCTGTATAGATATCTACACATATATAAGTATGTGGTCCAAGATACTTATGGCTCTATCTCAAGACAGGCAAATATACCACCCTGGGCATGGGCCTGGGCGATTCGAGCAACTTTGGAAAGGTCGTCGAAGGAAGCAGCCACAGTCAACATAGAGGCACTGTGCTGCAAACCAGCAGGCACGGGTGCGGTCTGGCCTTGTGGGGCAAGCTGTGTCTCCATCTCCGCAATTAGATCTGCGACCGAAACACCATCATCGCCCGCGGCAGTGGTCTCGCTCACCATGGAGTCCCTCCTTGTCGGTGCCACATGAAGTGTGACCGGAGCCGGATTGGCATGCACTACCATCGGGGGAAGCCGTTGCAGCTGTGACGGTCCACTTGGCACAAGGTTCTGCGAGGCTGTTGCCACCTGCTGTGCCCCGGTGTTTGGCAAAGGGTTCTCCGGAACTGCAACCGTCTGAGGCAAGGTCTGTGGAACTGCCAACGGAGCTGCTGCCATCTGGTGTGGCACTGCTTGCTGCTGTCCACTGCTTAGCGCAAGGCTCTGCTGCTGCTGCTGCTGGGTAACTGCACCGCCAGGAGCTGTAGCGGGAAGCTGCTGCAGCCCACCGCCGTTTGCAAAGGTCTGGGGAACTGCCAACGGAGCAGCTGCCACCTGCTGCGGAACGACACACGGAGCTGCTCCATGCTGCTGTCCACTGCCTGTCACAAGACTCTGCTGCTGCTGCTGCTGCTGCTGGGTAACTGCACACGGACCTGCGAAGGGAGGCTGCTGCTGTCCACTGCCCTGCAAGATCGGTGGAGCCGCCACAACTTGAAACGGAGCTGCTGCCACCTGCTGTGGCACGGCACACGGCGGAGCTGCTGTTTGCTGTCCACTGTTTGGCACAACTGCACACGAAGCTTCGGTGGAAAGCTGCTGCAAAGCACCGTTTGGCAAAGGGTCCTGCGGAACTGCAACCTGCTGCGGTGGCGGAGGCTGCTGCTGTGCACTGTTTGACACAACTGCACACGGAGCTTGGGCGGGAAGCTGTTGCAAACCACTGTTTGGCAAAGGGTTCTGCGGAACTGCAACCTGTTGCGGCGGCGCAGGCTGCTGCTGTGCACTGTTTGGCACAACTGCACACGGAGCTTCGGCGGAAAGCTGTTGCAAACCAGTGTTTGGCAAAGGGTTCTGTGGAACTGCAACTTGCGGTGGCGGAGGCTCTTGCTGTCCACTGGTTGGCAAAGTCTGGGGAACTGCACACGGAGCTGCGGCGGCGGGAGGCTGCTGCTGCACAGACGACGAAGCCGCCGTAGTTGCATCTGCTGCCGCGGGAGGCAACATCTCTGACCTCTGCTGAGATCAGATAATAACAACGAACAATAACAGATAAGAAGAAAGCAAGAAACATGTGTTGCGTGTCTGACCCCGCAGGCAGCCACAAACAGCCCCCAAACCCCCTACACCACCCCCCCCCGATGCAGTGCTCCCGGCCACCCCCACCCCAAACCCCCAACTGTCCTCCCCAACCCAGCGCACCGCACCCCCACCCCCCCCATCACCCCCACCCCCACCCCCACCCCCACCTCCACCTCCACCCCCACCCCCACCTCCACCCCCCCACCCCCCCCACCCTCACACCCACCCCCCACACCTACGGCCCCCCAACCCCCCCCTCGCCCCCGCCCCCCATGCACCCCCCACCCCACACCTCACCCCCATCCCCCACCCCCGCACCACCCACCGCTCCCCCCCAACCCACGCAAGGCGCCCCACCAACCCCCCCCGGTAGCGCTCGCCAATTTTGTGCTATGTTCTCCCGCGCACCAACCCCGCAGTAGCGCTCGCCAATTTTTTTTGCCGTGTTCTCCCACGCACCAACACCCCCGCGGTAGCGCTCGCCAATTTTTTGCCGTGTTCTCCCGCCCCCAAACACACCCGCGGTAGCGCTCGCCATTTTTTTGCCATGTTCTCCCACGCACCAACACCCCCGCGGTAGCGCTCGCCAATTTTTTGCCGTGTTCTCCCGCAACACACCCGCGGTAGCGCTCGCCATTTTTTTGCCATGTTCTCCCACGCACCAACACCCCCGCGGTAGCGCTCGCCAATTTTTTGGTGCCCTCCGCCCCCACACATCCTTATATGTTCGTCCTTCTCCAAACAATATATAATAAGAGGGGAACCTTATATATCTAGACGTCAAGACCCACCCTCTGTGGTTGGAGTTCGCGATTGTGTTTTGGGACATAGGCCCTATACAACACGTCGGGATTATTCGGCTGCCCTGGGGGTAGACACGAGGAAGCATATATCAGCACTTCACAATTCACAGTGGTGTGTACAGTAATATAGTGCTGTGGTCTAATAATAACGATAATATGATCTATTTCTATGCATGCTAATACACCGACAGGGAAGTAGAATTAAGGGGAGGAGAGTTATTGAGCTGAACGGCATCTTCTTTCTCACCAGCTCTTGCTGGTCCGCAGAAAGTCCAAGCTGACCCAGCAACAACTTGTCGATCGAGGACGCAATGTCCTCGGATATGTTCTCGTAGACATAGATAGGATTTAGTCACACGCAAGAAAAGTAGTGATTTCTTAAACATGAGAAGAGCATCCGCATCCTTGGCTTCCGAAGGCACCGACCCGGCCGCTTTCGCGGCTGCTTTAGGCTTCCCCATCGCCACAGCAGGCGAATGGAAACGCACACACTATTGAAACGCTGCTTGATTTGGTACAGACACAGCAAGAAAGCGTAGGGACAACAATCCATCAGATGGTGGTCGGGCACAGCTGTGACATGATCCGATGCACATCCGATGTGACTTCGAACATGTTTTTTAGGGTTTGGGGTTCTACATGTTGAAAGGACAGAATTCCCGCATATTCCCGCATATTCGACAGCTTTTCCCCATGTTTTCGACAAGTGTGTTTTTGCTGAAATGATAGCAACGTAGCATGATCTGATGATGATTTTTTTTGTTCGATGCTATTCGGATCTGATCGTCAACATATTTTTAGCGGTTTGGGTTCTACATGTTGAAAGGACAGAATTCCCGCATATTCCCGCAAATTCGACAGCTTTTCCCCATGTTTTCGACAAGTGTGTTTTTGCTGAAATGATAGCAACGTAGCATGATCTGATGATGATTTTTTTTTGTTCGATGCTATTCGGATCTGATCGTCAACATATTTTAAGGGTTTGGGCCCTACATGTTGAAAGGACAGAATTCCCGCATATTCCCGCATATTCGACAGCTTTTCCCCATGTTTTCGACAAGTGTGTTTTTACCATAGAGATGTCGTTCCGGCACCCAAAGATTCGTCAGCAATGTCATCCGGATGCGACACGATGTGTTCACGTTGTCCTTCCGATGTTTCATTGCACACTTTTCCAAGTCAGATGTTGTAGCATGATTGTAGCGGTGCCTCCGCGTTGTTGTTCGGATGCTGCACAGCGCGCTTTTCCAAGTCGGGTGTACATCGTGACTTCAGCCATGCCTTTCCCCAGGCTGCTCGGCTAGGAGGCTAAGAAAGCGATGCCATTTAGAAGGCCTAAGCGAAGTCACTCGGCCAGTCCTTGGGCAACCGGAGCTTGCCGCTCGCTTGCATGAAGTGCACGATCTGCAAGAGCGAAGCCTGGGCTGACTTTTGTGGATGTGCCCAGGAACAACATATGTTCCAGGGATTGGATTTCCGTCCTACCTTGGGTCAAATGCTGCCTGAAAACATCCTCCTGCCAATCGATCGGCTCCGAAAAGAGGACAGAGATCTGTCCTTGGAGGTCGTAGTCCTCATCCGAAGCCGCGAAGACATTCGGCCAGGTGCTCGACTCATGGCATCCGATGCACGATGCCTGAGAAAGCGACGTTTTTTTTGTTATGACTAGCTTTGCTCTATGGAGACATATACTTTGTTGTAAGACGAATCGTTATAAAAGGACATTTTGTGGGGCTGCATGACATAATGGAACGAAACCGCAGCAGTAACTCCCGCGGAACTCCGAAGCACTGGACACCTGAACAATCAACAGCTACATGGATATATACGTACATGCAGACACAGATGCATACTTGGAGGATCATGGGACTTAGTAACTAGGGTTACTATTACGGTAACTATACTTATATAACTACTTATAACCCCAATTAGGGTACTTATAACCATACTTACTAAGTCCCATGATCCTCCAAGTACATGTGTATATCTATATGTGTGTACAAACATACATGCCGACATGCACACACATATACTTACATGAGCCCCGCGAAGAAAGTTCAAGTACCTCGGGCTGCCCTTTGCAAGTGCCCCTGTTGCGCGAGTCGTGCCACTTATTGTCTCGCTAGAAGATCCTGCCAAACCTTTTCACCACGTGCTTCTACGATATCCATACGAATCTCTGTGGGGTTTCCAACGTTTACAAGACTACTTCGAGGGTCGTTGCAATTGCAAGGGCTACACATTAGAGGATAATGCAAGGACCGCAGAGTTTCGTTGATGCTCAAGCTTACATGATGTTTATCTTGAGGATATCAATGTTTTTGGGCTCAGGGTTGAAGCCTAGGCTTCTTGGAGCAGAAGCCAAAAGGCAATTCATCTAGTACGAAGATTATGAATTATAGAGCAACCCATGTAAATCACCTGCATTCGAAAAATAATGACACCTCAAAACACAAGCACCCATAACATCCCGAAGCGTAGGCTGGAGTGGAGACAAACAGCTTCGCGTGGTTAAATCCCAAAGACGGAATGGAACAAGTATCTATAGTCCTAAGTTTCGCTTGAAACTGTATTTCTTCGGTCCCCGATATAACAACAGTGTCCTACACATATTAATGATTCCAAGACAAAGACATATACATATGCATGTACGTTGACATATGTACGTGCACACATATAGATATACTGCCAACTTCTACGCATATCACCATTACATTCATTACTGAATCCTGATGCAGACCCTACACATTGCTGACCCCAGGGTCGGAACAGCGGGCCGAAGCCCAAGCATCGAGCACATCGTTGGCGAACTGTGGGGTGTATTGCCTGGGCCCGAGATATACTTGGAAAGCTGTGTGGCCAGAGTTCTTGCACGGTTATGATATCAAGGGTTCGGGCTGACATACTATGGCATTGTATGCCGATGAGTCTGGATTTCTTGACACTTTTCATAAGAGTACACAAGGATGTGTTGGGGAACAAAGCCGTATACTTTAATATAAGTATACGGCTCGAACTTCAGCTGAGCTCGTGTTGAAGGCGGCTGCATGATCGAACTCTGTCGGACTTCCTAGGATTAAGTCTTACAGGCTGAGGGTCCATACGGCATTGAACGGTAGTGCCTCGTTATATAGCATAGGGAAGAAATCAAAGGTGCGGAGCCAGGTTTTGGAGATGTGGAACTGCAGTCTCATACAATGTTCGTTCCTGCAAAATTCGCATTGGTAAGTGTCCCTGATGCTGCATGCAAGAGAGATCTCCGCCACCTAGCTGATATCCAGTTGATCAGACCTACCCAGAAACAAACCATATGGAACGTACACCATTATTGAGGGTATTACTTGAACTGTACACCAGCCAAGGCCACTGGGTATCCTTCACGTCCTTCGGCTTGCCAGTCACCGTGGATTTGCCGCTCTCCTGAGATGTGGTCGTAAATTACGATTCTAATATTTCACAGCTATAGGCCATGTCTACCACAATAAAAAAATTATTAATACCATGCATATTGTTCGGTTATGATGTGTGACCGGGCACTGTGGAGACCTGTCGATAAGATTGCACAATATTGGTTGCAGCCATTTATGCCCGCATTCCCGAATCGTGTACGACCGCTGCTGCTAACAGGAGCTTCTATTATTGCATATATCTAAATACATAGAGCACATACCATATATAAGTTTCCATGCATGCACAAATGAACTTATTGAGGTAGTTGTTCTGCTAATGAGCAATCATCATATTTCTGTTAAGGGCCATGAGACCGGTATCAAGTAGTGCCTACGCACAAAGTAAACAATTTCGGGTTTGGACCGTTGCATCAGGTTGCCGCTAAAGCTCATTCGTCGCACGCTTCACGATCGCCTTCCGCACTCTCTTCCACCCAGGGTGTGTGGTCGCAGCTCTGCTCTCGGACAGGTTTTGCAGCTCCTTCATATTAATTATGGACAAGATCAGGATCCGCAGACAGAGCCCTATATAGACTTCCCGTTGACATACCGCGGTATCCAGCATACACTGTCCTGGAAGCACGCATGCTGGGAGTAGAGATAGGAGGGCTTCGGTGTGAACGAACCGAAACTGGCCATGTGGATGCGGAACTTGTAAACCTTAGCTTCAATATTGACTGCCCGGTCAAAGCTAACATCCTACAGCATCGCATACGTACAGTTTATAATGACTGGGAATTGCACCGGGTTTGCAGCGACCATGTCTCTGAAACGAGAAAGGTTCTCCATTCCGCCCGTCGTGTTGTGCGTAGGCTGCTCGAGGAGTGTGAAAATTTTCATCGCCCGAGCCAACCGCATAATCAGGAAGCTCCTCGCCGCACTCTAGAGTTGAACATAAAGCAACTATCTATGCTTATGACACCCACTACATAGGGAGGAATCATTTGTTCAACTAGGTCTCCTCTTTGCCAATAAGTTTCCCAAACGGACCGTGGGGCGGCACTGCAAACCTTCGGGAAGAAGAGCATCTCGCCCGGAGGTGTACATGTTGAGAAAGGTAAAGGATGAGCCTCAGAAGTACGACACAAGAGCTTGCAAGGCAAGGGATTATCTAGAACAGAGTTCGTAAGGGTTCAAGGTTCAAAGTTCCGCGAGGAGCAGGAAATGACTGGTGAACAACTAAGTACGTAGGACGTACTCGAGTAATTGCTATCCCCTGCTAGCTGGATATCACTGCATATTGGCCGCAGATAACGAAGGCAAAACCTTGCGGGGGTTCGGGTTTTGAGGACCTACATATATAGGGGTCAGGATTTTGGGGGTTTGGGGCGTAGGGTTTATTGGGGATCTCGGTTCATATAGGCTTTCGTGTTTTGGGCTCAGGACTGTGAAAGAAATTTTCGAATTACGGGTGCGCAGCACTAAGTACATACATCGTCCAGAGCACAGCAAAGTAGTATATTGTCCCGGTAGATATTCCCAAGTGCTAGAACAGCCGCGTGGCCCTAAATTGAAAGACCAGGCGCCGGCACTACATATGCCATGCGTGATGGGGAGACTGTGCAATGACAAGAATGACCGTGGCGAACTGCAAGTAGATTCTGATTCTGCAACGATATTAGTGGCATCTTCTGGGGCAAGTCATTTGTTATTGTCTGTCGAAGAGAAGATATGATGCCAACATTGCGATGTATATGTTGTGGCGCTGCTTGCAGGCGAGATACGATTGGCATGAAAAGTCGCACATGCATATATGTGTAGGTCGATCGACTGCTCATTTTGTAGTTAATTATAATTGTGCATGCACACCGCACCGCGTAGTTGTCATGACCTGGCCGGTTCATGATCTTCGGCAGGTCTGCAGCAGCCGTGCACACATGCAAGCACGGCGTGTTGTTGGCCTCCGTGGGAAAATTCATTGCTCTTGTCGGTGATTTCTTGGCACACCGTTGCATCACAGTCCGTTTACACCTGGAGAACTATTACTCCTCCTGTAGAACCACATGAAGCTAGACACATTGCCTGGCATGAACAACTCCTAGGTTGTTGCATGTTCTAATTCTAACCATATTCAGTTACTACTATAAACATTGGCCCACCCTGCAACAACATGCAGCGGATGTGTCATATTATCAGGTCAGCTAATTATCTGCCCTATATACAGAGTCTCTATATCGAGATCGAATATATAGGTCATGTAATCGCCTCGCGATGTGGGGAAAGCTAGCACGTGATGACTTCCGTGCATTTTGAAGATTCGGGCTCTACTTGCGGACACAGAATAAGAGTGTACAGGTTCTGATTTTGGGTATACCATGCATGTAGATCTGCAGAAGGTACCGAATGTATTAGTTCATGGGACCAGCAGCCCCCGGCCATATATGCATGGGGCATTGTAGCATGCAAGCTGGAAATTTACATCCTCCTGATGGTTCGTTACTATACGTGACCAAAAAGGCCACGAGACAACGCATATGACTTTGACCTCCAAACCGGTCAGCATACGACCTTGCCAAAACAGATTAACTTCGTTTAGCACCACTTCGCAGGGATCTGTTCGCGTAATAAACCTATATAGAGATATGCATCCTGAAATAATGGGGATGGTTCCTGCCACACAGTTTGGTCAAACCTTCAGCAGACCCAGGTGTCGGGTCAGGAAAGAATTCAAACAAGATGGTCCCACATCATTTAACGGAGAGTCCTCTATATATACAGAAGCTAACTAACACACCTCCAAGACCAAAGCCAATATGGAAGTATGGAAGATTGATGAATTGATATATATGATCGACGCATCGACAAATCGTTCCGCCGTCGTTCGTGGCACTGTATGCCACGTCGAGGCCACGGGCATCGAATCCTCGGCGGATGGCCTCTGTGCAAATAGCCTCAGATTCACCATGATGCAAGACTATGATATGATATGGTTTGATTGCATGGAGCCGCAAAGATGGCAAAGCTTCTAGATGCTCGCAGGAAGCTCCGACACCAGCAAACACCTCGACAACGTCGAGGTCGAGGAATCGGCGTTCCTGATCAATACTGGCGCAGGTGCTTCTTGCCAGGCTATATATGCTTGGATGGAATGAAGTACGTGCATATTTGAGTTGGCCAACTAATGTGGGCAAAGAGCAAAGCCACGCATAAAGCACATGAGGAACAGGATCACGACGAGAGCTCTCGGCCTGATATGTTCAAAGAGCCACGAGCACAATTAAGTCTTGTTAGGCATGCAGAAGAATTATCATCATATTGACGACAAAGGACACCCCATGGTCCAGAAGATTCTGAACCAGTGGTCGCGGCCCATTCATGGCAGCAAAATGTGCAATAATTAGGCAGCACCGTCTTTATCGCAAGCACATCACACATCTTATGTGCAAACATGCACAGCCAGCCGCATCCTACAGAACCTGTTCGAATATGTTCCCAGGTTTCGTGCATGAAACTAGCTTCCTTAAAGCATCCGTGCATGACTTGAAAATCCACACCATCAGGAAGTGTGTCACAGAAAGTCTCACCTCTGGCGAAACTCAGGCGGCACTTGATCCCTGCATGCCCCGCGTGACACCTTCGATCATGATTCGAACAGAGGCTGCATTCAGCATGGCACATGTGCACTGTATGATGCATGGAGCTCTGCAGCAAGATAACCGACTATTTTGTCACATGCGGCAACCGCAAACGTGAGTGTTTCCTGATCGTCCTGAACACTCCTTATGCTGCATGACGTATGAATAAGCATACGATTGTTGCAGCCCGAATTTCCATCGACCAAGACACATCTCCAAAGATAGTCGCGTCGTCGATCTTTGATGCAGCCCGATCTTGCATCGACCAAGACACATCTCCAAAGATAGTCAGATAGTCGTGGCGTCGATCGTTGATGCAGCCCGATCTTGCATCGACCAAGACACATATCCAAAGAAATAGTCGTGGTGCCGATCTGCAGCTAGGCGAATCGCCTTTTTTTGCGCTCCTCCGGCGGCATTTGCTCGATCAGGGCCCTGCCGGCACAGAACATATGCAAGAGTCAAGCTGATGTGATGCCAGCAAAGTCGTGGGTGCAGAATATCTACATCGACAACGATGTGAGCAAGGATTTGCCAAGGGCGAAACTCATGCAATATGTTGGGTATACACGATCGAAAACCACGAAACCGTAAAGAGACCTCAACACCCCTTGCTATTCTGCCACATGTTCCCGACATCACTACCAGCACAGCCCTAGAATGTAAACCATGGACCCAACTCTTCCTGATCGAACCTATCGATAGATCCATCCATCAATCCATCCTTTTCAAGTCACTACCTAGTAAATCGTAAGATGTAACCTTATTCACTATGTACAATGTACAGTATATGTGCATAAAACACATTTTACGTATCATCCTATACACTGCAATGCCTCGGACCCATATAATAAAACCCTAAACCCGTTAACCGGTACCCTGGCCCAAAGCCTGGATCCAAACGCCGATTTCATCAACCCGTTGTTTGCAACTTCTGTCTTTAGAGTTCCTAAACGCATGTTGAGCCAAGAGTCGCACGAATTTGCGATTGTTTCCACAGACGGTTGCCGTCCTGAGTCGATATAGCAAGAAATCTATCAGTAGCTGGGTTTTGAGCAAATCTCACATACGTTTTGTTTTGTGCGGCACATGTTTTGCTGACGCCATATGAGCTGAGGCACCGTTTGGCCGATGCCGTGCTGCTCCTTCGCAAGCCTGCAGCACATATTTATTACCAAATTCTAGATTCGGTTCCATCTACACAATCTGAATGTATTACTGCTGCGGAGGAATACCGCATGAACCAACTGAGACACCGGCTTCATGAACCCTTGGTAGGCCAGCCACATTGGACCATTGTTGTTCCGCTTCACGTTCTTTTTCTTCTTCTGCTTGCCCTGCTGCTCCTGCCACTCATGCGTGAACAATATACACACTTATGTCAGGTGAATAATGAAAACGGTCTGGCGTCAACGGCCTCCTCGGCACCCTGCTGGGGAGCATCGCCAGACTCTTCGTCCCCATCCTCGGGGTCGCTTTTGCCGAATTGCATGACATCATGCACTGCACGAACTATGAAACAAGACTTGACGTCAGGCGGCTTTATCCTCAGCATCATCACCATCTCCTTGCTCGCCTTTGCTTCGCAACATACAAAGCAATCTCCAACTACTCTATCATGAAGCCCGCACACTACCGAACAACAGCACGGAAACTCGCTCAAGCGGCGGCCTGCACCGTCCGGCTCATCTGCCTTTGCATCAGCATCGCCCTCTGGATCTTCTTCATCGTCATCGGCTTGATCGCCTGCACACCACGCATTAGTCATTAGTCCTATATCAAACCTCATGACAATGAAAATCTCACCAAGATTTATTTTCATTGCACGGACCGGCACACCGAATGAGTGCAAGCAGAAGAAACTGAAGCAAAAGATAAGAAGACAATATATGGACACCATCATGTACATAAGAGCTTCATTCGAACTAGTCTCACCTGCAATACATACTGTTGTATAAGTGAGTAATGCCATACGGGGAATCCACAACAACACTGGCCCATCAGAACGGCCTGGTTCGCCAGCATCAGCGACTGCTGCAGCATCAACCGCCCCGGGCTGGGCTTCTGCACCATCAGCAGCATCATCAGGTCCTGCTCAGCACGAGTACGTGAGATATACATTCCGGTCTTATGTTGTCTATTTACGTATACGAGAAGGCACGGAAGTTATTGTATTCTTGTTTCCGTGGAAAACAAAGCATCTAATAAATTCGTCTACCAAAATTATAGCTGGGGCACTACCACTGTTTTGGTTCTTCTTCTGCTCAAGCAAACTCTTGAATCTGGCTTTGTGTTGATTTCGTGGATCAAAATGACACGTAGGCGCCATTACTGCAAGCTCAGCCGAAACCGCTTGCAAGCATGGAGGCGCTGTAATTGTGGGCATCGGCAGTCCTGGCGGCCACATCACGGGTAATGTTTCCATCTCGTCAGGATTCTCAACATGCCTGGGAGCAGATCCTGCGACCAGAATGAAGGCATAGCGGGCTTGAGTTTGCAAGAGAAAGAGAGAGGGAAAGAGAGAGAAACTGCACAGATGAGTGATGTAAATGAACATTATATGTCCTTCATCCCCGGGTCCCAACGCCCCATCGGCGCCATCGGTGCCGCTCTTATTCTTCTTCCCGCCGGTCGACTTTCTCTCCAGAAGCTTGTCGCACGGGATCGCCTATGGCGAAAATACAAACAGGTGACTCGATCAATAGCCTGCTACGCATGCGGCTTGGCTGCCTTCAGCTGCCCCACCCATCCTGTCCGAGCTTTCCGGGATTTCTTGGCCTCCCTGATCACATGGCCCGCCTCGCTGCTGCTATATAGGATCGTAGCACAAATCAGCTAAGCCGAGAGACCATCATGCATGGATGCCCCTATATTGAAATGGAATCTGCAGCTCAGCAGCCAAGCCCTTCAGAGTCGCGGCCTGCTGGTGCGACAACTCCTTGTCCACTGCTTCCTGAGACAAAGCAGGATTGCACAACAATTGAAAATCATGGTTCAAAGAAGTGCACACACCAGCAGTATATGTAAGGTCGCCTAGTGACTCCATATTTCTTGCAGATGCAACAGTCCAACTCATCCACCGAGAACTGTCGTTCGGCCTTGTTGTACACGTTCAACGTCCTTACTATTTGATGGCAGCCCGAGAGCCATCGTCACAGCAATGACAGCAAACAAAACTCAAACCACGCACCAACATGCTCAAGGCATGCATGTTAAATGCCTTTCAAACAAGCTGGGCCACGCTTCCACCAGATCATAGTTGTCTTTCAACAACTTGTTTCGCTTCTCGGCGTCCAAGCTGTCGACCACATCATGATTGATATCTCCGATATCAACCACCAAAAAAAGGTCCTACATCATGGAAACCAGCCACAGCATTGAACTCGGATCGCGCACATGTACTGCAAGTCGCAGGAAGGGACAAAATTAACGGCAATCTCCTGTGTCGGCCCGAGCTCTTTCCAAGCATCCACGAATTTCGTGTCATACCCAGAAATCGCCAGACCGCTGACCACTTTTGTTGGCCCCGCCATGGCACACAGACACAGATAGGAAAACTGTTGGAGCAAGCAAGCAGCTCAGGGGTTTGTACCGGACCATAATTAAGACCCTCATATGCATGCACGAACCGCAGCCTCGCACATAGGAGCAGAACAACCCTAAATGATGCTTATTAGAAATTGGAAGCTATATGTGCAAGGAGGAGTTGTCTCCTATGGTTTCGCTGAAGATGCAGCTGCCCCGTGCACCTGCTCCCTGCCTAAGCCGATATCCGAACACACCACATACACAAACCCTGGCGACGCATCCAGCATTGCACCCTCGCCACCCGGAGCTTCGTTGTCGCACAACTGATGACTTCTGAACTCTCTGATCAACGCAGCTTCGATATAAGTAGCTGCTTCCATGGTTTTCACGATCGCTATGAGAAGCATACGCACATATTTGCCTTCTGTTCCATACCCATAAGAAGGATTGAACCACCTGTGCCAAGGATCCGTGGTGATGCCAATCTTAAACCTTGCACCCTGGGTCGAAAGACCAGCCACGATCGCAACACAGTGCTGGAGCACAACCGCAGCTAGCTTACTTTTGGCCAAACGAAGATCAAAATGCCGGCCAGTGCTTTCATTCAAGGTCTGCATGACATCATGAAGCCTACCAATGTCCAGCAAATTCCGATCATGCTGTCCAACTTTCCACCGCCAAGCATTATGAGTTGCAACGGAGCCTTGGACCAAACAACCAGCTGTGTTACTTGATGGCAACTCTTTCGATTCATCTAGTTTTCTTTTGCTGCCTACTGCTGGCTCAGACAAGGGCTCCGGCTCACTAGTTGGCGGCGGGTCTATCTTT
This sequence comes from Symbiodinium sp. CCMP2592, assembly GCA_905221615.1. Classification (NCBI taxonomy): domain Eukaryota; class Dinophyceae; order Suessiales; family Symbiodiniaceae; genus Symbiodinium; species Symbiodinium sp. CCMP2592. The sequence continues at coordinate 1,456,662 of CAJNDT010005869.1, read as the reverse complement.
GACTCGTCCAGAAAAAAACTCGCCAATCTCTCGTACCTGTCACTCATTATCCCTACTTGGAAAGAACCCCGCAGAAGCAGAGATCGCACATATCTACGGGAACTTACAAGCCGCAATGGCCGCACACATGCGGTCGATCGTGCCGTCGCATGCCAATGACCACAATCAACTCGCACATGCGCACACGTATGCGCGACAGTATATGCATGAATATGTATGTATATGTATAAATATCCGTGTATATATATGCATAAAAAAGCAGTATAGTTATACACATATCTGTTTCTACGTGTACACACACACATACATATATAAGGTATATAAAATATGCATACACAAAAGGCAAACATCTACAATCGCTAGATTTTTGCAAGAAATCTGCCGCATAACCCACGAACCGGATGTGTTTTTGTCTTGAATCCTCCCCAAACTGCTACACGCCGATGCATTCACAAGTCTTTCTGTCAATAAAATGTCTTCTCGCCTATGATTTCTGCCAAGATCGGGCGCGAAAACATAGTTTCATGTTCTCAAGTACACAGCACATGTTGCTAAGTACATTTTTGCATGTTGAAAGGACAAGAGGCATGTTGAAAGGACAAGAGGCATGTTTCTGAGGACAATTTTTGAAAGGACGGGGCTAGCGTCACGCTGTTTTCCGTCCTTTGGAATTTTGTACCTAGGTACATTTTTTCGCTAAGGACGGGCCTGCAGGCACTTCCACCAGCTCCACCTTAGCGCGGCAGGTCAGGTCGAGGAGGAACCCCCCCAAAGCATGAAGAGCCAAGGCACTCGAGGAAGCCGAAGCTGCAGCGGCCGGGGGAGCAGCTGGAGGTCGAATCCCAGGTCCTGCAAAGGGGCATAGCGGCAGGTCGAGGAACCCCCCCAAAGGCATGAAGAGGAGCCAAGGCACTCGAGCTGGCAGCTTTGCCGGCCATGGCGTTGATGAGGTCGGCAGCTTCACCTCGAGCAGGCCAAAGATGGGAGCAAGCGCGACAGAATAGTCTGCGAGAGTCGCGCCTGCTCCCATCTTTGGAGCTGGCGCGGCTTTTGGAGGTGGAGGAAGCCCCCTCAAGCGCAACTCCTGCTGCTGGGTGATCTCCCGCACCATGGCCTGAAGGGGCAAAACTCAACAAGGTCAGGCGAAGCACATGACGCGGCCAACAAGTCCAAGGCTCTCCCCCATCCCCCACTTCGGTCAGCCACCAAAGTTCCTGGGCAACTCCGATCTCCCAGTAGAAGCGAAGATCCTGGGCCAGGGCGTTTTTGTGACGACACGACTAAACCCCACTACTACTAATCCTTCCCGAGGCTCGTTGACCTTCCTCTCCCAGGGGACGGAGTGGTCGTGGACCGGGTCGTGCGGCAATGGATGGAAATCCAGAGCCAAGCCCGGATGCCGTCGCCGATAAGCGGCGAGACGCGCACGGATCGCCCCGTAGCGGTGCAGGAGCGCCTGGAACCGGAGTTCATGGATGTTTGGCCGTTTGCCTACGCTTTCAAGGCAAATTCTGGCACTGTCTGCCTGCAGTCAAGCGGCGAAGTACTCCCCTGCAGGCCCATCGTCGAAGTGGGGCACGGGCGGCAGCACCCGCTGGGGCACTCCCCACTTTGCCTTTGCCACCGGAGCAGGCGGCGTTGGGGGGCGCCATCCTCCCCTCTTTCCTGAGCTCAGCATCTGAATCGCACTGAACCTACAAACTAATTGAAGCCAGTGGCCCAAGTAGCTAAAATTGAGCCACGTGGCCGCCCCCAGCCGAAGATGAGGCTGCATCTCCCCCAGAGCCGGCAGCCTTTCCTCGGTTGCTGCAGCGACTGCCAACACAAAGGAGTAATAGCTAAAATTGAGCCACGTGGCCGCCCCCAGAGCCCGAAGATGAGGCTGCATCTCCCCCAGAGCGAGCCTTTCCTTGGATGCTTCAGCAGCCTTCCAAGCCAAAGCAGAATGGTTGTGGCTAAATTGAGCCCAGTGGCCTGAAGGTGGGGCTGCATCTCCCCCAGCCGCTTTTCCTCAGATGCTTCAGCAGCTGGTTCAAGTGATGTCGAGTCTAGATGGAGCCAAGTGGCCAGTCTGCTCCTCTGCGGCTCTTTTTCCTCAGTTGAGTCTGGAGCTGTTGGCTTATCAGCACAACGACGAACGAGCCGAGTGGCTGAGGGCAAGCCGCTTCTTTTTCGACGCCTTCTTCTTCTTCTTCTTCTTCTTGTTCCCACCCTGGAAGAATGCAGAATGCAGCCAATGACTGATGCAGCCCTGGGCAATTTAGCCAAGCGGCAAGATTCTCCCCATCCGGAGCATCCTGGAACGCAGAAGGCAGGGAACGACTAAAGTCTCGCAACCCGAATCCTAATGCAGCCGAGGGACAGCGACTCGACCACACATTAAACCCAATTGTCGACGAACCTGCCAGGCCAGGAGATGGGCAGGAACCTCGCCGCTCTGCCTCTCTCCACCTTAAAGGATCGGCGGCCTCCCCATCTGTGAGTTCCTCCTCATCATTGTCCTCCTCCTCCTCCTTGTCATCCTCCCCGTCAGAATCCTCCAAAGCCTTAGAATGCAGGCAATTGTGACTGCGCACGCAACGGGAATCCTAATGCATGCCAGAAGACAGCAGCAGGGCTTGTCGGGGACATAACCTGAGACCGTGATCCAAGCACTGCAAGCCCGAACCCTAAAACAACCCTGGCCTCCGTAGTGGCGACCTCAGTCGGTTCCATGGACTCGTCCGACTCTTCATCGCCATCAGCCATGGCGGCAAGAGGCCCAGCTCCCCAGCTTAGAAGAATAGAAAAGAGGCTGGGGTCCCTGAGGGCTAATGCGTGTCCGGTTTTGATGGCTACGTGCTGGTGGGAGGGAGTCAGTCAGTGCTTGCTTGTTGCGCTGTTGCGCGTAAGTGTGTGTGGCATCCGCAGTCATTTCGAGTCTCGGCATGGCAGCATGAATCATGGCATCATGGACAGACCCTTGGCACTTCACACACCGGCTAGTGGCACTTCACACACCGGCACGGTCCTGCATCGGTGCCGCGGCTGAGGTGCAGCCAGCCAGGTTCGGACCTGGAGCGCGAAACGGGTTTAGGGTTTAGGGTGCAGTGGTAGCAGCACTAGTAGCAATAGCAGTAGCAGTACTGGTAGAAGTAGCAGCGGCAGAAGCAGTAGGCAGGAGCAATAGCAGTAGTAGTAGACCTACCCCCCCTCCCAGCCCTGAACACCATCCCAGCCCTGCATGGCGTGATGAGTGGCATGCATGACAAAACAAAGCTTTGCCAGCCTCGGAGCCAGCGGGGTCAGAGACCCCGCCGTCCCCAAGTCCAGCAAAGCGTGAGCCCTGCCAGCCCCGGGGCCAGCGGAGTCAAAGACCCCGCCGTCCCCAAGTCCAGCAAAGCATGAGCCCTGCCAGCCTCGGGGCCAGGGGAGTCAGAGACTCCGCCGTCCCCAAGCCCAGCAAAGCATGAGGCCTGCCAGCCTCGGGGCCAGCGGAGTCAGAGACCCCGCCGTCCCCAAGTCCAGCAAACCGCCAGCAGAGTCACAGACTCCGCCGTCCCCAAGTCCAGCAAAGCATGAGGCCTGCCAGCCTCGGGGCCAGCGGAGTCAGAGACCCCGCCGTCCCCAAGTCCAGCAAACCGCTTGCCAGCCTCGGGGCCAGCGGAGTCACAGACTCCGCCGTCCCCAAGTCCGGCAAGCACATGAGACATGACATGCATCGTGCAAGAACTCTAGAACCAGGGCAGCTAGGCCTCCGGAACCAGGCCGAAGCCCGTCCCAAGAGTCCCAGCTACCCCCAGACAGCAGCTAGGCCTCGAGACCAGGCCCAAAGGGCCCGTTCCCGAGTCCCAACTGCTGCCAACCCTGAAAAAAACCCAGAAACTCAGGCCCGCACCTCCCCACGTCGACCTCATAGACACCTGGGGGTTTAGAGTTTAGGGTGTAGGGTTTAGGGTTTTAGGGTGAGCCACAGCTGAGTGCCTGGCGGTATCCCGCGGCCAGCAGCACTCGCCAGGCGTCTTTGGTTTAGGGTTTAGGGGTTTAGGGTTTAGGGGTTTAGGGCTTTAGGGCTTAGGGTTTAAGGCTTTCTGGGTTTATTTGCACTCCCGCTTTCCCTCTCACTACTCTCTTTCCCTCAGTAGCTCTTTAGCTCCCTCCAGACCTAAGCGTAGCTAAGTGTTCGGTTTGAATCCAAGCCTAGTGAACGCCTTCTCTTCCATTTCCTTCTCTCCCATCGGTCTTCATCGGCTTCCAGCCCATCGAGAAGTGGATGCCAACTGCTGGGATCTCAGCATCAGCTTGCTTCAGCTACTTCCATTATTATGGTACAGTCCTGGCACCGAGGCTCATGACGAGGATCCTGAGGACATGCTGCCATCGCAGAGGACAAGCTGCCTTGCATAGTCAGTGAGCGTGTCATGTATCGCAACTTGCCGCTGCAGCAGTTGTGCTCGCTGTTGCCCTGCGTAATCTACTATAGTCGTGTTACAGCTGCTCTGTCTCAAGTCTAAGTCGTAGTAGGCCCCCCTGCAAGCCGGCAGATGTCGTCGACGTCGTGGAGTGACAGTGAGTCTCTGGGCTCGGACTGGGTTCTGGTTGACGATGAGGGTGCAAGCACTGCGGGCTCGGTCGCGGACAGTTTTGACGACGATGATTCTGTGATTCCGTTCGACACGATGCTAGAGGAGTGCTTTACGACATTCTGGATGTTTCTGAATTCTCAAGAGCGTGGGCAAGTCTTGCAAGTAGCCTGGTCTGTCAATGAGCAGATCATGTTCACACTCTTTCCGAGACTTCGGCGGGATTTTCGGCAAGGCAGAGTGCCAGGAATTTTATATTACAATGTGTCAGACGAATTTCTGGCGTTACTGCTTCAATGATTTGTCGTGTTTGTACAGCCTCCGAGACCGTATTACGGATGTTGGGGAAGGCAGAGTGCCGGGTTTGCGTGTGTTTAGAGGATTTTGAATTCGACGATCTCGCCAGCAGAGCTAGACTGTCCGATTTGAGACCTCAGCGGTAGTGTGCGCAACTTGGATTCAAAACGGTTACCCAGCATGACATGCTGACTACACAGTGCCGGGTGGCAGTGATGTCCTCAGGACCCTGCTGTCTCCGAGGCTGGCTGCCTGCCTGCCTGCCTGCATAGTCTGTCAGTGAGTTGCCTTGCACCATACATGATCGACATCTGTCTGCCGGCCAGGGAATCAAGTGATTCATTCATACTGATGTAACAGTAGTAACACAATGTTACATATCATTGATTAATGTACTGTATAGTGATGCATTAGTCACTGTTAATGTTTTAATCTTTGGACAATTGAAGTGTGCTCGATGAAAGCAGTGATCCCGACGACCTGCTCTGTCTCTAGTCTAAGTCGTAGTAGGCCTCCGTGCAAGCCGGCAGATGTCGTCGACGTCGTGGAGTGACAGTGAGTCTCTGGGCTCGGTCTCGGACTTATTGGCTGTTGGCGAGTTTGCAAGCACTGCGGCGTTTGGGGGTTCGTTTGTGGGCTCGGTCGCGGACAGTTTTGACGACGATGATTATGTGATTTATTTCGACGAGCTGCTAGAGGAGTCCTTTTCGACATTGTGGATGTTTCTGAATTCTGAAGAGCGTGGGCAAGTCTTGCAAGTAGACTGGCATATCAATGACATGATCCTGTGCGTACTCGTTCCGAGATTTGTGCGGCAAGGCAGAGTGCCAGGAATTTTACATTACAATGTGTCAGACGAATTTGTGTCGTCACTGAATCAATGATTTGTCGTGTTTGTACAGCCTCCGAGACCGTATTACGGATGTTGGGGAAGGCAGAGTGCCGGGTTTGCGTGTGCTTAGAGGATTTTGAATTCGACGATCTCGCCAGCAGAGCTAGACTGTCCGATTTGAGACCTCAGCGGTAGTGTGCGCAACTTGGATTCAAAAAGGTTACCCAGCATGACATGCTGACTACACAGTGCCGGGTGGCAGTGATGTCCTCAGGACCCTGCTGTCTCCGAGGCTGGCTGCCTGCCTGCCTGCCTGCATAGTCTGTCAGTGAGTTGCCTTGCACCATACATGATCGACATCTGCCGGCCAGGGAATCAAGTGATTCATTCATACTGATGTAACAGTAGTAACACAATGTTACATATCATTGGTTAATGTACTGTATAGTGATGCATTAGTCACTGTTAATGTTTTAATCGTTGGACAATTGTGTGCTCGATGAAAGCAGTGATGCCGACGACCGTTTCAAGGTGCTCAGGGAGTTCCGAGGCAGAGTGCCAGAGTTCTGCTGCTGACCATCATCAGGCCAATCACATTGACCTTGGCAGTGATTACTGGAACGAAGCCGTGCAACAACTTCGGTGGAATTGTTTACACTGTGGCAGATCAGCTGCCGACTATACCACCGGGCTCCGAAAGATCCAAAGGGCTGCACAATTGGATCAACGAATCAAATTGGCAGTTGAGGCCATCTCAGATTTCGGAGATATGGATATGAAGTTGTACAAAGCATGGACCGGCCAGACAGATGTGCTGCCTGGGTCGATCCCGCCACCTCGGCCATGCCAGCATGATGTCGAGACGTGGCCCATGGATGATGTTTTGATTTACGACCATCCCCAGTGGCAACTGTTTGTTGGCAGTATTGGTTGCCCGATCCGATATGACCAGCTCCGGGTCAAGCCTGACATTGTCATCTCTATGAATGCAGATGACAGACCTCGGAATTTTGAGCCATGGGACTGGTATCAGTATTTGGCGAATTGTGGACCGTTTGGCACTGCACATCTTCGGTATGGTGGCTGGGATCAAACACATGCCAATGACTTTGATGCTGAACAAAGAAGTCATGAGTTCAAGAGCATTTGGCGCCGCCTCATTTCAGATTTCAGAAAGATTATGATGTGCTGGCAGCGCTCAGAAGAGGAGTTCAGCCAGAGTCAAAGGCAGAGTGCCATCAAGGGCAAAATGATGGGCAAGGCCAATGGCGGCAGGGGCAAGGGCAAGACAATCAGCAAGGGCTACAGCGGCCCCTGTCAGGTTTCCAATCACATGCAAAGCCAGAAGGCATCGACGAAGGGCTCATTTGGCTATGGCTGCTCCTATGACAAGGGCTTCAGCAAGGGAAGTGACATGGGCAGCCTGTTCGGAAGAGCCGCTGAAGGAAGGCAGAGTGCCGATGGAAGGCAGAGTGCCTTGAAGGTGGCCGATGAGACATTCCCTGGTGAGCTCGGTAATGCTCTTGCTTTGTTGGAGGCGATGAAGCTTCAGGGAGGTGGTCGGAAGCGTGGAGGCAAGAAGAGGCCAATTCGTGTGCTTGTCCATTGCTACGGTGGCATTAACAGGACCTGTGCTGCTTATTGTGTCCTAGTCATGGCCTTTGCCTCGATGACCATGGAACAAGCCATTGTCAGGTGGATCAACCACCGAGCCTACTATGCTCCATTCCGGGATCGTGAGTACATGATTGAAGCACTGCTGGAAATGCAGGATGAGCTGCACACGTACAGTTGATCATCGACACTGAACCCGAAGTCCATGGTCAAACAGTTCTGCTCCAATGAATGATTCTGAGCCGTCGAAATTTGTGTCCCGACACTGGCCCAGCCAGAGAGTCCTGGACCCGACACTGGACTGCTGGCTGGAAGTGAAACACAGTCCTTACCTTGATAAGACTAATAGTTACATTCCCACTTTCAGCTGGCAGTCACAGCTTAATTCGTGCTTTTAAACCTGGCTGCCGGTGTTACTGACTGAGCTTAAAAAGAAAGTGAGATCATGCCCGTCTCGGTTGTGGAAACTGTCAGTTCCTTTGTCGGTTGTGCCGACATGGTGATCAGGGCCGCTGGGGCGATTGGATGAGTGAATCCAGCCGGCGACTCAGTGGGTGCAAGTGTGACTTTAACAGTCAGTCTCCGGTGATTGTAATGAGTGCTCATTTTTGCCTACTTGTGCTGTTGCAGCAGTCTGGGTTCCGGTGTAAGGCAGAGTGCCCTTGTCCCATTTGTGCAGTGGGCAAGTCATTATCCGCCATGGAAAACACGGGCGCAGTTCGCCAGCGCACTCGGCTGCAAGAGTTTTCAAGTTGGCAGATGGCCAACTTGAGCAACGCCGGTCAATCCCAAAGAACAAGTCAGGTCGGGAAGGGAGGAAGTGCGATCGGGAAGGGAGGAGGAAAGCCAGGGCCAGGGCAGAGTGCCAGTGCGAGCAAGGGCGATCTTGGCAAGGGCAAGGGAAAGAAGGGCAAAATCCCGATGCAAGACCCCAACCAGATCCTTTACACATACTTCATGTGCGTGGAGGACGTTTGGCAGGCAGTGGGCAGTGTATGTGATGATAATCATAGCATGTGTTGATTGTGAGTGTTTCTTACTGCTTGACTGGATGTCTCCCTGCAGGTTCGCTTTCAATTCTTCAAAGCGAACGGCATCGCCGCTTGGGCGCAACCCGGTGCCACGCAGGATAACACTCACAAAGGTTATCCGCACTGGTCCTTGCGCCCCACGGCCCAGACGGCCCTTCAACGCTACCAATGGTGGCCAAAGTGCATTAGATGGCCACTCAGATTCAAGCAATGCTTCGACGCTACATTTATTTATTATCTTATACCTACGGATCTTAATACTGACTAGAATCAAGTAGCAACTTCAACATGATCTCAGTTCAGGATCGATCAACACGCACCGCCAGCTTACCTGAAGCTGGAACTCACCGGTGCAGGCATGCAAGTGATGATGGACAAAAGATGGCTCTATGCCTGTAATGAGGGCTGGGCGCGGGGGGTTGAGAATTTGACGCTGTGGGACGGGGAAGTCACCGACGGTGACCAAATCTTGTGGACCACGACCATGGTGAGATTCGGTTACGACGAAGATGATCCGGAGGCCTGGAATGAAGAGCGTGTGGAAGATGAGGATGATTACAACGACTTCGAAGAAAGGCCTGCTCCCATGGAAGACGGCGGAGAATTCATTGAAGTCGTCCACTTGCCGTGTCCGTGAGAAAAAAGGGCAGAGTGCCTTAAAAGGCAGAGTGCCAAAGGCAGAGTGCCCACCATTGGACCATTCAGTGAGTGGGTTGGCCCAAATTCCAATATCAATTTAATTTTCAGGCCAGGACAGTGACGAAGGCAGAGTGCCAGGAAGGCAGAGTGCCAGGTGGGTCAGGCTTCGTCGACTGACTCTTCTCAAGTTTTTCAGTGCCGATGTCTGCTCATGTGGACTTCTGCCTGCCTTTCGCACAGCAACAGGTTATTTGTTTGTGGTGCAGGCAAACCAACAAGTCATGATCAAAGTTGTGAGTGTTTTGGAGAAGGCCTCGTCGCTGTCAGAGTAGTGCCTCCAGAAGAGCATTGCTTGCTGCAGAAGCAAAACTGTGAGTGCTGAGACTTCTGAAGACCGAGCACTTCTGAGTTCTGTTGGATGTGTTGGGTTTGCGACTGTGCTGAGAGAGTCTGAGTATGAATGAAAGTGACCATGCAAGGTTTGGCCGTCAGCTGGCGTCTCCAGACCCCAGGATTGCTGGTCATCGGTGCTGTTCTTAGCTTCCGATCATGCTGCTTCTGCGTTGCCAAATTCAACTTAGCATTCTCGGGCTTCTGAAGTGTCATGTCATGATTGTTTTGCCTATGGCTTATGATGGTTGCTCAAATTTCAAATGTTGCTGCAGTGGTCCTTGAATCATGGCATATGGCAGATTTGAATATCAACACAGCCCTTGAATTAGGTTTCATTCGTGTGCTAAGCTCCCGATCATGCTGAGTCTGTCTGGCCCCTCAATTAAGTTAAACTCCGTGTAGCTGCTGCTTCAATAAAAGTGTCATGTCATGATTATTCTGTCGATGGAGTTGCTCAAAGTGAAGTGAGTCGTGGTCCTTGAATGATGGCATATGCATGATATTTAATGTCAATGTGAGCATAATATCAAAATATAGTTGATATAATTTAAATTGTGTCAAATACTAGTAACTATAATCTAACAACACATTGACGTCAGAGGTAGTATATCATTTCGACATTATAAGGCAGAGTGCCGCCTCGCCATTCTTTGCAGAGTGCCTTGAGCTGGACTGAGAAGGCTGAGTGCCTGCATCTGGCTGGACAAGGCAGAGTGCCGCAATCTGGCTGGACAAGGCAGAGTGCCGCAGGATGACAGCGCCTGTGCATACGAGTCCGCTTGGTCAATTGTTTTGGGCCAATGTGCGAGCCGGCAACATCACCTCTGAGTTTTACGAACAAGAGCTGGATGGATCCTTGCAGATGGGTGGGAATTTTCCCTTGCCGATCAAAAAACCTCTAGAATACTATGTCACAGCCTTCGGTGAGGTCCGCCTGCAATTCCGCGTGAGAGGCGGGCAAGGATTCAAACAGTGCAAGTGTGAATGGAAATACGTCGGTCATGGAATGAATCGGGACTCAATGATTGCGAAGATCCCACAGCCGTGGGTCATCGACATTCTGAAGCTTCTGCGCGACCTCAGGATTCCTCGGTCTGAAAGGCAGAGTGCCGAAGTCCTCAAAGCCTCGACAGTCGCAGCAGAGGCCCTGAGACTGGTGGATTCTATTCCTGAAGATGCTCTGGACTTCGATCATCCGACAGATCAGGTGCACCTCTGTGTCAAGCTGCACAGGAAACTCGCAAAGGATGAAGAAGAGTGTGGAAACCAATATGACTGGCGTTTTCTGAAATCTCGAATGTTCACAACCCACTGGCAATCGTTTCCTGTCCCGCTCGCTTTCGACTTGAAAACCTTGGTCACCCATGCCTCGGGCGTAGTGGCACCGCGGATGAGAAAATCGGTGCTCGTCACAGAAGCCAAAGGCGAAGGGACGACTGTGGGAGCCTTCCTCAACCAGAGGTTTTCCGACCCAATCAAGTTCCCAGAGAAAGAGACCATGCTGATCCTCTTCAAGCTGTTCAAGTTTGTCTTGAAGCTACAAATGCATACCCTTAGGCAGGAAGGGTGTCTTCTGGGGGACCTCCATGAGAATAACATTACTGTCATGGGAGGCAGAGTGCCGGACCACAAAGGCAGAGTGCCAGTGGGGGCGGAGAATTTGACGTTTGCCTTGGTGGACTGCTCCGGTTGCCTACCAATTAATGCTGTTCCCGCAAAAAAGATGAAGGGTCACCTCAACTGCTTTCTGAGCTTGTGGCAAATTCCCTCAAACCACAGCGCCACCGTCTCCGAGTACGCGTCAGAGGTCTGGAAGAAGATGCTTGCCGCTGGCGAAAAATTCAAAACGGACTATGGACCGAATAAGTGGAGAACTGGTGAAATGGTGTACCGATCTGTACAAGTTGTGCAAGAATCTGGAAGCAAAGTTCCAGCAGGGTCTGGACTTGATGCAACAATGCCAGCAAATGAGGGTCGAGGCAACAAGGGCAGTAATGAGCAGAATTCAGCCGCAGGCACTTGCGCCGCCGAATCCTCCGCCACCTCAGTGTTGGGATTCGACACCTCCCTGGGATCCCCCTGGATCTGCGACTGCAAAAGCCAAAGGGATGAAAGGAGGAGTGCCAGTAGAAGGCAGAGTGCCAGGCAAAGGCAAAGCAATACATCATCCTGAAGGGACTCCTCCCAGGGGGGCCCGCCCGCCTTTGCATCAACCGCCTCAGCAAAAGGCGAGGCCTCCTGCTCCGTGGCAGGTGCCAGTAAGACCGCTGCGAAATGCTGGGCCTCTGCCTGATCACCCTTGGCAGCAGGAGTGGGAACCACTTCCTCCTGGCAGGGTGCGATCATCCTCCTCCTGGTGCAACCAGATCATCCTCCTCCTGGCAGGGGGCCGGTGCAACCAGCTCATCCTCCTCCTGGCCACCAGCAGCAGCAACATCGCTGGGGCAGAACGGCCAGAATGCCCGTCATCCAGGACGAATACGATGCCTGGGATGACGATGAGCCGAATCCCGAGCCGAATTCCCGGCCAAGAGTGCCAGAGCCGATGGGTCCCCCGCCGGCAAAGCAAGGCAGAGTGACAGTTTATGTCGGCAAGTGCTCCTGCTGAAATGACGGAACAGCAAAGGATGGACGAGCAGGATTTCGCCAAGGAACTTGCCGAGTATGCTGACGATATGGCAAGAGGCTCCAATTTCGTTCCGCAGGGCCGACGCGCTGAGCCGGCCTGGGTGGCAAAGGCCCAGGGCTTGAAAAGCAAGGGCGACGCCGTCCCGATCGGGAAAGCAGCTTTCTTCGCCCAAAAGGGCAAGCCTGCCGGAAAGGGCCACAAAGGCAGAGTGCCAGTGGAGGACAATATCCCTACTCACCTTGTTGGAAAGGGCCGTCCAGCCCTAGTGCCACTGGAGGACAATATCCCTCACCTTGTTGGAAAGGGCCGTCCCAATATCCCTACTCACCTTGTTGGAAAGGGCCGTCCAGGCGAAGCTCATCCTGCTTTTTTGCGGCATATGAAGACGGAGAAGGGAGGAATATGGTTGGACCCCAAGGAGGAGGTGGAAGCCGAGGAGGAGGACACTTTGGTTGATGTTGTGGTGGAAGAGGAGGAGCCTGTGCAAGATCCGTCGGACGATGAAATGGAATTTGTCGAGGTTGTGGTGCAGGATGAGCAACCGCCGCTTGAGATGGAGGCGGAGCCCGAGGAGGATGAGCATGCGTTCGCCACGGCTGCCTCGATTCACCCGGATCGCTTGGACGAGGATGAGGGTGACAGCCAAGCAACAATGGTACTAGGGGACCATCTCCGAGAGGAGCAAGATGAGCCGATGCCTCCTGTACCGGAGACCCGGGTGACTGAGAGCGAGCACGATGCCGTCGTCGCCAAGGTCATGAACGAGCTGGAGGCTATGAATGTGGACCCGAGCCCGAAGGCTGCCGCAAACCCCAAGAGTGCGACTGCGCCAGTGCCTGGAGAGGTGAAGCCTTTCTTGGAAGCGGAGGAGGACCTCGGAATTACGGACCCCCAAGGCAGAGTGCCAAGGGGTCAAAACAAGATCAAGGTTCCAGCCGAGCTTTTGCAGCCAGAGACTGAGGAGGAGAAAACTCTCAGAGCGTTGCGGGGAATGCTGCCATGCAGTCACAGGGCGGTGACGACTTCGAAGGTGGGCCGCCTCGCCAATCGGGCACGTATGTCGAGACCGGTGCCACAAGATCAGCCGTTCAACCCCCACCACAACGATCGGAAGTTCAACAGCAAGACTGCGACTGTCATCACCCAGCTGCTCATGGCTGTCCATGAGATCACAGTCCGAGAATGCGAGAAGAATTCCTTGCCAATGGACAAGAAGGAAATGGCGTGGAATGACTTTCGGTCGAAGGGCTCGAAAACTGTGGTTGTCTGGGATCTGTTGTGTGACAAGGGCATGAAGGAGATTCCAGACAACTCTGAGCCGGGGGACTGGCACCTGTGGCTTCAGAGGGAAACTGGGGTGGCGGTCATTGAGCAGATTCTCCAGTGCATGTTCAATGTCACTCCGCCAGTTCATGGCCGTGATTTAGTCAAGGGAAAACATCTGACATACTGGCACTGGTAGGAGGCCTCCAAGAGACTCGTTGAGGTTTATACGACGGAAGATGTCATCTCAAAGGAAAAATTCAGGCCCAAAGACCTGCAGAGCTGGATTGTGCCTTTGTCGTGCAAGATTCGGGATGCTTACAATTACACCATGCTTGTGTATTGTCAGAAGAAGCTGGAACAGAAGGCAAGGGGGGAAAACCTAGACGCGGTGAGCCAGATGGGTGATGATGTCCCGCCATCGGAAGATGAAGAAGAGGATAACTATGTGGATGTTTACCAGACCACTGGGGACTTCGTTCCTGATTGGGGAGTAACTGCAGATGGCTTTCAGGATTGATTAGTGTCAATGATTGAGCTGAGCGAGTAGGTTTATTAATTGTGTTGCCAAAACAAAGCCATCTAGTGGACCTCCTCTTCTTCATCCCATTCGTCCTTGGGCACTGGGGACTTTCACCAGGCAGAGTGCCAGAGAGTTCTCGGTGTGACTAAGGCAGAGTGCCACCAAACAGTGTGGCCTGTTCAGATTCATTTTTGTGTCGCTGTCACTAGGCAGAGTGCCGGAAAGGCAGAGTGCCAATGTGAAATCGCATTTCTTGGTGCGTTTGAATGTTGTCACTTTTGCAGTCCGTCTGATCTGGCACATTTCAGCTTGCCGTTTTGGAAAACAAAGACGATGCCTATGCATACAGTCATGTCGGCAGTAACTCGATGGATTAATTACTGTGCCTGTGCATTGATTGGTTCAACCTTGGTTTCCTGTGACAGCCCCATAAAACCTTTCAGGTGCTGGCGTCCAAGGTGGTTGGCTACTATGGCAAGGCTGGAATGCATGATGCAAGTGATTGTGAGTTGTGGAAGCTGAAACGCTTGCTATCTGGCCGTTGATGGGACCATGCCACGTAGTGTGGACGGACTCTAGTGACTAGTGAGTGGATGCGCAAGAATTTCTTGACCTGGCCGCAATCAACATATGTGTGTTCAAGATCGAGTCCCTTAGTGCTGCTTCCAGGCAGAGTGCCAGAGACAGTCGCCGAGAGCAATGGGAAAGTCGAGGAAGAGCGCTCGTGTGAGTGATCAGATGATGTTCCCAATGCCGGGGTCAATGAACCCAGCAATGGGAATGAACAACCCACTGGCCATGATGAACCCTTTCATGTTGCAACAGCAGCAACAGATGCAGCAGCAGCAACAGATGCAGCAAATGCAGCAGATGCAGCAAATGCAGCAACAGCAGCAGATGGCTGCTGTGGGTGAAACAAGGCAGAGTGCCAACGACTCCTCCTCGTCGGAATCAGAAGACCAAGAAGTGAGGAGGATTCGTAAGGAAACCAAGAAGAACAGAGCAAGGCAAGCAGCAACGATCGGGATTGATCGGCTGGCAACGTCCACTACCGATGCATATGCAATCCCGAGAAGCGCCACGACATTGCGTTCGATCCCTCTGGCTGCTTGTCAATCAACAGAGTATCCCTAAGGTCAGCAATGATCCCTGAACCCTACCCCCACAAAGCCTAGATAAGCCTTACTGACTGAGGTGAAGGTGAAAGCTCTGCTCGAGCGGGTTCATAGTGCATGGGATGCCGCGGTCACGGCTGACCTGCCACACCAAACAGCGCTGCAACTGCTCTTCATATTGACCAATCTGAAGCCGACCACAAAGGTCAGTGAACTCAGGGTCGATAGCAAATACAGCTTGCTTGGTCAGCGATGTGCGAATGCCCATAAGCGTCAATCCCTCTGCGATAGCAGCAGTTGGAACCGCATCGCCAAACCGGTTCTGGGAATGGGGGTGAATATGTCTGAGCATTCTGTTGACAGGGTTGCCTTGGAGTGTGGATGGCAGTCCACATGTATGACCGAGGATGTCACGACCTATGCCAGGCGTAGAGCGAGAGCAAGGCAGTCCACTGAGACGCAGGGACGTCTCAGTTTCAATCCGAGTCCTGCTCCAGCTG
Source organism: Symbiodinium sp. CCMP2592 (assembly GCA_905221615.1). Classification (NCBI taxonomy): domain Eukaryota; class Dinophyceae; order Suessiales; family Symbiodiniaceae; genus Symbiodinium; species Symbiodinium sp. CCMP2592. The sequence continues at coordinate 1,441,264 of CAJNDT010005869.1, read as the reverse complement.
CCCCGCCAACGGTTCCGCCGTCGGAAGGCAGAGTGCCAGACGTGGTCCGTTCTGGTCCTTTGCCAACGACTGCTCCTATTTCCAATCCAAGCCAGGCTGTGGGTCGCAGCCCGGCTGGGGAACAAGGCAGAGTGCCGATTCAACAGCCGCCTGCCTCCCCTCATGCCGTTCCGGGTTCCAATGCAAGCCAGGCAACCGAAGGCAGCCAGGCTGCAGGAAGTGAACAAGACAGAGTGCCGAGGGTTGTGGAAGGCAGAGTGCCAGTTGATGGGAATGCTCCTGCCATGTATGACGATGGTCTAGCGCCGGCAGAGGCAGAGATCAGGCCCGATCAGGAGATCGTCATGCCTCCTGCAGAAGTGACCACTGCACCTCAAACAGTTGAGTTGCCAGGGCCAGACACCTCCACGACCAGTGACTCGACAGCTGGTGCTGACGTGAATGCCGTTGTGCCCTTTGCGACACCCAAGTCGAAAGCCAAAGCAAAAGCCAAGGGCAAGTCGAAAGCCAAGGCCAAGTCCAAGGCCAGGCGACGGCACCAAACACAGAGTCGCAGGACGAGGTCGCAGTCGAGGTCGATGATGAGGTCATGGCCGAGGCCGGGGCCGAGGTCGAGGCCGAGGTCGAGCGCGAGGCCGACGACAGTGCCTTCTTTGAGGAGGAGGAGGAGGATGCTCCGAATGAGTCGAGCAGACCTGCGAACCGGTGGAACCAGGACCTCTGTGTCATTTGCCATTCGGAGATGCACCCGGGCCAGGCAGGCTGGCTTCGTTTGCCTTTGGTTAATGAACCATTGATAGTGGTGCCTGTCCTGTTTGTACATTCCACTAATCCTCAGAACAGTACCTCTCACATGACGTGTCTTTTTCTGGTGCTTCCCTGGAATGCAGGCATTGGAAGCGCTATCGTGTGGCCACCTCTTTCACAGCGAATGTATCAATCGATACTGTGAGTCGACCGGGCGGAACAAGGCCACCGCTTGCCCTCTCAAGTGTGCGAGCTCAGCCTCTATGGCAAGGTTCTTTTTGGGTCCGAGGGGGTCCACGGGAAGCAATGCCCCTGTTCCTGTCGAAGATGATGCTACTGATGTGGACGCAATCGTTCAGGAAATACAAGCTCAACTCGTTGACGACCGCACTCGTGAAGAGGAAGCTCCTGAGGTCAACGACCCCGTGGTGGACTGATTGCGTCGACAAGGTGGCTCGGTAACAAGGCAGAGTGCCACAATAACTGGCTCATGTGTATGTGTGGTCGGTGATGTGGCCTCGAGTCTTATTAATTTTGGAGGTGTGGCAATGCCATTGTCACAGACATGTTTCTGAGGGCGGAGTGCCATGGGTTGTAACATGTGTTCCATGATCATTATGTATTGACATGATTGTGTTGCCTTGTGTTGCATTATGCCATCAGGAATGTATGTCTCTTTGTAATCCCAGGCGGTCTGTCGATTTCACAAGGATACTGCAGCTGCCTGTGGACAAATCCGCGCCAAAGGCAGGATCCAACCTGTCCTAGAACACCAGTTGGGAGGGACCCAACAAAGGACCACGGAAGTCTGCAATGGGGTGCATCCGTGTTAAAAAAACATATGGCCTTTGAAGGGACACCATCCCCATACCGCCCCACAGGCCCTGCAAAATCTTAGAAGACATTTGTGACACTTGTTGCATGCCCCGGAAAAATCTTATTGAATCTTATTGAATCTTATTGAATCTTATTGAATCTTATTGAATCTTATTGAATCTTATTGGTCCATCATTTTTAAAAAGGACACGACTCCAGATCGCCCCAAAAAATCTTATTGAATCTTATTGAATCTTAGAAGACATTTGTACAATTGTGGCCTACCCCGAAAAAATCTTATTGAATCTTATTGAATCTTATTGAATCTTATCGGTTTTACAAGGGACACAGCCTCCAGCTCGCCAAAAAAATCTTATTGAATCTTAGAAGACATTTGCAGGATTGTGGACTACCCGAAAAAATCTTATTGAATCTTAGTGTTCGGGCCATCACGTTTTGAAGGCACACCGACCCTGTACCAGACAATTGCACACATGTAGCATCCCCTCCCAAAAGTCTTGTTGTAGCTTATTGAATCTTGGGAGCTAGTTATACAATATCGAATCCCATTGAATCGGCACAGTCCAGCTAACCCAACCAAATCCCTACGAGTAGTAACACATCTTATGATTAAGCATAAACTAGGTGGCACTCTGCCTTGAAGTACCTTTAACCCATGGACCTCCTTAAAACCTAAAACCCTGAAGCTCTTTTAAACCCTAAACCGTTACTGTGTGTGGTAAGTTTACACATAGACCTAGGTATATGTATAACATACATACATACATATAGATATATGTATGGATTATATGCATACACTTATTATTGGGCATACTGCTTTCGAACATTAAACTACATCATCTATTAATAGCACTCTGTCTTCAAATATTTGTTAATCTAATGATCATGTGCATAAATGCTTGTGTCGTCCAGTGGAACCTATTGCATGTGGTATTGAAACGGACATGACAATCAACTTCTAGTACCTGTTCGTACTATCCAACACATATAGTTGCTTGCAGCTTGTTGGATCAAAGATATTTAAAGTTAGGCACCATGGCACCGAAACCGAAGGCCAAACCGGCAGCAGCGGGGAGGATCGGCCGGGTGAGGACTCCGAAGCGACGGCCTCGTAGAGTGCCGCCAACCGGTGTGAATGGCATTGGTGAAGAAGGCGGTGGGCGGAAGGCAGAGTGCCAGGGCCACCCAGGGGTCCGCCGCCGCCAACACCTGTGAATCAGCCACCTTTCCCAAGACCTCCCGCCCGTGCGCGACATGAGTTTGAGATTGCCCAAGCTGTGGCAGAAGCGTTGGACATTATGGAGACCCCGATCATGATCAACTTCGAGCCGGATGTGGTTACTGTTAGGGAGGGCCGCATTGTTCTTGTCACCCTTGAGAACTTGACCCCTGAAGAGATGCAACGTCGGCAGTTGGGACGGCGAATTTGTGCCATGTGTTTCAATGCTCCAGACAACCCGCCGCCACCAATAGTGCCGCCAAGGCCGATGCCTGAAAATGGCTATCCTGGCCCTAACAATAATGCCAACAGTGGAGCTACTGAAGTCAGAGTGCCAGAAGGCAGAGTGCCGGAAGGCAGAGTGCCAGATGAGTTCGAAAGTGGAGTTCGTGGTCAAATGTTTTTTCGTTTGGAATCTCGCCCGGATGCCTGGTTGACTGGGTCAGCTCGTGCCGAAGGTGAGATTCACGCCTCAGACTCAGATGTGATTGAGGAAGGTGTTCTAGATGTTCGTCTTGGTGAGCTTGGAGGGCGGGGTCGTTTGGGTATTGATTATGGGCACATCTCAGAAGAAGACCCGGGCTGGAGTCAGCGCGGCTCAGCGGATGATGGAGCCCCCTCAGATGTGATGGAGGAAGGTGAGGAGTCCGACTCTGAGGCTTCTTCCACTAATGCTGTTTGTCAGATGGAAGACTGATTGTTTTAGCTCACCAGCAAAGACTGCATAGAAGGCAGAGTGCCAGTGCAGAATCTGCCTGACAAGTGGCTGCCACCTCGGTGGTCTCGCAATCGTCGAGTGATATGGATGGACTGCTGTGTGCGGTACCAGAAAAACGAGAATCGAGTGAGGGTCTGCCAGTGCTGTATTTGATTGTTTGAGCATGAAGTCATGGTCTGCAACAACTATGCCACATGTGAATTTCAACGAGTGATTGCATCATGTCTGTCTCATCCTTGTGTTGTGATGGATCAATCGACTCACAAGTGTGTCAACTGCTGCATGCGCTGGTTCACAATTATGTTGTTAATTCGAACACTCTTGAGGTTAAGGTGTTACACTTTCCTGGGTAAGACAGAGTGCCATGGACAATGCAATGTCGAGTGCCATGTCTGCAGCAGCAGATGACCCGACTGAAACAAGAAGAAGACTGTTAGCAGACATTCGGCGGCAGGTTGATGCAAACATCGCACTGGAGAAGAGATTCTTGGCCATTTCGAGAGGACAGGATGTTCTGCGCCTTTGCGAAGTTGACCCGTCGCTTCTGGAGTTCCATAATGAAGGTCCTTATGAAGTTCTGCCTGAGTGCAACTATGCTGTGATTCTTGAAGCCAGTGGGTTTTCCTGGATGATATCAATCTGGCAACAAATGTTATCAGAAACTTTTCCCATCATGACTTCGTGGCCATGGAAGAAACAGATGAGATTCCTCATCAACTTTTGTCATTGGAAGCGGAACATAAGGCAGAGTGCCAGGTTCCACTTCCTGGAGATCTTTGCAGGGCAGGGCAACCTCAGTCGGGAGATGCTCCGCGCTGGCTGGCAGGGGCTAGCCTTGG